>CP106722.1:181575297-182173733 GCA_025506655.1 Gossypium rotundifolium | reverse complement strand
AACTTTTTTTAAGAATACACGATAAAAGATGAATTTAACAACTGAAATAAAGAAAATAGATAAGCACCTGATCAAATCAAATCTCGACAAAAGGGAAATCAATAGAGTAGGGGAAGTAAAAATTTGGTTTTGGGTTATCTTAATGGGTGTGTCAAGAAACGGTTTATTAGGATTCAAAGGGTTTCACTAGGGGTTAGTTATGAAGGTAGGCTTTTGTGGAGTGAGTGGGTTAAATCCTAGGTGCCTTTATCATCTCAGTATATCAAATCAAAAGTGTGGTCTCGACATGCATAATCGAAGCAAGTTCTAGAATAACAAATTAATGTTGACACACTCATAATCAATAAAGTGAGTAAGGCTCCCTTTGATGCCCGTTTGGCTCTGTGGAGGTGAGATTAGCCTAAATAATTGCTGCCCACCGCATTGTTGTGCTGTTTGGTTTAGCAAGAAGGTTCATGAAAACCCATCCCCACCACAATCGGTCTCGCTGAAAATTAATCTGGGAGTGAAAGCAAGAATTAAAGGTCGTTGAGCAGCTTGGTGTTTTCGCTGCACCAAAATACCCATACTATTAAACTAATTTCTTTCCCAACCTTATTTCTTTCCCAACCTTCTCGTATGAGAATCCTCTCGCCTCCCATAGCTACCTGCTACCGAGAGAGCGTCCTCCACCGTGGTGAAGTGGTGAAGATTTTAGCCAAGTTCTTCCCGAGTATCCCATCCCTACCAAGTAAGTTTTTACTCATCCAATTTATTTTTCCTCCATATGAACTTTGACAAAATCGGTTCGTAAACTTCACCAAAAATCGATCGCTCCAAATGTATTAACTCGCAATTCAGAGGAAGTGGGGCAACCCTTTGTGTTTGAGATGAAGTTGATTCACTCTTTCAATCGGCAAATTGGGTAAAATTATAACAAACATGAGACATAATCACGATTTTTCAAAGATTAATCTTTTAATACAAAGAAAATCGTCGTCTGATTTTTTTTTTTCAAATACAGATTGAAATTCAATTTCCAAGTTGGATTATATCAAAGATTCTCTACATAATTTTCTGGGTTTGTGTTATTTGATTCAGTTTCTATAGATTATTTTTTTGTTTGTAATTAATTAGCTTGATAGTTTTGAGTGAAATTCTCTTTTAAATCTATCTTGAACCTAGAATTTGAAATTTATCATTGGGAGAAAGTCTAGATTCATTAATTGATCAAATTTTCCTGGTTAAAGTATCGTTTAAGGTTTGAATGTTATTTTAATTAGCTTAAAAGTTGCCATTCAATATATATATATGGTTCTTTCATATTGTTGAACTATCACCGTTGCCTTAAAACATGAGTGGAGAAGGCTAGAGATTGGGATTTCAGAATATTTATAAAGACCCATGCCGTGTATGATTTTGGACTAGATGAAATTCTCATGTCTTTTTAAAGTTGCTTATTTTGAACCGTAGGTGCTTTTTGCCTATGATATATGTCTATTTTGTTAGCTTCAATGATAGAGCATGGTGAACGATGGCTTTAATCTGGATGTGTTCTAGACTATGTTGTAGTGTATTTCGTAAGAAAAGGTTCGAGTCTTGGCATATTTAAATGAATTTTTGTGCCTATGCTTACTTTCTCGCATGATATTTCTTCAACTAGTGATTATAGCTTTTATATGAATACCATTGCAGTGAGTCCCAGTTGTCATCTCTTTCAAGTGTGTGTAATTTGGTAGCTCTGACAAGAATAATTCTTTCCCGCTTCACAAGTATATGCATGTGTTTTTGTTTGATTTATTGACATTTGACTAAAGAGCCATGGAAAAGGAGAATAATATAGCCTATCATTAGTGGTACTTCTCGTGTTCAAGAACTTAAACGCTCTAATGAGGTTGGGTACTCGGACTTTGAAAGGAGATTTCTATGCAAGCAAAACTGTTTTTTATCTTTAACTTAATAAAAATCCAAATATTCTTTCGTGTTATTCGAACCTAGCAAACCAAATGGTGGAACTTTGCTTGTTGATGACCGTAACAAGTACAAATCAATGTGGATTAGGACATACTCTCTGTTTGGATGATTGGGGTTTTGCATTAGTTGTCTACATGGGTCATCTCTATATCACAACTATAGTGGTGGTTATCCAAATATTTATGGCAAAAGAGTGTTTAATCTACTCGAGAAAAGCACATGAAGATGAGCATCTTCCGAGATTTAGGCTATTAAATTGGTGAGAATGCTACATTTTCCTTCAATATTTGTTGTGCCATAGACATTAGTGTTCAATCTTACTAACATGTATTCATCTCTGCTTTTATGGCGCATTTCTTCTTCAACGCAATGTTATTTGTATATGGCCGTCTTCTCGGTCCAACCACTCGCCAATTTCATTACTGCATAAATTTTTGTATCGGTTTGTTAGCGACCTTATCAAGTATCAAATGGCTATCTCATTACTTCTTGTACATTGCAGGTTGGTTAAGCATTTCTTTTTATGTGTGAATGCCTATATCATTTTGACCAAAGTGGAACTAGTTTATTATTTAGAATGCCTATATTGTTTTCTTATATGCTAGATGCTTTTCTTACTTTTTTATATGGTGATTGCCCCTTGAATTTTCCTTTTATATAAAATAATACCTATGGTCATTGATATCTTTTCCTTTTGTGTTGGGTTATTGGGATCGTGTTTTATGTGGTTTATTCTTACATTGAAGAAGAACATGTACAAGTATCGGTTTAGCCAAGATGCATGGAAAGGTTAATGCAATAGTTTAAACCGGTTCTTTATGAAAAGGTTAATGCAAGAGTAGCATTTTCAATGTAGGCAATACCACTATCCTTCTTGATGCTTTAAGGGCTTGTAATATTCTTTATTTGTTTTTCTTTTCTCGTGGTATCAACGTTAGGAGTCATAGTTGATATTTTACATTTGTGGATGAGTTTAATAGATTTATGCAATCGACAAGCATCTTTCTCACCCTTCATTTGTGAAGGATTATTGAACACCTTGTAATATTTAATGTTTTTTATTTTTTATTCAATCCTTGTTTTTATTTTTTTAAACAATTACAAAACTTGACTTTGGTTGTTTTCATTTTATGACGGTTAATAATGTAGCTTAATAATTAAGTATTATTATATATTTAATTTAATTTATTTATTTATAAAAATCATTGCAATATATGTAAAACAATTTAAAATATAAAAATTTATTAATATGTATATAAAATTTATTAATATATGTAAAAATGACTTTTACGGAAAATATTTTCGTGAAAACCGCCAAACAAAGAGTAAAATATTTTACACAGATTTATCCAAACACTGAAAATATTTTTTCCGTAAATCATTTTCCGAAAACATTTTATCGCTAAACAAACGGAGCCTAAGTGAAATTTTAGTGAAATTTCTAAATGTCGAGGAGTCAAGCAAGCACGCAGCTTGCATGCATGTTGTCAATTTCTTACCAATTTAGGTGGTCGATCGATGGTTGTTTATTGTTGTCCAAATAATAATTAAAGAATATCATCCAAGTGATCAAGAAATTAAAATGGTTTGAACAAATTGAATAATTTTATATTTATCAAGTGTCATCCCCATTTAGATTAATCTTATTTGATGTCATTTTAAAATTTTGGCTTAATTCACTCACTTTAGTAGTTAGAGACTTTTCAATTTCTTATTTAAAGTATATTTAAATTTTCAATTTAGTACTTAAAAGTATATTTTATTATATTTTTAAATTCATTTTTGAGAGATGTTGAAAAATTTCTTATAGCCAATTATGATTTGCCATGTGTTTTTATGTAAAATTAATATTTTTATTAAATGTATTTATACATTAAAAGTATTAAAATAGAAATAGATATATACAAATTCGAAAAGTATATAAAAAATTTAGCATAAAACATATAAATTATAAGAATATAATAATTGAAGGAAATTAGTTGAAATTAATAATATTATAACAAAAAAATTAAAACAATTTTTTTACAAAATTTTAAAATAAATAAATGAGAAATGTCAAGAAGATAGATTTCATGAAAAGGAGAAGAAATTTCTTGCAAGACAAAGCTAGAAGAAAAAAATCTTCAAAAGATGAAAAATTTAAAAGTAATTAAAATTTGATTAACTTTTGAAGAAACAAACTTTTGTTTTCAGATTGAAAATTTGCTTTTCTTTACAAAATGAGAGTTTTGTTACAAACCTTGAAATTTCAATGTTAAGGGAAACCATTGCAAATAGTTTAATGAATCAACATTTGTAAAAATAATTTTGTATCATAACTTAATTTCTAGTAATAATGAAACTTGTTATGTCTTATGTTAATATATTTTTTTATTACAAATCATTCGTTAGATACTTCAAAATTTGATCCAAGTATAATGTTACTATTTGCGTAAAATAATATTTATCATTGTTATAAAAAAATATTTAACTATAAAAATTTAAAAATAATTTTTATTTTATCTAATAAATAATTTAAATTAATTATATAATTCATTAAAATATTTATAATAAAATATTGGAAGATACATTTTAATATTTTATTAAATGAATTCATAAATTACATACTTTAATAATTTTACATAAGTAAAATAATTTAAAAACAACTATTATATATCAATTCTAATATGATGTCCTTAATGGTCATTTTTTATTTCCACCTCACCGCTATAGCTGCGTTTGAATCCAAACACACACTCCACCGATGTTTTTAATCTCACTGCTACAGTGTCCAATCTCACCGCTACAAGAATTAATCTCACCGCCATCATTGTTTTTAACCTCACCGGAGGTAAACACACCGCCCATCCAAACTAGCCCTAAGAAAAGTATATGCTCTAAAGGCTCAAAATCTCACAAAAATTATAGTTTTTTATGTCAACCTTGCAAATTTCAAACTTTAAAATAATATTTAAATTTAGGGAAACAACCTAACCAAATTTTTAATTCTGAAAGTAGACTTATCATGCTTGATTCTCTAATATCTTAAAGTTTAAACCATCAATGCACAATTACCTATGACTTACTTCAAAACATATCAATGAAAATCATAAATCAATAGAAGTTTCATTCTAATAGTAATTATGAGAAAATTACTTAAGAACAAGGCATAATTCAGTATTGTTGACACCTCCTCACATTTAAGATATACATTGTCCTCAATGTACAAAGATAGATAATGACAATATAATAAAAAGGATAATAAGAGAGGGAGAGAAGTGAAACTTCCTGAAGCATGGATGAAATTCTTAGAACATGAAAATTGTATAAATGGAGCCCATGAAAAGCATGATGAACTGAGCAGAGGTGAAGTTGGGGGAGAATATTCCTGTTCCTTAGTAGCACCTTTAACTTTTTAAAACTGCTGAAGTCATCAGTAAACTTTTAGGAGGTTTTATTAAATGGGCTTCATTATGATTACTCGATAATAAATAGCTAGAGATAAAGAGAAATTAACATAATTAATAAAATTTAAACACAAGGAAGATAAAGAGAAAAAGTTTAATAGTTTAAAATTTTAAATAAAATAAAGGAATCGAAAAGAAAAAATAAAAATAAATGGACTCAAAAGTCCTTATCCCCAGATGGATCGTGAGGTGGGGGTGGCGGCGATATGTGAAAATGCTGACAAACCTATTGAAGAGTCGCTTCGATGCTGTCAAATCGTCGAGCGTTGTCGTTAAATTGCTACGTACAATATTGCTCGAACCTAGTGAGGCGTTCAGAGATGTAAGTTAGTGAAGCTGCTGCATTAAATGGTCGATGTGGCGGTGGTGGCGCAAACAGTGGCTCCTCGTGCTGTGGGGGACATCATTAGTAATATCCTCTGGGTCGTCCTGCTCGGTGGGTTGCGAGAGCCGGTACTGGGGAGGATCAAACCCACGTCGGCGCTCAATCATCCTCATGTGAAGCATAGTTTGAATACCCTGCAGGGACATCTTCCCGATAAGGGTGAGTGAGGAGGATTGAGCTGCGGTGTTGAGGAGCCCAAAATATCGAGCCAGACATGTGATGTATGGGCCCATGGAGATGACCCTTCTCCTATGCTGCTCCGTCTGATACTGAATGGCGCGGGCAATGAAGTAAGCTAAGTCAAAGACACGCTCATTCGCCATACACCATAAAAAGTAAGAGTCGTGAGTGTTGACGACGCCGGTGCTCTCTCGCCTAATTGTCAAAGTATGAGCGAGGATAGCATGCAAATACCTCAATGATGGGGCGAGAGCTGACGCTTTAAATGGCTGGGGTCATAGGTAGCCGAGCCGGGGACTAAGTCTTTCCAGCATGCAGAAGGGGAGTGATGGATGTGGCGATGGAGATCCTCGAATTTGTCTTCCTCCATGAACTCCTCAATGTAAAGTCCCAAAGTAGTTTCGAACTGTGGGACACTCAGCTCACGTACGAGGCCTCCGAGACGGAATTGGATTGTGTCGGAGTCGTCAAAGTTCGTCATGACTGTATGGAGGTGAAATGTGGAACAGAACTCCAAAGTGAGCTCTAGGTATGTAGGCTCGACGATATCAAAGAAGTGCCCCCACGGGTCGGTGAGATAATAGTGCTCGAACCGCGTCGGCTAGCTGGACCTACTCTAGAGCGGCCCAATCAATAGATTTCCCCACGCCGATGGGTCGTGAGCGAAGTAACCGAAAGAGCCCCTCCTTGGGTTCCGAAGGAAACTGTAGGAATGGGTGGCGTGCTTCAGCGGAGGCGCTCGAGGAAGTCGCACTAGGTCCCTTCTACTTTTTCGAAGCGGGACGGTGGCCTTTTTCCCTCGTGGTGGAGTCATTACGTACCTGAAAAAGCCAAATATTTTCAATGACTAAAGTATCATTGCCAGCCAAAAACATACTATCCCAGTATTCCTAAATAAACCTATAATAGTGAGATCAGATAATCAATTGATTCTAACATTAGTACGAGTTAACAAGATTAAGCATTAGTATCAAACTAATATGTTCAAACTAACTAACTATCAAAAGAACTGAGGTAATAGCAAAAAATAAAGATAATAATATGAACAATGAATAATATCAATTGAATAATTAAAGATGAAAGAAATAAGTAACAATGGTGTAGAAAGGTGAACCGATGGAGGTGTTAAAGTTATGGCTCGGTCGTGGCGGTGGGTACGAGCATCGTGGTTCGTGCACGGGCGTGGTCTGAGAGATGGTGCGCGTGGAGAAGAAAGGGGAAAGAGGAAAAGAGAAGGAAAAAAATGAGGAAAAAGGGGAGAAAGGGAACAAAAAGGACGGAGGGAAAGTTGACGGTGGTGGCCAGAATGGGGAAAGTGAGTAGAAAGGGTAAAGAGTGGCTAGGGTTTTTAAGAGGGGGATTTGAAGGGAAGATGACCAGTGGGTTGATTTTAAATAGAAATTGAGGCATACGATCAAGGCGCACGGTCTTGTGCCTTTTATTTAACCCGTGTGTTTCGAAATTTTAATTTAGGGTACGTCTGATTGTTGTCCCATGCCAGTGTTCCCTGGCTGTGTTGAGTCACACGGCCTAATCGTACGGCTGTGTGCTCGTTTGTTCGTTTCTCTCACGCCCGTGTGATTCTTTCAGTTTTGACCACGGCTTCTGGGCACGGGCGTGTCACACTCTTAGGTCATTTACTCAGTAACGACCACGGCTACATCACACGATCGTGGAACTTTATTACAGCCTATGCTTTTGAGTCAATTTCGACCACGGTCACATCGCACGGCCGTGGTATTTTATCGTAGCCCGTGTTGGGGAAATTTTTTTCCTTGGCCTGCACGGTCTTCGCCACACCGATGTCTCTTCCAGTGGTGTCCACACGGCCACGGCCACGCCCATGTGCTAGGCCTTGTGGGTAGAAAATTCCGCGCCTATTAAATTGGTTAGTTCTTAATTAGATGCTAAAAATAAAAAAATATGGATGTTAGTGAGGTTAGTGGTCGAGTTGCCTCCCGAGAAGCGCTCGTTTAAAGTCTTAAGCTAGACTTACCCTATTTTCATCTTTATATGAAGGTTCGCGGAGCTGAAGCTCCTCTCGGATATCTCTAAAATCTTCACCAGTATATATTTTAAGTCATTGACCGTTTACCTTGAATATGCCATAAGTCGGATGAGTTACCTCGATTGTGCCATAGGGAAAAATGGTTTTGATTACGAATGGACCTTACCATCTTGATTTCAGCTTTCTAGGAAACAATTTAAGCTTTGAATTGTATAGTAGAACAAGATCTCCCAATTCGAATTGCTTCGGTTGCTTCAAATGAGCATCATGGCGTCGCTTTGTTGCCTCCTTATATAGACGTAAGTTCTTGTAGGCATTAGCTCGCCACTCATCTAGCTCGTTCAACTGCATCATTCTTTTCTCACCTACAAGTTTAAGATTGTAATTTAAGAATTTTGTAGCCCAAAATGCTTTGTGCTCTAATTCAAATGGTAGATGACAACTCTTTCCGTAGATAAGTCTATATAGGGATATTCCTATGGGAGTTTTAAAAGCGGTTCTATAGTCCCATAAAGCATTGTCTACTTTTAATGCCCAATCTTTCCTGTTTGATTCTACTGTTTGCTCTAGAATACGCTTAAGCTCTCGATTTGCTACTTCAACTTGTCCACTGGTTTGAAGATGATAAGGGGTAGCTGTTCTGTGGTGTACTCCATATTTCTTTAAGACTTTACCAAATTGAGTATTACAAAAATGAGTACCCCTATCACTAATAATTGCTCTGGTGTTCCAAATCAAGAGAAGAGTTTCTTAAGAAATCTCACTACCACTCTAGCATCATTAGTAGGTAAAGCTTGAGCTTCCACCCATTTTGACATATAATCAACTGCTACTAAGATGTATTTATTCCCAAATGGGCTAGGAAATGGACCCATGAAATCAATACCCCATACATCAAATATTTCACATGATAGCATATATGTTTGAGGCATTTCGTCGCGTTTAGAGATATTACCTGTTCTCTGACATCTATCACATGAAGTAACATACCTGTTAGCGTCATTGAACATAGTAGGCCAATAAAAACCTGATTCGAGCATTTTATGTGCTGTCCTAGTCCCACTGTAATGTCCTCCTCTTGGTCCTGAATGGTAATGTTCTAGGATTTTTCTTGCTTCGCCTTTCGTAACACATCTCCAAATTACTTGATCTGTACATATACGAAAGAGAAAAGGGTCCTCCCAAAAATAGTTTTTCACATCAGAAAAGAATTGCTTCTTTTGATGGTGTGTTAACCCTTTTGGTAAGATGTTAGCAGCTAAATAATTTGCAATATCTGTAAACCAAGGTACCTAGGAGTCGGTTATAGCAAACAGTTGTTCTTCAGGAAAGGAGTCGTTTATCTCACTCTCGTCGAGTTCTTTGATATGTGGATTTTCAAGCCTAGAAAGATGGTCTGCCATGAGATTTTCAGCTCATTTCTTATCCTGAATTTCCAAATCAAATTCCTATAAGAGTAAAATTCATCTTATGAGTCGAGGTTTTGCATCAGATTTAGTTAAAAGATAACGAAGAGCTGAATGGTCGGTGTAAATGACAACTTTAGATAATATCAAATACTATCTAAATTTATCAAATGCAAAAACCACAGCAAGCAACTCTTTTTCTGTGGTAGTGTAATTTTCTTGTGCGGCCGTTAATGTCTTACTAGAGTAATAAATTGGCTGAAAGTTCTTGTCTCTTCACTGTCCCAAAACTGCACCTACTGCAAAATCACTCGCATCACACATTAGTTTAAAGGGTAAATTTCAATCAGGTGCAATTATAATTGGAACATTTATTAATTTATCTTTGAGGATATTAAATGCATCTAAACATTCCTGATCAAAGTTGAAAGGTACATCTTTTTCTAGTAATTTCGTTAAAGGCTTAGCTATTTTAGAAAAATCCTTAATAAATCTTCTATAAAATTCAGCATGTCCTAAAAAGCTTCTAATAGCCTTAACTGAACTAGGAGGAGGTAATTTTTCTATGGTTTCATTTTTTTTCTTTATCAACCTCAATTCCTTTACTATAAATTTTGTGACCTAACACAATCCCTTCTCGAACCATAAAGTGACACTTTTCCCAATTAAGCACAAGGTTCGTTTCCTCACATCTCATTAGAACTCGTTTTAAATTTTTAAGGAAAAGATGGAAAGAATTACCAAATATCAAAAAATCATCCATGAATACCTCCATAATATCTTCCACAAGTTCATCAAAAATGGCTAACTTGTAGCGCTTAAAAGTAGCAGGAGCATTACATAATCCAAAAGGTATTCTATGATAAGCAAATGTACCATATGGACATGTAAATGTTGTCTTTTCTTGATCCTCAGGAGCTATTGGGATTTGGAAGTAGCCAGAGAGTCTGTCTAAGAAGCAATAGTACATATCCCCAAATAATCTTTCTAGCATCTGATCAATGAAGGGTAAAGGAAAGTGATCTTTTCTCGTGGCATCGTTCAACTTCCTATAGTCAATGCAGACTCTCCAACCTGTGACTGTTCTTGTTGGAATTAATTCATTCTTTTCGTTGGCTACAATAGTCATGCCTCCCTTCTTTGGAACAACTTGCATAAGACTTACCCAAGTACTATCAAAAATAGGATAAATATCTCCAGCATCTAGAAGTTTAATTACCTCAGCTTTAACAACTTCCTTCATGTTGGGATTCAATCGTCTTTGAGGTTGCACACATGGTTTATATTCATCTTCCATTAAAATTTTGAGGGTGCAAAATGACGGACTTATCCCTTTAATGTCAGAAATTTTCCAAGCTATGGCTTTTATATGCTCCTTTAATACCTGTAGTAACTCATCTTTCTCATTAGATTTTAATTCCGAAGAAATAATTACCGGTAGTATAGAATTATCTCCTAGGAAAGCATACTCTAAGTGGTTTGCCACTGCTTCAATTCCAATTTGGGAGGCTCTTCAATAGAGGGTTTTTGTTTTATCTTGTCGTTTATTTCAATGCCCTCATACTTCTTTTGTCTTGGGGAAGAAGTACTAGAATTTAACTCACTTTTTATCTCCCCTATCTCATCGGTATTGTCGTCTGCCCCCTCACTTTGGGTAAGACATAGTTCCAACGTGTCTTCATGCATGATTTCCTGAAAAGAGTCTTGAATAAAATGATCAATAGCATCAATAAAATAAAAAGAATCATCTTACTCTCTAGAATATCACATAGCATCATAAATTTTAAAAATAATTTCCTCCTCACCTACCCTTAGCACAAGTTTGCCATTGCCTACATCAATAATAGCCCTAGCAGTAGCTAAAAAGGGGCGTCCTAAAATTAAAGGCACCTCAACGTCCTCATCCATTTCGAGCATAACAAAATCGACAGGTAATATAAATTTATCAACTTTTACTAGAATATCTTCAATAATTCCCCTAGGATATTTAATAGATCTATCAGCCAATTGAATACTCATCCTAGTGGGCTTTGGTTCCCCAAGACTAAGATGCTTGAACATTTTATAAGGCATTAAATTAATACTGGCACCTAAATCAGCTAGTGCTTTCTCAATATTCAAACTACCAATTAAACAGGGAATAGTGAAACTTCCTAGATCTTTCAATTTGGTTGGTAGCTTATTTTGGAGAATAGCTGAACATTCCTCATTAAGTTCCACAGTTGATAGCTCTTCAAACTTCCTTTTATTTGTCAAAAGCTCTTTTAAGAATTTTGCGTATGTCGACATCTGCGAAATAGCTTCAACAAAAGGTAAGTTAATAAGTAATTGTTTAAAAAGTTCAAGAAATTTACCATATTGTATGTCTATGCAGTCTTTCTTCAACTTTTTTGGATATGGGATCGGTGGTTTATATTCTTTAAGTACCGGTGTTATATTCTCGTTTACTTCCTCACTTTTTTCCTTATCAGTTTCTTGTGGAATCTTCTTTTCAACTTCAACCAATACCTTCCCACTCCTTAGTGTAACTGCCTTCACATGCTCTTTTGGATTGGGTTCGATGTTACTAGGTAAATTACCTGATTGCCTTTCGAAACTAACTTGGCCAGCTGTCCAATTTGATTTTTAAGCCCTTAAATTAATGTTTGCTGATTTTTCAATGTCGTTTCGGTATTCTAAAATTAGTTTCTGACACCGAAATAAACTTTGCTAGCATATCCTCAAGGTTTTGTCTTTTCTCTTGTGGGTAAGGTTGCTGTTGAAAGCCTAGAGGGGGTTGTTGTCTTTGATTTCCTTGGCCACCCCATGAAAAGTTTGGATAGTTCCTTCAACCTGGATTGTAAGTGTTACTACAAAGGTAATTTTGAGGTCTATAATTGTTACCCATATAGTTCATCTGTTCGTTTTCTATGCCATGGTTGTAGGGTGGGTATTTTGTATTGTTCGTCCCTCATCTATTTGCATCATACTGTATCACTGGATGTACCTATGAAGAACTACACAAACCATCAATCTTTTTACTTAAAATTTCTACCTGGTTTGATAGCATGGTTACGGCGTCGAGGTTGAAAACACTGGCAGTTTTTGTTGGCTTTGTCCTCATAACTTGTCACTGATAGTTATTCAGTGACATCTTCTCTATGAACTCATAAGCTATTTCAGGGGTCTTGTTATTTAGGGTTCCACCAACGGCTGAATCAATCAACTGCCTAGTTGAGGGGTTACACGATTGTAAAAGGTTTGAACCTGTAGCCACAAAGGTAACCCATGGTGAAGGCATCTTCTCAGTAGATCCTTGTATCTCTCCCATGCATCGTAAAGTGTTTCTAAATCCATCTGCACAAAATAAGAGATATCATTCCTCAACTTAGCCATTTTAGCTGGCGAAAAGTATTTAATTAAAAAATTTTCGGTCATTTGTTCCCATGTAGTGATTGATCCTCGTGGTAATGAGTTCAACCACTATTTGGCTTTATTCCTTAATGAGAAGGGAAACAACTGAAGGCGAATGGCATCGTCAGAAACGCCATTTATTTTGAAAGTGTTGTAGAATTCCAAAAAATTTGCCAAGTGATTATTTGGATCCTCATCCTGCAAACCATCAAACTGAACAAATTGTTGAATCATCTTTATAGTGTTAGGTTTCAGTTCAAAATTATTTGCAACAACAGCAGGTCTAACAATACTTGATTCAGTTCCTGTTAAATTAGGTTTAGCATAATCATACATAGTATGAGGAGTAGGATTTTGATTCACTGGGTTTGCGGCAACCACAGGAGGTAGCGGATTATTGTCAGCCATCTCTTCGGTAGTATTGGTTTCGTCTTCTTGCTCTTCTTCTATGTATTGTAGACTTCGCCTTATTTCTCTTAGGTTTCTCATGAACTGTACCTTCTATATCAACATCATAAAGTAATGGTCCTGACGGGTTTTTTCTAGAGTTACATGCCAGAAGTAAATAAAGGGAAAAATTAGTATAAATAAATAAATAAATAAATAAATTGCAAATAAAGTAAAAATGGCTAAAGTAATAAAAATTTAGTGTTCCTAATATCTTAGTCCCCGACAACGGTGCCAAAAACTTGATATGGTCTCTAACTAACTACGATCATAATAAATATAAGTGCACCTATCGTTAAATAGTATAGTTATGGTAAGATCAGGAATATCGTATCCACAAGGACCAAGAGTATTAGTCATTACTATCCTTTTATTATCTAGCCTAAGAATTGAAGTGATTTCTTTTAAACTAAAAACTTAATTAAAAACTACAATGAAAGAATTAGGAAAATACTTTTGGACAACTTATATGAGATAGGAAATACCTGAGGAAGAATCGACCTAGACTTCACTTATTACTTTTGATTCATATGATTTATTCATTTGACTTAATCCGTAGAAATCTATGATTTATGTTAATATCTCTTTCAAGACTAAAAACAACTAACTCTTGGTTGATTAATTAAAATTTCTTTCTAATTAAAACCCATATTGTCGCATTAACTCGATTTATGGATTCCCTTATTAAATTTGACTCTAATCCGATAGATTTTCGTCGCCCTATTTCTAGGGTTACAATCAACTCCGCTTAATTGTGTTGATCTACTCTTAAACAGGGACTTTTGCTCCTCTGAATAAGCACAATCGACTTGAATCAGTAACCTGAATTATTTAAACAAGAATAAGAACTCACAATTAAGAATAAGAACAAGTATTTATCCTATAAATCAAATAATAATAAGATTCGTCATACGTTTCATCCCCTTAGGTATCTAAGGGATTTAGTTCATACTAATGGGAGGAAACATCTTAAAATAAGGAAAACAACAAAACATAGGAAAACCCAAAAACTTCTAAAGAACTTGATGGGAGATCTTCAGTCTTGATGGAGATTCTTCTTCTGAGCTATTCCCGACGGCTGTCTTCGAGTATTTCCTGCCTTCTATTTAGCGTCCTCCTTTAGGTTGCCCTCTAGGGTGTTTATATAGGCTTTGGAACACCTCTCTTAGCCCACAAGTAGCCTATTTCAAATAGAATTCAACTTTGATATGGTAGGGACACACCCGTGTGAGACGCCCGTGTTCAATTCCTTAGACCGTGCTCGATTCTGCTCACCACACACTGCCGTGTGGTCTGCCTTTGTACGTTGATCCAGGCCGTATTGATTCCTAAGGTAGGTCTATTTTGTCCCGTTTTGGCCCGTTTCTCGTTTTTTTTTACTCTAAGCTCTCCTGAGTGTAAAACATGAAATTAAGGGATTAGGAGCATCTATTTCATCAAATCTAATGAAAATCCATCCAAAATAAGCCAAGCATGGGGTTAAAATATGTATAAATTGAGGTTTATCATTTACTAATTATGTGATATAAGGAAATACAAGTTAATGGTACATGAAATATTGATATTATGAATTAACTGACTTATGTTTAGGAAGAAACGGCAAGAGAATGATATTTATCATGACATGTAAATATGTGATTATCTTTGATGCGTTGGTACAAGAAAATTAAGTATGTTAAGATAAGTAATCAATTCAAGTAAGACATGTCGAGAAAAATAAATATGTTTAAGGGATAATATGTTTGATTTTGATTGGTCCCAAATATGAATGCTAGATGAAATATAATGTCTGATAAATAAATTTGTAACTCCGGTAATGCTCCGTAACTCTATTTCGGTGACGGATTTGGGTTCGGGGCGTTATATTTAGTGGTATCAGAGCTTAGGTTTAGTCGATTCTCAGACCGAACGTAGCATATGTGAAGTCTAGAAATACATGCCATTATATAATCTGTGATAGTGTGATATCTTCCGACTCTGATGAGATTTGATTTACTTATAGATGGATATGCTTTCCTAACCGAGCCAATTTCGATAATGTTGAAAACGATACTCAAGTATATGAGTAAAAGCTGATAATGATAAATCAAACTCATAAAGGTATGAATAAATGTTTTATAATACATGACAATGATGAATGTTATGTTATATGTATTACTAAAAGTAAATTATATTGCTACACGAAATATTGTGATGATGACTAAATTATAAGATATATATAATAATAATAGAATACCCTATTAACTTGCCGGACTAGATTAGATACAAATGGCATGCCATAGGGTTTGTGATATGTTGAGGAGATTTGAGGCTCAGCCGAGGAGATATCTCAATATTATATTCTTCGATTTATCCAAAGAGGCATTTAATGCCTTACTAGTGTTTTTGGAGGTTTTATATTATATTGGTGTGTATGGGAGGTTATATTATACTTTGAGAATTGAATACCCTATTAACAATGTAGGCTAAGTCGGATATAGTTGGCATGCCATAGGATATGGAAGAGTACGGGTTTTACTAACTACGATGTGTTTGGGAGGATTTCATTATTCTGGTGTGTTTGGGTTGAATATTCTGGTGAGTTTGGGTGGAACCCGTGTATCTGTCAAAGTTCGAGTCTTGTTAATAGGGGGTAAATATGAATATTAAGTGAAACTGAAATGAGAATTGAATACCCTATTAACAATGTAGGGCTAAATCGGATATAGTTGGCATGCCATAGGATATGAAAGAGTACGGGTTTTACCGGCTTACTGATCAGGCACTTATGTGCCGACTACTGCTACTATTACCGATTCAACACTTTGTGTGTCGAATACTATTACCGTTACTGTTACAAATTCAACACTTTGTGTGTTGAATATTTATTAAATATTTCTTATTACCACTCATATCATTACATTATTGATTATTGATCAGGTACTATGTACCATTTTAGGCACAATGTACCGTACTGGTGTGTTTGGGTTAAAATCCGTGTATCCGTCAAAGTTCGAGTTTGTTAATAGGGTGAATAACTGAAATGAGAAAATTAAATAAATTTGATTGATTGTACTATTAAAACAATATGAGAAAGAAATTATAAGTTGAATTGTGAATGGAATTAAGATGTGAGATTTGAAGCATGAACTTAAGGTTCATGAATTTGCTAAAATATCGAATTATTGATATTGAAATCAGTTGAATAATTGAAATGAGAAAATCAAGAATTGATCGATTGAACTATTGAAAGTATGAAAAAGTGGAATTATGAATTGCAATTGAGATATGAGATTGAAAGCTTGAACCAAGGGTTCATAATTTGATTAGATAATATAGATAATATATGATACCATTTGATGAAAGACTATTGTTGAGATATGAAATTAAAGTATAAATTAACGCATCGACTTATATTGTTACATGTTTGATGTCCTGTTATTTATTATAGTTTTATTATTTGAATTATGGTAATACCAATTGAGTATAGACATACCCAATGTACGGTTGTATTACTATAATTAGAATCATTTATTATTAAATGCTAAAATTAAATTATGTGTATAGTAAGTGAAGTATGAGGTAAGTGTTATTGTTGAATTGAATGAAAATTAAATTTAGTAATGGATAAATATTAGTATTGAATTGTATATTGATGAGAAAGTGAAATTAAATTGAGTTGTAAATAAATTGAAAGTGAAATTGGAATTGAAAAGTGAAATATGAAGTTCATGATAAGAATTATTAGTAAATTACGAATGATGGTGAATTTTGAAATATATTACATGCATTAAAAATAGAGAATATATAAATATACTAATTATTGGTAAGGATTATTTCTAATTCAAGTTTGAAACATTGAATTAAAAATAAATTGTGAAATGAAAAGATAGAGAATTTATATAAATAATAAATTAGATATATATATATATATATATATACGTAAAGGAACTATAGAATTATAGAGATAATGAAGTTTATGATCAAAAGAAAACAAGGAAATTTCGAGGACTAAGTTTATTTTAAGGGAAAATTTATTTTAAGAGAAAGAAATGTAATATCCCAAAATTATTACAAGAAGAAAGTAAGATATTATCCTTGATATAATTAAGAAAATAAAGTGACAAAAGAGAAATTTTGGATTATGCCAACATTGGGAAGTATATTATGATATAGTACATTATTAATTCAAGAAAGGACTAAATTGTAAAAGTGAGAAAAGTTTTGTTACTCAAGAGTAAATATTAAAAATTTGAGGGGTTAAAGTGTAAATATGAAAAGTTAAAGGACCAATAGTGTAAATATTTTAGGGATGGAATAATCTAGAAACTAAGGAAAATGGATGAATTAGGACCAAATCGAATAGGTGAAGAATTATGAGGGACTAAATTGTAATTTTTCCAAATTAAGTGATGACTCAATAATGGAATTTTAAAAGATCATGAAGGGCAAAATGGTCAATTAGTAAGAGAGAGTGTTCTAGAATGTAATGATGATTTTGATGATATTTTGGTGATTTTTTAATTAATTAGTTAAATATTATTTTATTACTATTTTACTTAGAAATTTTTTATTATTTTATTATTTTATTTAGTATATATATGTGTGTGTGAGGGAAAAAAAAACAAAACAACAACACACTATCCATCTTCTTTCCCATGCACCCCACGTTAGAAAGAAAAGAAGAAATAAACTTTCTTTTCTTTACAATTTAGTCCTTCCACCAAAAATTCACCATTTTCATCTAGTAATCAAGAGAATTTCCATAACTACCAAGAGAGAAAAATAAGGAGACTATACGGAGCTAGAATATCAAGTTAGATTGAAGAATTAGAAGCTAGAAGAGGGAGAAAATCAAGTTAAAGATTGAAATCAATAGGACAAGGTAAGAATTTTAATATTTCAATACATTTTAAGTAAAGTTTTCTTATATAAGGTAATATTAAAAGCATGAAAATGATATTAAAGTAGATTTTTCTTATATAAGGTTCTATGTTCTTGATATATTAGTGAAGTGAAATAAGAGAAAATGAAACACTCCAAACCCGGCCCATAAGCCCTGACCGGATCTGGTATGTTCCTCGAGTAAAACTTCAATTAAACCTTGTTTTGTTTTATTAGATAATATGTTGGTTCTGTAGAAAATAGGTCTATTTAGTGATCGCGTTGTAAATGGTGTTTAGATAAGTTGGTGTCTCATTAAAAACGTTATCTTTATGAGAAAGATTATAAGTTAAAAGAAAACCAAATTTAAAACTTATTATTATTATTAAAACATAGGTGTTTAGGTGTCAAAACAGTTTAAGTTATTTTTCGAAATCATTTAATTATTTAGTAAATATTTGATCGTAGCAGATTAAAAATCTAAAACGTAAAGAAAAAAAAAAAAAACAGTCCATAGCGGCCTTATTACAAAAACATAACCCAGAATAAATCTCGAATAATAAAAGAAAACGTAGTAGGTTTAATTAAAAGAAAATCCAAAATACTAAATTGAGCAATGGCCACCACGTAGTCCTCGCTGACCCGATCCATCACGCTAAGCGTCACCTGAAAAGATATCCCATAAAGGGTGAGTCAACAGACTCAATGTGTAACAAAGACACTAAAACCCAATTAATTATAGCCATTAAGCCCATTTAAAACACATTTAGCCATAAGCCCATAATATAGCAAATCAGATAATAACCGATTAAATCACATGTACATATAAAATGAAATGCAATCCCGAGCCCACCTAAATATCCATCCGCTACACACCACCCGTACCTACCAATCACACCGTGGGGATTTCTAAATCGACCCTCCATCCGCTACACACCATCGAAGGCAGTCGCTGCAGTCAACTGCACATCGCCCTTATAAATTGTGGCATGGCCACCGGATAATTGTGACAGAGTCACCGGATTCATAATATGTGACCGAAGTCACCGGATTCATAATATTATTGTGATCGAAATCACCGGATAATGTGGTAAAAACCACCGGAACACTTCCCCTTTATCAAAATTACCCATATGCCCATGCACATACATATTATTCAGATTTTATGCAATTTACCCCCAAAATCATAACGGAATCATACACATTTCATATCCATGCTTACAGCATTGTTAACGAAGTATTAGGGGTTAACGTACCTGAATATCATGTACCACTGAATGGTACCCGCAACCATTATCATACATATTTTTCTTAACACATGCAAATCATTAATATTATCGATCTATTAAAAATTTAGTGTAGTGTTACACACCTGATAACAGTGAGAACTATACTTTCCTGCTCGTCGATACCTAAATATTAATCACGCTTGATTAGAACACTAATACTTATAAAACTATACAAATGATAAGTAATCTAAATCCTTACCCTCGGAATCTCGAACAACAACTATTTGCGATTTCTCTCCGTTTGATGGTTCATAACCCGATGAAGAACCACGAACAAACAATGGCTCGGGGGTACATACGACTTCAAATAATCGATTTTCGCCGGCAGAGGGTCCACAACCCGATGGAAAGTCTGGATTCTAGATACAGCCCTTCGCTTGAAATTTGAGGGTGTAGCAGAACCACCCCTATTCCAAACACTATTTACCCTCTTTTTGAACCTATTTTGTTTGCCCCAAAATCTTATGTTCACGGAAAAATTAATAATAATCGAGCGATAGAGTCCCCTAAAATAAAATCGATTAGTAGTCCATCTAAAACGATATAACAAGTAATATAAAAATCCTTATCTTGATTGTCTAGATCCTGAATATGTCACTTGTCCTTGGAGATGTCGAAATCCCTTGGATATTTAAATCCCGAATGATCTCTCCTTAATCATTGGCTACCAAAAAGAATCCTGAAATCCTCCTTCAAGATTTCGGCCAAAGAGAATAAAAGGATTAGATTCCTAAAATCGGCTAATCCAAAAGAAAAAAAAGAAAGAAAAACAATAGACAGTTAATCCTTACCACTAACGCTGAAATCGTTTGCACCCTTACTTGGTACTACAAAGAGATTCGGCTATATAGGAGAATGATTGACTTTGAAGAAGAAAGAGAAGAGAATGGGGTGACAAGAAGAAGATTCGGCATTTTCAAAGAGAAAAGAGATGGGAGATTTTAGGTGTTGCGGCAATGATGAATATGGAAGGAAGGTTTCGGCTATTACAAGAGAAAGAAGAAGAAAAGAAAGGGATGAAAAATGACCTTTGTGCTATGGTGATTTCGGCACAAGAGAGGAAGAAAAGAAAAGAGAAAATGTCTTCAAGGCTTTTGGTGTTTTCGGCAATAGGGGAAAAGAAACTTGAGAGAATAGGCAAATTAAACCAAAATGGTCAAAATGGAATGACCAATAGAAAAGAGAAAAAGAATAAAAGATGCTTACCTAATGCTAAGAATGCATTCGGCTAGGAGAGGAAAGGTGGAGAGAATGAAAATTTGCTTTAGAGAAAACACAAAATAACCCAATTGTCAAAATGACCAACTAGCTACTAACCTACCAAAACCTTCATCAAAATTCGGTCACCCCCCTAGGCTCCCAAACCGTCCAAATACATGGACTCCAAAGTCAAAGTTTTCCACACAAAACTTTCCATGGCAATCACCTTACAATATGCCTTGTGTTCCCTCATCATTCCTTAATCAAAATGATTCCTTTCCCCAAGTTCATACTTACCTAAACTATTAATCATCTTGCCATAAAAATTAAAGTCCAACTTACCAAATATAAAGCTTGGCCAACACTTGATGTAAAGATGCAGAAAAAATAAAGTCTCCAAAAATGCACTCCATGTTGTTCGAACCACTCCCCTCAAGCAACCATTCATGCGCCATTACCACCATGCTACTAACTCCTCTTGTGCTAATTTTAGATGCTTAATTTAACTTAAGTATTAGGGTCACTTGATTCACTTCACTAAATTCTCCATATTTAAAAATTATTCAAGATCCGAATAAATTCCAAACCTTCACAAAACTATATCAGGCACACAATAAAATCATACCCGAGCTAACACAAGCAACAAGATGATTCACAAATTTTTAGGATGTTACAGAAAATGATGGGAAATAGAGAAAGGAAATAAGGGTGTTATAAACTTGGTAATCAATATTTTGCACTAAAATAGTTTTGGACAGTAGCAGTAGGCTAACTTTGAAAAAGAACCAAAAATTATGGAAATCAAATTAAAGGATAAATAAAATATGACATTAAATATTATTGAGTCTAGTTTTTCATAGCATAAGCGATGTAAGCAATGGAATTGTAAATTATGAGTTATAATAAATTTTGTGAGACAAGGTCAGAATGATTTTGGGTTCCCCTGTTCTGACTTTTGAAAATCACTAAAAATTGGATAAAAATTATTATGGGCTTAAATTTATATTTTTAAAATCATGAATGAGTCTATTTTCAAGAGAAACAAACAAAAACATCATCTGAATTCTGTATTAGGAGATAATTAATTTTTAATGAAGAAGGGTTAGAACTATCAGACAACAGAACAAGGGTGACTTTAAAGAATAAACTGTATTTATTGGCTAAACCAAAAATTCTGAAAATTTTATGGTAAGAATATATGTGAGTCTAGTTTCTAAAACATCAAGCAGAACTTAAATTGGAATTTTTTTAGCTCAAGATATAAATAATTTAGTGAATATGACGCAAAATGGACAGCTTTGAATAAATTTATAAGTAAATAGTGAAATCATAGATAATGTTACTTATAAGCATGTAATATAACTTAAGGATGTGGAATGGAGAGGAGGAGGAGGAATATATATATATATTTATATATATTTGGCTAGCATGGCTAATTTGCATGTTTTAGGCTCGTGGACTAAATTGAATAGAAGTAAAACTTTATGGAAATTTTTAAAATCTTAGAAATGACTAAATTGCATGAAATGGATTATTTTATTATTTAGGATACAAGACTGAATGAAATTATTAATTTAGATCAAGATTGGATAAAAACATGTTTTAGGGATTAAATTGAAAAGTGTTGAAATTATGGAAAATTATGATATTTCATAGAATTCATAGGCTGTTATCAATATATATGAGAATAATTTGGCTTGAAACAAGGATTAAATTACGAGAATTTTATTTTTCTAAGCCTAAGGATGAAATCGTCATTAATTAAAAGCTTAGGGGCAAAATGGTAATTTTGCCTAGAGCTTTAATTGAATGTATCAGAATATGAAATGAATGAAAATGATGATCAAATTTATAAAGATCCGGATGACTCAAATACGAGACTTGAACGTGGAAAAATAAAAGACATCGGATTAGTGAAATTATAAACACGAACAAGCAACGAGGTAAGTTCGTTTAACTTGAATTATATTCTTAAATGCTTGAAATATATTTTTATTGATGTGAATATGATTTGGATGTTTATTGTACGATAATTGATGAAGTATTGATATTCTTGATGAAAATGGAAAATAAATCCCGGTTGAATGAAAGAATAATTTGATGGATCTCTGAAACTGGAAATGTGCGCACATGAATATGAATTGACGGACCCGGATTTGTATCACTATAATTCAAACTTTATCATTATTATGTGTTTAATTTACTAATTATGTGATATAAGAAAATACGAGTTGATGGTACATGAAATATTGATATTATGAATTAACTGACTTATGTTTAGGAAGAAACGGCAAGAGAATTATATTTATCATGGCATGTAAATATGTGATTATCTTTGATACGTTGATACAAGGAAATTAAGTATGTTGAGATGAGTAATCAATTCAAGTAAAACATGTCGAGAAAAATAAATATGTTTAAGGGATAATATTTTTTATTTTGATTGGTCTCAAATATGAATGCTAGATGAAATATAATGTCTGATAAATAAATTTGTAACTCCGGTAATGCTCCGTAACTCTATTTTGGTGACGGATTCGGGTTTGGGGCATTACAATTACATAATTAAGTAAGTTTGAATACATGAACCTATGTGATGATATATCATGCACAATACTTGTATTTGGCTGGGTTTAAATGTCTTGAAATGGTTGGTGAAAGTGTTTAAATGTTGTTGTAGATGGAAGGCAAAATGAGTGAGAAATATAGCCTTGAAAATGGCCTATGTTCGTCCACACGGGCAAAGACACGGGCGTGTTTCTGCCGTGTGTCCCCTGCACCTAATTTTCGAAAATTAAATTATCTACACGGCCTAGCACTCGGGTGTGTGGCTGGCCGTGTAACACAAGTCAGAGAGTTACATGGGTAAGAACACGGGTTGAGACACAGTTGTGCGCCTCAAATCGAATGCCCACATGGCCTGGGACACGAGTTTGTCACTTGGCCGTGTGAGCCACATGGCCTACCCACATGGGCGTGTGTCCCCTGCACCTAGGAAAATTTTTTGAAATTTCGCGAAAATTTTTCTGAGTTCCCGATTTAATCCCGACTTGTTTATAACTTATAAATTGGGCCTCAAGGGTCCATTTAAGGGACAATATGATCAATTGTGTATGATTTCGGATATGAATAGTAAATGTTATAACTTAACTGTATTTAATCTATAAACTCCGGTAATACTCTGTAACCCTGTTCTAGCAACGTATATGGGTTAGGGTGTTACATCATGCCTCCCCATAAAATGGTAAAATTTTAAATTAAGCCTTTTATAATTTACAAATGTTAAATGTTAAATTAGTAATAGTAAAATTGTACTTTAACCCCCCAAATGATAAAAAAATTGAATTAACCCTTTAAAAATTATAAAAATATATGTTATTAAAATGATAAATTTGTATTTTTACTATCGTAAAAATATGTAATTTAATCCTGGCCCCTCCAAAAAAAAATCTCTAGCTCCACCACTATCCTTTTGATCCTTAAGATACTACTCATCTTCTTTCAGCTAAATTAGTGACAGAATACACCCTAAACTTCTTCCTAAAATAAGTAAATAATCCAACTGTTAAAGGTTTTATTATGATCTACTACTTGCTCAACTATAGGATTATGATTGACTTCCAGTTTATTATCAGCAACATGTTCTCTAACAAAGTGCCTTTGGAGCTCTACATATTTTCATCTGGTGTGCAACATAGGGTTACTAGACATAGCAATGACACTTTTATTATCACACCATATTATTGGTATACATGACAATTCAACAAGTTCATCAAATAAGGACTTAAGCCACATCAATTTTGAAACTATGCTAGCAACACTATTATATTATGCTTTGAATAAGGCAACTCCAAGTTGCATCTTGGAGCTCAAGAAGGATTACCTCCTAAGAAAACAACATACCTTGATGTTGGTTGCTTGTCCTCCTAGCTACTTCCCCAGATAGCATTTGTAACACCCAAAACCTGGCCCAGAAGTTTCAACCGGATTTCAGAGGTCACATTGGCCACCGAAATGGCCAAAGCAGAACGACAACCAACTTATGAAATTTTTTTTCAAAAATCTTTTTCCTTAGCAATTTACAAACAATTTTTTTTCAAAAATATTTTTCCTTAGCAATTTACAAACATTAAACATTTTTATCACTTCAAACTAGCTTAAAATCAAGTTACTAATTATATATTAATTTTGTAATCAAATCAAAGTTGTATTTAAAGAAAAATTGAAACCCCAAAATGGAATTGCAACAAAAAATTTAATGTCTTCTTTTAGTCGGAAAAATCCATAGATTATTACCTTAAAAATCATATGCTTATAAAATGAATAATAATGATTTGGTGAAATTAAACCCATGCATGGCATCCAAAATTTTTAAACCAAAGCCAAATAACCATAACCCATACCATAGTTTATATAATCGCCTTGCAAATTGATTAAAATCACCATACTAAACTTAAGAAAAACTTATTTATACTAAACCAACACAAAACATTCTGAGACCTCCAATGTGTCGTGTCCGAGATCGAGCTACACGAACTACCTGAAAAGGCAAACTAAAGGGTGAGCTATATGAGCTCAGTGTGAGTCCGGAACAAAAGCAAATGGTAAATGACGAAGAACTAAACAAAAGAAATTACAAAATCGTATTTACAGACAACACACAAGAATCTCGAATTGACAGTCGGATATATGAATAATTTCCATTAACATACAAAACACAAACACAATAAACCAAACACACATGTTACTTAACACATCATATTATTCAAATTATTTCACATACGCTCCAACGTTCGCACAAACAAATATATTCTCAATGCGAAATGAATGAAATAAGTAAAATATTCCTACCCAACCAACCAAAACACCACTCCATCCACCCTGCACACCATAATTGGGCTATGGTAGGCTCATCCACCTACACACCACAATAGTGGATTTAAGCCACTCAAGTAATAGTAATATGTAGCTGAGTTGACATATATAAATATATTGCGATAATACCGCTATAATAAAATATTACAGTTAAACTGTCGAATCGGACTTTGTTCTCCTCAAACATATCCTAAACCCAAATGCAGATGCAAATAATTTACAGAAACGTATAAACTTATTTTCTAATTTCCTTAACCATCATCCTTAATAAAAAAACAGCTCAAACTAACTGAATCAAATCAAACATGTTCATAAACAGTTACAACATCATGAACCACATTCTACATATCCAATTAACAAACACCACATTTAAGCATTTATATAATTAACATAACTAAATCAAACGAACTCACATACAAAACTAAAATCATACAGTAATACTCTCTTACTAGACCTCCTTCGAATAGTAACAGTGTCCTAAACCCATTTACAAAGGTTTAAACGAGCGTTGGATTACACAGAAACTAAAATGAGTCAGTTACAAACAAAGAATAAAAACTGAAAAAACAAGGCCACATGACCGTGTGGAAGGATCCAGACCATGTGACAGGGATACATGGCCGTGTAACTGAGGCACAAGCCCGTGTGACTGAGATTACATTGTCGTGTGGCCAGACCGTGTAACTCACTGTGCCATGTGACAAAATTAAGACATTTAGGAAGCAAGGAAGACACGACCGTGTGACTAAAACACATGCCCGTGTGGCTGAGATACACAATCGTGTGGCTAAAACACTCGCCCCTGCGCGATTGAAAAAATCCCCAAACAAGGGTCACACGGCAGTGTTGTCAGCCTGTGTGGCTCACCCCAGACCGTGTGACTCGAAAATAAACTTGTTTCTACAATGGCACACGACCGTGTGGCCCCAAAAACACACCGAAATCGACTAAAATTCGTGAAATTCATCAACAATTTGATCTCTAACTACATTAGTTTTAGAAACACACCTGATTACGCAATTCCAAGCACCCACAAATGATCAATACCCACCGTTACGTTGATCTGAAGCTCAGTTACACAAATACACCAAAAAGTAAGAAAGTTTTCGATCGCAATAGAATGGAAATCTTCGAAGGCAAATGATCAAAACTCAAACAACCAAACTTACTCGATTCAACACTTAATTGAACGAAAAACAAAAGGCAACCGAACCTCCTAACAAATAGCAATCAACCAAAATATAAAAGTCTCAAGAAAAGAATTTGACGATCTAATTGAGAACGAAGAAAGAAGGAAAACCACTTAAAAAATCAAAATGAAAAATTTGAAGAAGAGGACAGATGTTAGAGAGATAGAAACGTGAAAGAAAGAAAGTGAGTAGGGGAAAAAGGTGAAAACAATTTTGGGATTATTTTCCCTTTTTGTTTTTTTCAAAATTCAACATTAAAGCAAATAAAATCTAATTAAAATAAAATTAACAACTTTGGCTCATTCAAATTTTTTTTAAAAAAAATGGATCTAAAAATTAAAACAAAAATTCTCATTTTACACACATAAGGATTCAAACATAAGACCAAAGGTAAATTCACACTTTACCACTAGACCAACAAACTAATTCTTATCTCTCAAACGCAGAAAAAAAAGCATAAATGTCTAACAAAATCCACATGACTCACCCTACAAACTTAAAAACTTCTAACCCCAATTTCGGGGTGTTACGACATCTGAGTGAGCAACTAAGCTCATACTCTTTACTAGTCAAAATAAGATGCCATAGTTACAAGTACCCTTCAAATACCCTATATGTTCTCTTCAATGCACCCCCCTCCAAGTAGGCTGATTCATATACTAATAGCTATGTTTACACCTAATATTCATAATCTTCGTGGGGTTTTTTGTGTAAATAATCTAGTGGTTGATTTGTAAGAATAGAGATTATGAATTGCATCTTAAATTGCAAAGGTAATATGTCTGAACTAACAACAAATAACAACTAGGATATCGATGAATTATCTTCATTATCATATGCAATTCTCTCAAGATTTTTGGTTCTTTGATAAGAGTCATT
Organism: Gossypium rotundifolium; assembly: GCA_025506655.1. Taxonomy (NCBI): domain Eukaryota; kingdom Viridiplantae; phylum Streptophyta; class Magnoliopsida; order Malvales; family Malvaceae; genus Gossypium; species Gossypium rotundifolium. Next base: position 182,146,219 of record CP106722.1, on the reverse strand, counting down.
GATTACAAACTTAGCAAGAACTGACTAAGTCCCTTCAAGATATATAACTTTAATCAACAACTTTTTATGATAAGATATACCTATTTTTTTTACAAAGGAAAGTTTGTCTCATCCAATTAAATATTGATTTGTTTATTTGTAAAGTTATAACATCATCTAATAACGCTATTGTTCTGCAATTGTTATTTGCAATTTCATAAAACGTTTTGTTTACATAACACGATCATCTACATCATTTGATGGGCTCTGATACCATATTAGAAATTTTTATTTAACATTGAAGAAATCATTTGGTTGAAAAGAAAATGAAGGAAAAGAAAGCGTTGAAGAGAGGAAAAACTTTAATTCTTGTTATTCTTTGTTTATATCGAGAATAAATGAGTTTATATATGAAGTAAAAAAATTGTTGGTAACTAATTACAAATAATAATTGTAAAGTAACTAATTAAAATTGACAAATTAACTTCCAATAGAGATTTAATAGCTTATTAGTTACGAAAAAAAAGAAAGTTGTTTGGTCCAACTTAAATGTAACTCAAACAAAGAAATGCATTGAAAATTGTAGGCTTGTTTTGGATGTAGCTTTTATCAAATACTAATATTCATGGAGGTTTGATTTGGGAAAATAGAAACAATGAACATGAATGTTGGATGTTGGATGTTAGAATAATTTGTTTTCCAAGACAAAAGTTGATGGTGTTGTTCTCAATATCATGTTTAGGGTTTAAGATTGTCTTATAATCTCATGCTATGAAATGGAATGTTATAGTGCAATGCTTACGTACGCATTACTAGATATCATTACCATGTTTAAAACTAGACAAGACTTGAGTTTCTTTTGTTTTTGATACATTACATTACAATTTTAAGGTAAAAAATGCTATTGTCAAAACTTGAACTCCAGCATTTGAGGTCGAGAGCTTCAATATCCATGGAGCCATCTACCATACTAAGCAGCTTTTTCTTCTTTTTCTTTACTTTTCTTTTTTGGTATTATTAACATATAGTTAAATTTCAATTAATTGTATCCTTTTATATTTTTAGATTATATAAAATGATCAATTTTCAGTTTTGGTCCCTATGTTACCTTTTTAGATTATATAAAATTATCAAACTTTAATTTTGTCTCTATACTACACTTAAATTTAAAATTTAATCCTTATACTTTAATTCTTTTACATACTTTGATGCCTTAACATTTATATTATCATTAGTTAGTCTAAATATTTCTTTCTAATTAAAATGTTAACGTTAATTTTAAGAATTGTTAACCCTTTGAAATTCTCTATTAAATTTATGTCTACTACAATACCTTTTTTTTTGTGTGTGGCTGTTAAGTTTTTTTTTTTTTAATTTAGTACGTGATACCAATAATTTTAATAGTATTGAACCCAAATTTTAAATTCAAAATTAGAAATTTTAAGAATAAAAATATGGAATTAAATTTTAAATATACAGAGAATATTAAATCTTTAAAATAATTGTTTTTAACTCTATATTTTAGCCCAAAAATATTAGCAACGCGAAGCATGAATCAAAACCGATGCTAGTTAAAAGTAAAAAACCAAACCAATATATCAGATTCAACGGCACTCAATTCCTTGTTTCTGCAGCCACTGGTTAATATGTAAAAACATCATTTTGGTGCAACATTTCAGGTGGAAGGCCAAACATAGCACTACTTAGAAATGATTTCAGGTGTGCTTGTGAAAGTGAAAAATGAAGGAATGCGAGGAGAGATTTGAAACGTGAAAAGAAAATAAATGATAGAGATATACATCTTAGTACAAATTATTCATTTTTCACTTTTATTTTTTTTACAACTTTACCAAATAATAGAAGGAAAAAGTAATTTTCTTTTCATTTTTTCATCTTTCCTATGAAAAAAAAAATTATATTTTCCATCATTTTATTTTCTCACCCCTTCAATTTTCCGTCATTCTAATTTTCTTTCTACTCTATGAAACAAAGCAGTATTCTCTCTTTTGCTAAGCTATACAGCGAAAACAAGTTGCTGAAACAATAAAATCTACAACAATTACTATTTACTGCTGGAAAAAGAAAAAAGAAAATAGGGGAAACAAAGTGAAAGAAACTTGTATTTATCATGTTGCTATAATCTCGTTCTTTCATATAAATACAACTCCGAAGGGTAACAAATAAACATTTTAAATTAATAGAACAGAAATGGGTTTGGGGCTATAAAGTAATGCTATCACTTACATTACACATCACCACTAAATGTTGGGGAATTCATTCTGTTATTTACAAATTTAACATATAAGAAACCTAACAACATAGTATCCACAATTCAGCTTTACCCCTTGTTCTCTTTACAACCCAGAGTAATTACCAGCCCCTGTGTAGAATCAAAAGGATATATGCATACCTGAAATTAGAGAGAAATGTCAAATTCAGTTCATAATCATAATAGAGACAGAGTTTCGTATCAAGTCAACACTAGAAGCATAACAAGAAACTAGGAAAGGATAGATATAACCAATCAATATTTAGCCGAAGGAACCCCTAAGAACTGCTCCATCTCAGTTTACACAATGTTAAAGCCTAAGGAACTCCCTAAAAATAATTACAAACATTCAACAGATGATTTAAGCTGGAAATAAAGAGATTACCTTTAAACAAGTTCATTGCCTTCATCTCCAAAATGATTGTCCATTTTGGGGCCTTCAGTTCACTGTTACTATTTACAAACTTGATTTGAGCTTCCATTCTTAAGCTCTCTCTATATTACAATCTCAAGCTGTGTTTCGGTGTCAGGGCTACGACTGTTATTTACAAAGCCCCTGGCTCCTATAGAGGCATATTAGGACCATTCAAACCAGTTTCTTTGATGCCAGTGTGAAGTTCAGCAACCGCAGCACCATTTTCAGTCATGAAGTCAAGAGAGCCAGAGCTGCTTCTACACGGAAGCTGGCCATTTTCAGGCAGCCCAGACCTCTGATGCAACAGGCACCCATTGTTATTGCTATATACAGTTGGAATACTGTAGTCAGAGGATGAGACTTGATGAGTTATACATAAATGTCAACAAAAGCAAATTGAACAGTTGTAAGGAATGTCATTTGGTAATAAAGCATAGAAAAACAAGGGCTAAAGAAACCAAAAGCATGATACACATTAAGGAATTAATTAAATATTCCTCACGTAGATGTTAAATAAATGCATTATCTAAAAATGATGCTATGAACCAAAAAGCTCAAATATCTGGACATGAGAGCAGTGCAGGAAACAAAAGATTTGACAAGCATCATAGGAATCAGTACATAGACATAAATTGCATTCAGCACACCTTGCCTGTTGGAACTTAGGAGTTTGAACATAGTCAAAAACCGGAACCAAGTTTTTAGACCGTGCTTCAATCATTTGGGCTGAGAAGTTTTCAATTTCTATTTCCCCACCAAAAGCATTTTCTTCAGCCATTTTGATGCCATCCATCACCATTGACTGAAAGTATATCTGGAAAGAAAAAGAACAAGAAGAAAGTTAAATATCTTTACAAAAATGCAGTATTTAATATGCATTAGATGGATTTAAAGAACAGGAAAATCCCCCTCCCTTTCTATTTCTCACTATAACCTCTTCAACACCCAAGTGTGCACAGATATAAACAGCATTACTAGTGAAGGTGAGAAGCAATAACAAGTCCTTGAGATAGCCACCAAAGAACTATACCAAGTATGTTACCTGGCACCTTTACACATGGGCGTATCTCCCCAAACAAACATCAAAGAAATTCCTAATCAAGCTTAATACCTCTGGTTTTGCCCACAGTGGCATCCGAGCTTCATGCATCTGCAGTTCAGCTTCTGAAATATACAAATTATTTTTTTCCTCGGCGTTTGCATTTGCTTTCTTTACAGTATAGGAGGGGTCAGGGTATGTAATTCCCTCTTTCACTTCTTCAGGATATACTTTATTGCTATCTGTAGTCCCATTCTCACCATATATGTCTACATTATCTTCTTGCTCCCTTCGCGCGTGTTTCTGACATATATTCCACTTCTGAATTGCGTTGACTACCAACCTTCCATCAGAATCTGCAGTTGACTCATGTGTTGTGTTTAATCCAGTAACAACAGGTGTTGAATCATGTTCAGCTGCTAGCCGTAAAGCATACTGTATCATACATCCAGAAGGAGAGAAAACCAGAAGGTGGTATTTTGCCTTTGAAGAGCTGCTTTCAGAAAACAAAAATTTATTGTTCTTGCAGTTATGAAAAGAGGAAGCAATGGCCCCTGAAAGGGGACTCATCCTGCCAGTTGCAGCTGCTGCAGCACCACTTACAGTGCCTCTCCAGCCATTGTTCCCATTCTTTATTCTGCTAACAACAGAAAGTGTCACAGGGGGTCCAGATGCACAAAGACTTGTTTGAGTATGTGCTTGTACTCCTAAATTAGGCAGCCATGGAACTTGTGGCTTAGTCATAACACCCAAACTGCTATTCTTATGGGCAAAATCAGCATCGCCAGACTGAGAACTTACAGATCCTCCCATTGGATTGATAGCAAAGAGATGGCTTGTCCCTCTCGAAGAACTAATCATAATCCAGTTGCTATCATCACTGAAACTAATATCCTGTATTACCTGAAATCTCAAAAGAAAGTAAAAAAAAAAAATTAAGAAAAACTACAATTGCCAACAACAGATAAGACTTATACTCAACATTAATGCTAGTCTTACAGCATTTGTAATACCACGCTGCAGCCGGTATAGATGTGCGTACGATGCCGGTGCATTACATGCAGAAGAGCTTCCTTGAAGCCCAGGCATAATCTTGAACACATTGATACTGTGACCCTGAACTGAAGCTGTCACAAGGAGGGTCCCACTGGGATCAAAGCATAATGCTGAAATAGGATGCTTGTGTGCCCTAAACTGAGCGATTACAACTTTACTGGCGATATCTCTAACAATTACCTGATAAGCCCAGGGAAAAATATAAAGTGAAGTGTAAAAACTGGTTTTGCTTATAACCTTTTTGCAGATATAATTGGCACATAAGAGAGCACCATGGAAAAGTCATTTGAGCTTAATTAGAGGAAATGCAAGCCTTAGACTAAAACATATATACTAATACATAAGATATTGAACAAAAAATTTTCTACAAGTCTAACTTCACAGAGTATTAGCAACTTGCAGATTAAAAATAAAGACTACAAATGGGACCAAATGTGCAAAAGACAACTAAAAAAGGGGGAGGGGCTGAAAAATACTAGTTTCGAATCAAACTTGGGGCGAATTATACGTACCATTCCAACATTATCAACATCCACTAAATGACCATTAACAGTTCCATTGCCTTTCCAGCCAGGACCTCCAGATTGCAGATAATTGTATGAATCAGGCAGGTATCTTGACAGTTTCTTATATCCCATGTCTCCTAAGGTTACAATGCCAGAAGCAAGTTGCTTGCTTGATTCTTTTGCATAGTGTGCAACAAGGCTCCCATTAGAAGAAAAACCAGGGAAACTTGCGGAAGGTGTAAGATGTTGTGGACTGACACGTCCACAATCGGAACCTGGAACTGGACTTCCACTGTAAGCCAGCCACCTAGGACCAACAGCCAGAGGTCCATAGCCTATACCTCCAGAACCAGGGAAGCCTGAGACTATAGGATTTGTAAGAATGCTATATTCCCTCTCTAAATTTGCAGCACCAAAACAATGTATCTGCAAACCATAAAAATAAGTTCTCAAACTCTGACTAAACATAATGTGCTCAAAAAATATGCATAAGACATACCTGAGCTGCTTGACCTACAACAACAATTCGAGAACTGCACCTTACAGAATAAACAGCTGATTTAAACTTTAGCAAATGTACATAAGATTGAGATCTCAAGGAATAAAACCGGACAATGGTAGGTATAACACTACCATTCCCAGAATCATGGTTGTTTGGTATGCTTCCATTATAAGCACCATCCTGTATGCGAGTATCCTTGGAGAGCAACCCATCAGCAGAAACTACCAAAAGGGGACGGCTGTCTGCAAACTTGTCATCCGGTCTCATTGCTGGAGCCGGTTTTGGTAGCATTTGCATAAATGAAACAGGACCATCACATTTGGAAACCAAGTCACGGACATTATCTGCTTCTTCAACATCCCAAACCTGGAAACCAGACAGATAACCAAGAAGAAGAACTTGTCGAATGACATCTCCCTCACCTTCTAACTTGTCAAAGCCAGCCCAATGAACCTTTACATCATAAACACATTTGACAGAGGAATGTATTACTAGTCATATTTTATGCTCTTAACTTCAAATTACAATTAAGAAAGACAAACCTATAAGTATATCTTCTACATGCATTTAACTGCGCAAAGGAAGCATAGCTTGTTGCATTTAATTTACACATAACAACAGTCAGCATACACATTTAGAATAAATTGAAGTAAACAATTTTTCCAACTCTATAACAAGGAAATTAAAGAGAATATATATTTAGACATTAAAATTAGAAGGAAAAACAAAAGACCCTTCTTTTATTTCTTACCTGATCAGAGCCAGAATCATCTTCCCTATCCACAATCGAGGATGCCACAGAAACCGCAGACCGAGCGACGGTGGAAGCACCGGAAGAAACGATCCTTAAGTAGCTGGAAATGGCACGGAACGAACTCCGAGCAGACCTGGAAACGACACCTCCGCCTTGTATTCTAGACTGCCCTTGTCCATCTCCACTGTTCCTCATAATCCCCAACACCTAATTAAACAAACCCGAAATCAAAACAATCCACCAACTTCTCCTTTTACTAACCCCAAAGGTTGTTCCTTATTACTTTCTTTTAAATAGCTGGGTTTTTCGGGAAAAATGAGAAATTATGAAGAATGGATGAAAACCCAGAAAGAAAGAAAAAGACTTTTAATAGAAGAAATTTTCAGGGTACAAATATCTCCATTTGAAGCAAAAAAAAACCAATCTTCTTTATGAAAAACAAGGGACAAACAAAACAAGATAAAACAAAGTCTGAAACTAAACAAGACAAAAAGACACAGCTTTGATTTTGATTCTCTGAAAACTCAAAACTTTTATATTCTAAAAGAATTGTACAAATTAAAATTTTCGAAAAGGCAGTAACTGGGATAAAACGAAAAGAATTTTTTCTTTTTAAATTCACAAAAATAAAAGAAATAACTTCTTTTTTTGGGTTTGGAAATCGAATTAATTTTTTAACAAATTGAAATGGGAAATTAAGAACATAGAAAAAAAAATGATCAGTAGAGAGTGGTTTTGAGGGGATTTTGAACGAAAATTTAGGAAACGATCCAATGAAAGATTGAAATATGACAAGAGTTTTGAAAGAGATAGGAAGAAGGTTGGATACTGAAGAGATGAAGTTGTTCTTTTCTTTTTGCCCAAGCCTTTTTTAATTTTTTTAACTCTCAAAATTCAATTCAAAGTTTTTTTTTTTTTTAAATTTAGGTATCAGGATTTTATTTTTTTATGCTTTTTAATATGGTTAAATTATTAAAATAGTCATTTTATTTTTCTCAAGTTATATTTTAATTTTTACCCTAACTTTTTTCGGTTTGGCCTTGTTTGAAATATTATGTTTTAGTTATTTACGTGTTGTATCTTAGTCATTAAATTGCGTTAATTATCGTTAATGGTGTAACAATAAATTTTAGTCATTAAGCGTTAATTATCGTTAATGAACGTGTACGTTAAATTATCCAAACGAAAATTTTAAGTTAAATTATACAATTAGTTTCTATATTTTTTTTTATTTTGAGCAATTTAATTTTTTTTTATGTTAAAAGAAATGGAAAAAGGAGAAAAATAGAGGAAAAGCAAAAGAGAATAGAAAATAAAGAAAAAAAGGAAAGTTAAAAGAATATAAAAGAAAAATTACTTAAAATGAAAAAATATGGAGACTAATTATATAATTTAACCTAAACTTTTTATTTGAAACGATGATTTAACGTGTCAGATCAGCTTACCGTTTACACCGTTAATGGCTCAATGACTAAAATATTACAACACGTTAACATAAGTGACTAAAGCGTAATATTTTAAACATAAATAATTAAAATGTAATATAGAAAACAAAAGTGATTATTTTTTAATATATCCTTTTAGTATATTTGATTTGGAAAATAATGGAGTTTTCATTTTCATTATCTTGAAAAATTAAAAACATATTAAAAGTATTTTTAGTTTTATATAACAAAATGCTTTATAAAATTAAAACTATTAAAAATAAATTAATTTTAATTGAAAATTTAACACCGGTTTAAATCTGCAAAATCAGCTTTAAAATATATCAAATCTCTAATCTTAGTATAAATATAAGAATTTTTATTTTATTGAAAAGAAGTATCAAAAGCGTTTTTGTATTTTGTTTTTGAAAATAAAATTTTGTTTTTATTTAATAAATGTGTTGTTAATAAATATCATATTATTTTAAATAAAATATGAAATAGTTAATTATTTAAAACAGAAAGAAACGATGCTTTTATTTTTATTTATACTTTTTATGCAATTAATAAATTGTAACATTTCAAAATACATAAAAATATTTATTCTTTTTATTATTTATTTAAAATCTTTAGTTTCTAATTTTATTTTATTTTCTTTGCAAATAGTTTTGGGAATTTTTTGCATAATTTAATGCATAAAACAATAATTAAGAAGTCCAAAAGATTACTTTCCTTAAATGATGATATCAAATAGCTTGGTCTTTAATCACTAATCATTAATTTATCAAAACTTTTTTAAAGAATTTTAATATATTCTAAAAGGCTGTGTAAGCCTGCATTATATCTTCAATTCAACCAAAAAAAAAAAAAGGTTTTAAGGATAAACATGATCTTTCTCTTCTTTTTATTTCTTTAATGAAAATAAATCAAATTTTCTTTCTTTAATTTTTTTTTTTTCTTCTTAATTGAAATTTTAAGAAAATTAGAAAAGTAAAATTCTCTCCAAGTTTAAGAGCACCTGCAGGTAGAGATGATCATCCTCGGTTCAAGCTGAGCCTCAATAGAATTTTAGTCCTATTTTTTAGGTTTAGGTTCTGCCCGATCTGAATAAAATTATTAAAACTCGAACTTTATTTGATCTACTCGTATTATTTTTTATAATATTATTTTTATATAAAATAAATATAAAATATAATACATCAAATGCACTCAAAACATTAAAATAAATGTTTCTCAATAAATTAGAAAAAATATTTATACTTAAATACACTAAAATAAGTGTAACTAATAAGAAAATGCATTTAAAATAATAGCAAAATTAACAATAAAACAATAATTATACAATATCAAAACAACAATAAAATAATAACAATATAATACCGAAATGACGGCATAACAACAACAAAACACATAAGCAAAACAATAGAAACAGTAGCAAAACACAACCATAATTTTTTTTTTGGAAATTTGAGTTGGGTTGGGCTCAGACAAAAAAATTTATTCAAGGCTCAACCTGTTTAGAAAATAGGTCTTTTTTTTTAACTCATTTTTTGAGCTTATATTTTTATTCAAACTCTCTTATTTTTTAGACAAATCTTTGGGCCGGACTAGATCATGATAAGGTCTAGTTGTGAGTATATAAAGGATTTGACTTGCTTTTATAACTGTCTATTTATTGGATGAGAGGTGAGTGTAGAAATTAGATAGAAGCGCGAGTATATGGAAAAAGTTTCTTACACGGTTAAAATTAATTCCCTAATCAAAGAAGTTTTGATAAGAAATTGTTGAATTGAATTGTGTTAATTTTTTTTTTTTTTTTTTTTTTGGTTTTATGTTGATTCTCACGTAGATATATATATATGTATAAAATTTTGGGGTCCTTTAGTTAGTCCTTTTTAAGCATAAAAAAATGCAAAAAGAAAATCTAATGTAATTAGATTATTACAATTTCTTATAAAGTGTAGAGATTGGAAGGAGATGCAACTGTGATGGGATAATTTAACAATTATTGTTATGTAATTCATTTTTGTAACACTAGAGACATGTCCTTTTGCTAGGGTTCGGTGTTAACGGTTACGCATTGGCATCCAAATTGTATGTTCAGTCGTCATCTTTTTATTCTATTATGCTATGTATTCCAAGTAATGAAATTTAGGGAAGTAGAAGAAAGGAAGAAGCAGGGAGAATATTAGCACATTTGCTAAATAAATACCAACACTCTTAGCAGTTTGCCATTCAAATACGCATTAATCCATCGGAGTCTCTCTTACTAAATTGTGTGCTACAACGAAATGATGGTGTGCTGAATTGGGTCGATTTTCGGTATGAATGCTTAAGCAAAATTTGTTTAAATTGTACATAGGTTAGTTATTTTAGTCAGCTTTGTAGATATTCTTGTAAATTGTAATGTGAATCTCATTAGGTATAATTGACATGTCATAATATAACAGTATTGCATCTTTATTTATAATTTGATTTTTAGGTGCTTAAAGTAGATGGGAGTACCGTTAGTGCTTTGCATGTTGGAGTTCAGTTGGTATATCACTTAGTACTCTGCACTCTCATAGTATAATTATCGGTCATTGTTAGTATTTTGCACATATATAATGTGTGAGTTGAATCTGTATTTGACCTTGATCTTCTCTAGTGTTTTACATATGGACAATATTATATTAAAATATAATTAATGATAATTGTTAACGAATCAAATGTTAAGTATATTTTATAATGAGTTGTGAATTATGATTAATGTGATTATTGATTCATACATAAAACCAAATTGGGTTATCAATCATAATTATTGAGTTGAATATCACTTATGAATCGTGAAATGATTGTAGCATCGTAAAGCATATAAGTGCTTTGTTATGCTTATCAAATAAATTGTTGAATCGTATTAATGTAACAACCTTAACGTGCTTAGTTGAATAATTGATAAATCATTGATGAATAAAAGTCTAAAGTTTAATTGAGCTAATAGTAGTATAACACTACAAAGAAAATGACTTTTAACGGCGTTTTTGGGCATTTAGTGGCATTAAAACGCATAAAAATTTATTGATGATTAGCGGTAGCTTTTGTACAAACGCTAATTTGTCTGATTTAAAAAATAAAATTTTTCAATATTATACCCATCCCGCACTAAATACCAACCAATAACGATATATAATTCCAACGCAAAAAACAAATTTAGCATAAAAATCACAATCAATACATTAATTCTAAATGATACTTGAAATTTAATAAATTAAATGAATGCTAATCGAAAATATTGTAACAATAATGTTAAATGTAATAATGTCAAAACTTCTACAACGAAAAATTAAATGTCTAAGATGGCGGTTTACACATTCTCAAACATCTGCATCATATCTTTGAAAGTCAGTCTTGGAGCTCATCGTATTTTACATTACGCTCTGCTAGCATCGATCTTGCCTCTGCCTCCCGCTCGCATTCATTTGCCTCTCTCGCTCTTCTTCTTGCCTCCTTGCTTGTCTTGCTTTCGCATCCGCTCTAAGTCGTTCTTGGAGTTCTTCATATTTTCTCGACAATTTCTCGCCTCTGCTCAATCGTGCTCTCTTGCATCCGAGCTATCTGGTTTTGTAGCCTCGAACTTGACGCGAGATTGACCCGGAAGGCATGTCTTCTTTGGATGCGGATCAAAATATTGGGTCGGGGTAACACCAGATCCTTTAAATCGAACCCGACCATACCTTTCAAGACCAAAAACCATCAGTGATAATATTTTTAGCGGATACAAATAAACGCCGCCATATCTCATTTTTAGCGGCGTTTATTACCAAAACGCCGCTATTGATCTTTTTTTTGCGGCGTTTCTTTTCAAACGCCGCTAATGTATAATATTTGCAGCGTTTTTGTTTAAAACGCCACTAAAAACGCCGCTAAAAGTATGTTTTGGTGTAGTGTAAGGACTAAGGAGTTTAATGAATTTGCTAAGTGAATGGAGTCAATTATAAATGAAAAAAAAGTGAGTGTCAAACAATGGATTAAGGCTATGAATTAATCTTATTTAGTAATTAACTTGTAAGCAAAGAAAAGAAATGCATTTGATAGAATGAGCGCAACTTGTTTAGTTATATGCATATATTGAATTATAGATACCTAAAATAATTCAAGGGTGCAATGTCTTCTTATGTCTTACTTACGATTCATGGAATCACATTGAGCATTATAAAGCTCAGCATACTGTTGTTATATGTGCGCAAGTTAGTCAAGATAAACTTTTGTTCATTTGGTCCATTTATATTTTAGTGGTATGTACATAAGTGACCTAAGATTTAACTTCTTTTGCATTTTGAGGCTTGTATATATCGGCATGTCTTATATTTCTATCTTTAGTAGGAGTGGATGGTTGTCTTCATTCTATATATGTTAGGTTCTGATAAATGGGCTAATGCTCAATGAATGTAAGTTCAGGTAGGTAATGAATTTTTCATGCTTAGATTGTAGGTTGATAAGTAGCTTTATAGAATTCAAAGATCGTTTTGGTAGAGCTCTTTGGCATCTAGGCCTTGGAACTATGGTCAAATAAGTTAGAGTGTTTTCCAAGCAATAATAGGATTATCTGAAAGTAAAAAACCAAAGTTTGACCCAACATGTATATTTTTGCACCAAAGTCTCAAGACTTAGGGCCATGGCATGGAGACCTTAGAAGTCAATAGCCAAAATTTGGAAAATAAGGGACCCAAGTCTTGATACTTGCCAAGTCCTGATACCTACGCTTTTGGGTATCAAGACTTATAGGCCGAGTCTCCAAACCTAAGAAAATAGTATCAAGACTAAGAAAGGCAGTATAAAAACAAGAGATCTTGGTATCAAGACTTGCCATCTAATTCTCAGTACCTATATTGCCAAGTTTATAGACTCTCTTAGAGGTATTGATACTTTATAGTTTCAACTTTAAAGTGTAGATATTTCGAATGGTGGGCCCAAAGTTATCAAGTATCATTATAAGTTGATCGTTTAGAGCCAAAGGTTAGTAAACTCATAGATTATCACCAACCACCAATTGTATATTGGAAATGCCTCCGGGGATTAACTGTAACACACCACTTGACCGGGGTTATCACCAGTTTGGGTTAGGGGAATTGCAAAACATGTTAGAGTTAGCGCAATGAATTTTTTTTTCTAAAATGGATCTATATCGTGATAGTTAAGGTAATAACTTTGATCAAATAAATTACATGTATTCTGAGGCTAGAAAAGATGCTCAGATTGCAAGAGGGCTTTAGGAGATACCTGAATTTTTTTATCAACTTGAATTGAAGTCCAAAGTTTTCAATCTTTCAACTGAATGATCTTCTCTGTTATGAATGATCTTCTGTGCTATTCTTGAACTCTCATATACTTCAAGAGTGAATTTTAGCTCAAAAACCAAACATAGGACAAAAATCAAGACTTCCTAAAACTACCCAAAGCCCTTCCCTAACCCGTAAATAGGAGGATAATGCGCTTCAGCGCACTCAAACTCACGTCCTTTTATATTGGCAATAATGTCCATGCCAATCGAGCTAAAACTCAATTGACAATATTAACCTTACTTTTAACTTAAAATAATTAATTAATTTGGAACAATTTAAGTCTAACTAAGACTTACTAGTCCCATGGTTGGTGGCTCTTATGGGAAAATAACACTACAAGTCGTGGCACATTAGCCTTAATTATATGAGCTTACCTCTCTTGATTTAAATAAAAAATCAAGTCACATATTTAATTAGCTTAATAATTAAGTATTCTTCGAAACAAGTATATTTTAAAATTAATTAATTAATTAATTCAATAGTAAGACTAAAAAAATACCAATAGGGGATAAATTGATATTTTTTTTTTTCCAAAAAGATAAGAAAACGTAGAGAAGTTTTGCACAATCGATTTATAGTGGTTTGACTCTAATGCCTACCTCCATTACCTTAACCTCACTTGCCAAGGATTTTCCCAATTCACTAATATGAAATGTTATCTTTCAAGGATAAGCTATAATATTTACAATCCCTATATTTTATAAAGGCTAAAATAGAACTTTTCTCCTAACTTTCAATGCTCAACTAAACCCTCTTTAATTTTTGTAGCTCAACTAGAAACCCTCAAATTTACAATTAATGAAATGATTAAGTCCGTGTTTACAAAATTAAGCCCATAAAAGAATGAAGAAGACTTATGTAAAGATATTGTGATAATCATTAAATTACCATGTACAAGAGAATGGGGAAAAAAAAGGAACTAAAAGGTATTCTCTTGATTTTGATATTTAGATATTGCTCTCTTCTAACTTTTAGTGTTCTTAAAGTTTTTTTCAGATCACGAGTTTAAATAGTTTTGAGCTAGCTTTCAACTACATTCACCATAAGGAAATATTGTCTCAAATTGTTGGAGAATGCTACATAATAAATCTTCCCAATGGGCCTATAGGTTTATTTTGTTGTTGTCCAACTATTACAACTTCGATAAATAGAATAGGTGATACAGATTAAGACCTCATTTGGTTTAACGTTGAAGGCCAGTGAGGTGCAGTTGGGGTGAATAACTGCTACCCACCTCACCTTTGTCTTTGTTTGGTTCAAAGATCAAAGTTCAATTACAAATACATCTCTACCACACTGGTCTGCTGAAAATCAACTGGTTGTTTCAGCAGCAATTAAAATTCAGTAGGCAGTTGGTGTTTTTAACAGAAAAATACCCATACTTTTATTTATTATTTTACTATTTTATCCTTGAAAGTTAAACTAATTTCTTTCCCAACCTTATTTGTTTTCAGGTTTGGGAAAAAATTAACCGTTTCTCCCATTTTTTTGTTTTGTTCTTGGTTGTAGATGTTTACTAGATATCCTTTGCTTATGTTAGAGTCTGCTTTTTGAAGGTATTTTTACCAAATTCCTTTCATTTTCTTATATATTCCGTCGTCTTGTTGGTCCTGTAGTTGGAAATCGATCTGCTCTTTATGGTATCTTTTGAGCATCCATCTTCAAAATTTCCTCTTAAACCATTTTTCTTTGTTCTTTAGGTGCATTTGTGTTCGAGGAAGGTGTATGAATTGCTTATAAATTGTATTCCACGAGATTATCCTAAAGGTAAACATGACCAATTTCATGTTGCTCATCTTTTTGTCAATATAAACGGGATTAAATCTTGATATTAGATTTAGTGAAACAAATCATTATATGCGCGCACGTATGTTATGGCTCTATGTGTGCTTTGCGCATGCTTATACTCGATTTTTAATGATATTGGAATTGAGTTTCGATTACGGTTTCCTTTTTCCAGTGAGCATAACTTGCGATTGCATCGGGACAAACTCTTCATTACTCGTGAGGCACCAACGATCACCCAAGCTCCTGTTTATTGTAAGAACAATCACATACTCTCTTTCAGTAGTTTGTCAATATTCATTAGATGTATTCCTTTTCATGATTTTCTAGTTCGACTTTAGGCACCCCAGTAGGTTTGATTTGTGGGTAGGAAGGTCACGGTGGGTTAAACTGATTTTGCCAGAATGACCGATAGGTCATGTATCATCTCATACTAGTTTTGGAAACTTAAGTCTCACCGTGTCGATTCTTGCACTTTCATGCTCCATCTTTAGTAGGGATGAGATGACCAATGTTTGATTTCGGTACATTAGAATCCAGATGCTGCTTGTTGGCTAGAAGCATTGACAATGTCCCTTTTTTGGTTGTTTTCGTTGGTTTTTTTCTTATATTTCTGACAAAATGCATAGGATTTTAAATTTGTTAATTCTAGATTCTCAAAGTGTATACACCAGAGAATAAGATCTTTAGTTTAGTTGAAATGATTTGAGAACTTTTATAGCTTTTTAAAATTGTTTGACCCTCATAGATATAAAAGCTCAGGAGTCAAATGCTCATTTAGGTTAGATCCTTAAATTAGGACTGTGGATTTGCTTGTGTTTTGATGGCTTTGTCTACTGTCGGCATTAATGGTTATAGTATTCAGAACTTGGTCGAGCTTTGCTGCACGACTAGGTATGTTTTCGTTACAATGTATGCAAAGAATTATATAAACATTATGAACATTTGGATGTGATATACGCTGATACCATTTTATTTCATCTTGTATGTAGCATTTAGACCGTTGATCTCGGTTATTTACTGCAAAATTTTTCTGTTAGGTTTTCCTATTACACTGTAACATTTGGAGCTAACCTGAACTACTCTGGGGAGACATATTACAAGGTAATTTACCTTTGCATCATATGCATCTTCATAGTTGCTCTGTGTTTGAATTATTGTTGTTAATATAATAATCAAATAAACTACTCAAGTATTTTGCGGAACATCGCCTAGTGATCTAGTTCGAGTAGATAAGCTATTCCAAAAGCGATGGAAGCGAGGATCAATATCTTGGTATTTATCCGAGTACATGTTTTCTTTTATCTTTTGCATTAGAATTTATAGGTTAGAACACATATTCGTCTTGCAATTTGATTTTCTTTAGCTTTGCTCAATTGCTTCAATAATGTTATCTTTGATTTTTTTCCGTTCATGTTGCTGTAGTGTAACATGATTTTCTTCTACCCTTGAGCATTTTTATTTGTTTTGTTATTATTCTATTTCTTTTGGTTAATTTGGATAGTTGAAGCTTGAACCTTTAACTTATCTCGTACTTGTGCTCTGGAGGACTTTCATACATTTTTTTCCTTAAAAAGATTGGGCTCTATGCTTAGAAATAAAAAAAAAAAAAACCTGCATTTTCATCATATAATTGGCATCTTTGCTTTGTTTGGTTTCTCTTATGATCTTCTGTTTTGCAATCAAATTTATGTTTGGGCTTGTTTCTCTCATCACTGTGACTTATCTTAAGTAGATTTGTATGTCCCATATCTTTGATGTTGATTTGGAATCACGACGTTCTTGATGATCTCTCTAGCCTTTAAGTCATTTGTTGGTATCGGAAAAAACATTTTCATTAGTTTAGTTGAGCAAGCTTTCGAAGAGATGAGGTCAATAATTGTAGGAAACTTGACTAAAACGTTAGTTGCTTGAGTAATATGATGCATTTAGTGAGAATAGAAAATAACGCAAATTTGGAGTAAAGCAATCTCTATGTGGGCTAAAGTGCTAATTCTTGGCGACCTATTATTCTATTATTACAAAGAAGTTGCTTGTGCATTATTATGGTTATTGTTATTTCCTTTAATTTGTGTTTTCCTATTTGGGTTTCATACAAATTTGATGGTCTTTTACTGAAACCTCGTAAAGGAATTAGAAATGGCGATGTACCTGGCATCAAGTGTATTCCTTTTCCACAGGTAAGAAAATTTTTTCATTTTTTTTACTTGCTTGCTATGAACAGGTGAAGCATATGTAAATCGAGGTAATCATCAAACATCTGAAAAAAAAATCTTTAATCATGCCCATTCTTTGTTACGCTCTGTGATTGAACGAACATTTGGATAATTACATTCAAAGACATGCTTGGTCAAATGATGAGGATTTTCGACAATTTGAGAATATACCCGACATGCCAATCTCTTCAGGCCATTTTGATAGAGGTGAATTGAGTTCTTCTAACAGTGAAAGTGACCTTAAAATTGCAATGTTAAGGGAAACCATTGCAAATAGTTTAATGAATCAATATTTGTAAAAACAATTTTGTATCATAACCTAATTTCTAGTAATAATGAAACTTGTTATGTCTTATGTTACTATATTTTTTATTAAAAATCATTCGTTTAGATACTTCAAAATTTGATACAAGTATAATGTTATTATTTAGAAAATAATATTTATCATTGTTATAAAAGAATATTTAACTATAAAAATTAAAAATAATTTTCATTTTATCTAATAAATAATTTAAATTGATTATATAATTCATTAAAATATTTATAATAAAATATTGGAAGATACATTTTAATATTTTATTAAATAAATTTATAAATTCACATACTTTAATAATTTTATATAAGTAAAATAATTTAAAACTTCTATTATATATCAATTCTAATTTAATGTCTTTAATAGTCATTTTTATTTTCACCTCACCGCTACAATTTGCGTTTGAATCCAAACACACACTCCACATTGCTTCTAATCTCATTGCTACAGTATCCAATCTCATCGCTACAGTAACTAATCTCACCGCCACTGCTGTTTTTAACCTCACTTGAGATAAACACACCGCCCATCCAAACTAAGCCTAAGGCACTAACCAAATCGTTATCTTGAGACAATATGCACATTTTGTAATAAGAACCGGTGCAAAGAGGTTATATTGCATGATGCCCTTTAAAATACAATAAATTAGTCTTTTATTATATAATAAATTAGTCTTTTATTATATATACACATTGCTAATTTATACAAATTAGAAGGTATGCTCTATGAAAAAAAATACACTTTTCACTTAAATAATTATAAGTTTACTCATGAAGAAGTTATAAACATAATAAAGGTAATTAAGGAAGAAAACTTTTCTTTGAATTACTTACTTTTAAGAAAATTAATTTTAATATCACACGTGTTATATGTAATTTTATATGTTTGTTTATAATTTATTAAATAATATATTTTGGTAATCCCAAAAGAATATATTTTATAAATTAAATGATGATTAATCTAATTTATAGTACAAATTAATCAATTTTGAAAACAATTTAAAAAATAAAAAACCCTTTAAAAGCTAATGAAATATAAAATAAATATAAAATAAATTTATAAAATTAAAGTAATTTTAAAAAGTAAATATATAAAATAATTAATTACTCGAAAATGATAATTTATTTTTATTTTATTTTTAATTAAAAAAGTTAGTTTGGAATTAATAGTCATACCAATAACATCCACCAAAATAAAAATATTTAATAAAAGTACAAAAGAAAATATATTATTACATTTTCATAATATAATAATCTTTAATAATAAAATTATACTAAACAAAAATCATCTTAGGAAGTAAAATCATAACAGAAAATGTTTTTGTAGATCAAAAGGTTGCTTCATTAACAATAGTATGTAAAGTGAAAAGGTTTTATCACGACATTTATAAAAAAATATTTGACACTTGCAAATCTTACATGTATATAGAAATCACATACAAAAAATAGGCCAAAATCATAATTGTATTCTATTTGTAAAGTTAAAACTACTCACAATGTCTAGAATTATTTATAGTTTCTTCCTAATCTATAAATAAGAGAATAATGCACTTTAAAACATTCAAACTCACGTCCTCTTACATTAACAATAACGCCCATATTAATTAAACTAAAACTTAATCAATAATATTAACCTTACTTTTAACTTAAAATAAATGCCACCGAAAATTTTAAAACTTTGTTTATCATTAAAGAAAACACTTTTCTCTCTCTCTTTTTTTTTAATGCTTGAATTTGGTGCCTACTTTGAAAACTTAACAAGTCATTAGGCACTGTATTAATGAGTTGTTAACAAAATTGCAGGATTATTATTTTTGAAGGTCATCGTTAATAGTATTAAAATTCGATATATTTGTATTAATACTTAGTTAATAGTATTATTAAGCTTCAAGACTTGGCCGTGTATCTAAGTTGAAAGGTAGGAAGTAGTCAAATAACTAGAATGTATTTTCTTTTATCACATTAGTAATTGAGTATTGTTTTCAAGTTATAATACTATTTAAAATATTAAAATTTAATAGGTTCAAATATCCATACCATGTTTATATCATTTTGAATGTAGAGCGAAACATTAAATAATAAATTTATTAGGGTGTGGGGACGAGAAAAATAATAATGGTAACATTCCAAAACATGCCAATATGTTTGGTGACAAAAACTCCCCTTCCTTTGTATGTTGTGCCTAGAGGTGAGCATGGGCGGGCCGGGCCGGGCTGGGTTCGTCGGACCAACTAAAATTTAGGCCCGTTCATTGGGCTCAGGCAGGCCTGGCCCAAAAATGGGCATAAAATTTTGCCAAGCCCAAATTTATAAAAATACTAAAATCAAGCCCGAATACTACCGCCCAGATTAATTTTTATATTATTTTATATAATTTTAAATATATATAATACATCAAAATATTAAAAAATCAAAATAAATATTTTTCAACAAATTGAAAATAAATTTTAAAAATATGTAGA
Organism: Gossypium rotundifolium; assembly: GCA_025506655.1. Classification (NCBI taxonomy): domain Eukaryota; kingdom Viridiplantae; phylum Streptophyta; class Magnoliopsida; order Malvales; family Malvaceae; genus Gossypium; species Gossypium rotundifolium. The sequence goes on along the minus strand of CP106722.1, from coordinate 182,126,179 downwards.
CTTAAATAACACTAAAATAGATGCCTTAACAAAGAAATGCCTCTAAAATAATAACAAAATTAACAAATGTCTTTAAAATAATAACAAAATTAACAATAAAATAAGTTTTATATAATATCTAAACAATAACAACAAAATAATAGAAATATAATAGTAAAATGGTAGTAAAATAAAGAGAAAACAATAAGAATATAATATTTAAAAAAATTTTGCCTTTAATGATTTGGTAGGTAGGCTTGAGCCAAGAAATTCTTACCGAGGTCTGCCCATTTTTTAAACAGGCCTCATTTTCTTGCCTATTTTTCTACTTATATTTTACCCGAACCTCCCATTTTCTAGGGCCTTGGTAGGGCAGTGTGGCCCACCATGCTCAGCTCTAGTTGTGCCTCATATCTAGGCTATTATTGTCAACAAAGTGATGGGAATTGGCAAATACAAAAATCAATCACATCATTAGCTAAACTTGACACCCCAATACCACTTGCTATATGGTCAAGGTATCATTAACTTGTAATCAAAGAATAAAATAAAGCAAATTCCATTTAATATCTATAAATTTTGGGATATAAAATGTTTTAGGCTAATTCAATTATTTTTAGATGTATGGTTAGTCATCATATATTTATTTGGCCTAATGATGGTCTTGGATTTTGAGCGAAACTTTTGCATTTAAATTTTAAACAATAATAAAAATCAAATTAATATAAAACGTAATTGCTGAAAAATAAAAAATAGGATGAGACAAAATCCATCCGTAAAATTGCTAATGCTAAAAGACCCCAACTTTATTTTAATTAACAATGTTAAAATCTAATTCATTCGAAGAAATCAAATGAGATAGTTAATAAGCAAAGCAAGAAATTGATAATCATAGCAAGTCCATCATGTCATTCATCTACTATTAAGTTGATTGATGTTAGATTCAATGTTTGATCTTATGTTTATAAATTTTTTTGTGTAAAAGAAATAAAATTATTTATTTTTAATTTTTTTTTTATCACAAGTCGATACTTTCCTTGCTTAAGACGAACCGACAAATCAACTCCCGACACATTCCCAAGATCCAATGCATGAAGCAGTTTTCAGTAGCCCATCTTTCGCATGTGCCATCCAGGAACTCGCACGTCCCACTTCTCCTCTGCCTCCTTCTGCTTTTCCTTTGTTAAGATTCCTCCACCTAAAACAAATAAATCAATTCAAAAAAGAAAAAAAAAAAAAAAAAGAAAGAAAAAGAAACTCCCACCATCAAAATCTTAAAAACCCCTAAAAAAATTAGGGGTTTTCGCTAAAAAAAATTGGGAATTTCTTTCATTTTTCATGAATTAATCAGCCTAGATTTAGGTTTCTAGGAAGTTTGAGAAGAATTTTCTTTTCTTTTTGTTTGTTCAAGCTGAAAAATGGAGTCGATTTTAGCTCGAGCATTGGAGTACACTTTGAAGTACTGGCTTAAATCTTTCTCAAGAGATCAGTTCAAATTACAAGGCCGTACAGTTCAACTTTCCAATTTAGGTATATCTTTTGATCTTTTGATCTAAATTTTGGCTTCCATTTCAGTTTTTTTTTTTTCTTTTTAAATTATGTTTGGATTTGATAGATATAAACGGCGATGCTCTACATGCGAGTATGGGATTGCCGCCTGCTTTGAATGTGGCGACTGCAAAAGTTGGAAAATTGGAGATCATTGTGAGTTTCTTCTTCTTCTTCTTTTTTTTTTTTTTGAGGGGAATTTGGATTGGAAAACTGATGATTACTTAGGTTAATATCTAGTTTTAAGTTATAGAGCCTTTTAGATGCAAGGTTAGAGAACTGATTATATTTCATCTTAGATTGGGCTTTTTTTAAAAAAATTGTGTATGGGAACAATTCAGTGTGAAGTTAAGAGGTTTTTAATAGTTTATTTGCTCCTAGCTAATATGAAATGTGGAGTATTATTATCATTTTTGCTTTCTTTGGGTTAGGATGAAATTTGAGATAACTGGTACTTAGTTTTGGATACTGTTATACATATATTTTTCTTTATTCTTAAATGGAAATTCATCTATACTTGCTTGAGTTGACCTATATGGGAAGGAGAATTTGGTCTTGAGACAGTAGAAATGTAAGGTTGACATTGTCCACATTTTTCATTTGTTTTGCCTCAGCATATTGTGATCTTAATTTCTTGAACTTATAAATTTTCCCTAAATTTTTCTTGATAGCTCCCTTATGTCAGTAATGTGCAAATCGAGCCAATTGTAGTTCAAATTGATAGGCTTGACTTGGTTCTGGAGGAAAATTCTGATGTTGATTCTCCTAGGAGCTCAAGCGGGTAATGCAGATTTACCTTCAATGTTATGTTTCACAACTAAGATCACATTCGTAAATTTGTAGTTTGGCGTGTTGTACTGTTCTTAAAAGCAACTTGTATCTACTTCTGTGCTTACAGCATGCAATCGTCCACCAGCTCAGGGAAGGGTAGTGGTTATGGGTTTGCTGACAAGGTTAGACACTTTCTTTGGTAAGGTTGTAAATTACTGTTTGCGTTGGAATGTCAAACAATTTATGGATTTAAATGCTAAAGGGTTAGCACATTTGTAGTGCCTACTTTGTCTTCAAGTTGCCATTTCCCTATTATAGTTTTGAACTACAATTAAATCTTGATCTTACATCAAGTAAGTGAAAATAAAATTCCAGTAACTAAATTTACAAAATTCCTCACTTTGGTTGAATTACTAGTTTGTGCATGTCATTAGCAACATGGAAGAAGGTTTAGATGCAAAATACATACTTCATGTTTTGTCCTTTTATTATTTTCAGATTGCAGATGGAATGACTATTCAGGTTCAGACAGTCAATCTTCTACTCGAAACTCGTGGCGGTACTCATGCCAAAGGGGGGGCAGCTTGGTAAAATCTTTTGTTTTCAGTTTTTGTGCTAATTCTTGGTCAGAAACTGTCTGATTTATTGCGTGGTAGTTGACATATGCATACTGTCTATTTGTTTGTACTTGTCTTCTTTTGTGTCTGTCATTTGTACTGATGGTTATAATAGAAATTAATTTTAATTTGTAGAACTATGCTCATTAAAAGAAGAAATTATCCTACAATAAGAGTGCCCCTTTTTCTTAGAAGTTTGCTTGTACATTATGTTTATGCATTTCATTTAACTGTACATGATCATTTTATAAGTAAAAGAATCCTCTGATTGTGTTACAAAATATATTTTTAAACTTATTGAAGTGCATTTAGCTCTGATATTGTCTCTAGATTTTTGGAAGTTTCTAAATATCAGATTCTTGCTATGGTTCAGTGCGTTTTTCATTACAAGTGATCTTATCTTCAGCAGAAGAGGAAAATTTATGAACATTTTACATCTTTGCATGATATATTGTTTATTTCTGTATCTATTTTGGGGAAACCAGTTCATCATTTAGTTCCTTATTGGTGAACTTGATGGGGGATTTCAATATTTGCATTTTTTATATATAAATTACTAAAATAGCTTTCTTGTTTTTCCCCTTGTTGTGCACTTCAAGTGCTTAATTTGTTCAAATAACAAATTTCTTTGATTGTCAGTGGAACTTGTATGGATCTCTTACCCTGTTGCATTTCTTACTCATGTTATGCGTTTTTTCAGGGCACCACCCATGGCATCTATCACAATGCGCAACATTTTACTATATACTACTAATGAAAATTGGCAGGTAAATTGCTGCATATTATTGTGTCGTAATCTCTCTAACAGTTTTCTTAAGTATGAATGCATATTTAAAATTTTTTGTTTTTTCAGGCTGTAAATCTTAAGGAAGCACGAGATTTCTCCTCAAATAAAAATTTCATATATGTTTTCAAGGTAACATAGTATAGACTTGCGATTCCCTCTCTTCCTCCATAATCCATCTATATATGTGTGCATAGGGGTATGCATATTCCTTACTGCAATACTTTATGTTAAATCTTTTATCTATTTGTGCCTGTCATGAGTATATTTAAGTTATTTTTTTTCGTCGCAGTGCCTAATGATACTAAATTCTTTTCTTCCAGAAACTAGAATGGGAATATCTATCTATTGATCTCCTGCCTCATCCTGATATGTTCAGTGATGCTAATTTAGCACGTTCTCAAGTGGGATCAACACAAAGAGATGATGATGGCGCAAAGCGTGTTTTCTTTGGTGGAGAACGTTTTCTCGAAGGCATATCTGGAGAGGCTTATGTAATCAGATCATGCATTTCCAATTGATTTTGGTGAATTTTATGTTATTTTAAACTGTTGTGTGGTGGCAGAGAGTGTTTTCTGGTTTTCAGGATGTCTTTAAAACTTTTATTTTTTCTCCCTTTAGATCACAGTCCAGAGGACAGAATTAAATGCTCCACTAGGCCTTGAGGTTCAGTTACATGTTACAGAGGCGGTTTGTCCTGCATTAAGTGAACCAGGTAATAAGGTAGCCAGTTTTCTAACTGGTTGTTTCATCATTTGAATTAAATATATGGTACTAACAAAGCATGAAATTGTGGGACAACTACGTAAGCAGGGCTCCGAGCTCTTCTCCGCTTCTTGACTGGATTGTATGTATGTCTAAATAGAGGAGACGTTGATCTAAATGCTCAGCAGGTTTTACGTTTTATCTACTATCATTCACTTGATACTTCTTTGTCTTCTTATTAACTTGTTATGGGCAATTTTTACTGAGTTTTTCCTCTCTGAACTGGCAGCGATCTGTTGAATCAGCAGGACGTTCTCTAGTTTCTGTTGTTGTGGACCACATATTTCTTTGTATCAAGGACAATGGTTTGTTTACTTTTTGGTGATTTTGTTTTACGCACATGGACACAGCCATATTTTGATAACCAGTTGTTATGTATTTAGAGTAGCATATAACAATCTTAGACCTAAATGGAAGTTGAAGCTAAAACTGAGTAGAGTAAATGGGTAGAAATGTGAGGAGTCCGACTGTAGTGTGAACCACATTATCCGCTTGTTGAGAGGAAAAATTTTCGTTAATTTATTGCAAACAGGGTAGAGCAAGCTATTTACTCTTTCACCTGCCCTCCTCTATTCTAGCATACTGCTAATTATTTATTATAACTTTTCCCAAAACTGTTGAATTTACTTGCAGATTTCCAACTTGAACTTTTGATGCAGTCGCTCCTCTTTTCTCGGGTATTTTCCTATAAAACTTGGATCTTTTTAACATGATATCAACTTATTTTCCTGATTAAATTCTGGCTTTATAGATGCATCTTATTTTAATTTTCTGACAGAGAATTCTTGTATGATTATAACTTATCAGATTTTTATGACTTGGAGAAAATGAACAATTAAACATCATATTTTATAAAGCCTTAATTAGAAGGCACCACACTGTCCTTTCATGTAAAAATTTGAAATATAAATGATACAATATTGTCATGATTTGAGATAATATTTTCGCTTTTGATTGAAGGCTTCTTAATTTGTTCTAAAAACAATCCTAGATCTTTGAGACAATCTACTGATCTGTATTAGTAACTTCTAATAGCTCCTTTGTACACCTGGCTATAAGCATTACCTGTCTTTTACTTTGCATTATCTGCTCTCCAAACTTCTTCATTTTATTTTAAAATGTTATGAACATCGTGATATTTGCTTCCATGCACTTCCTATCCGTGGCCTGTGACACTAGACTGTTGTTATGGAGTCATGTTATGCTGGGATGTAGGCAATCTTATGTTAGAATGTTCTGTTCCTGCAGGCCAGTGTCTCTGATGGGGAAAATTCTCGTCATTTGTCTAAGGTTATGGTCGGTGGGCTGTTTTTAAGGTAAGTTTTGTCATGTTTCACTTTTCCAATGAATTGTCTGTGATGGTTTCAGACTAGCTATGGTCTCCTATTATTGCTTCTGTATTTGGGGGTTTAACCATCTTCGAGGGTTTCCTTATCTTTTTGGGTATAATCACCTGATAACTTGATTAATTTTTATTTTAGGACAAGTTAGCCTTGCTTTTATGATTAGCAGTTATAGCTTCTGAAAAACTGGAAATTTTAGCTACAAATGCCATTTATTATCTTTATGGTACTTACCTATAGTCATTTGAAGTTTTTTCTTCTTGAAGTTCTACCATACCATTTACTATCAAGTCAAGTTCAATCCTTATTTTCATTTTTTTTTTTCTGCGGAAAAGATTTTTGTACTTCAATTTTTTCTTAAGCTTAGTTCAAAACTAATACATGAATGTGTGTATGAATGACCTGGAGTAATCTTTTTCTTGCTTGTTCATCTTCATTTTGGAAGTATTACTGTTTATGTCGAATTTAACATGTTGGTGGCATGATGCAGGGATACATTTTTGCGGCCTCCCTGTACGTTAGTGCAACCATCTATGGAGGCTGTTACTGATTCTTGTCTTCGTATTCCTAACTTTGGTATTTGTTATTATTTTATGTTACATAGAAATTTTCATCATGTGAATGTATATATAATCTGTTTATAGTTTAGATTACTAGAATTAATGTTTCTGTTTGCGGTATTGAATATCAGGTAAGGATTTTTGTCCTCCTATATATCCTCTGGCTGAGCAGCGGTGGCAGTTAACTGTGGGTGTTCCTTTGATATCCCTCCACTCTCTTCAAGTCAAGCCCTCTCCACTCCCCCCATCTTTTGCTTCGCAAACTGTAATTGATTGCCAGCCTCTTATGGTATGATTTCATAAGTTTGATACACAATTAATTTTGCCGATTATATTAACTTTCATTACTTATTATCTTTTTAAAATTCATCATTCAGATACATCTTCAGGAAGAATCTTGTTTGAGGATATCTTCTTTCTTAGCCGATGGAATAGTTGTCAATCCTGGTTCTATTTTACCAGATTCTTCTGTAAATTCCCTTGTGTTCACTCTCAAGGAGTTAGATATTAGTGTTCCTTTGGACATAGGCAAAATGGATAATCCTGGTGGTGGAGATAACCATATCAGGCCAAAGTCATTTGCTGGAGCTAGGCTTCATTTTGAAAAGGTGTTTTTCTCTGAGTCACCATCTCTAAAACTCAAGCTCCTAAACCTGGAGAAAGATCCTGCTTGTTTCTGTCTATGGGATGGTCAACCTATTGATGCTAGCATGAAGAAATGGACTGCTGGAGCTTCACAACTCAGTTTGTCTTTGGAAACAACTGCTGGCTTAACTGGAGTTCAAAGTTCTCTTGGCTGGTCTTCAGGCTTGTGGAAGTGTGTTGAGCTGAAAGAAGCTTCTATTGAGTTAGCTATGGTATCTGCTGATGGGAGCCCCTTAACAGTTGTGCCTCCTCCAGGTGGTGTTGTCAGAATAGGGGTTGCTTGTGAACAATTTATGTCTAATACATCAGTTGAGCAGTTGTTTTTTGTCTTGGATCTCTATGGGTATATTGGTAGAGTTAGTGAAAAGATTGCAGTGGCTGGAAAGAATAAAAGACCAAATAGAAACATGGATGATGCTTTGGGTGGAAGACTGATGGAGAAAGTTCCTAGTGATACTGCTGTAAGTTTAGCAGTAAATGTCCTTCAGCTTAGATTTCTCGAATCATACTCATTGGATATCCAGGGCACACCTTTAGTTCAGTTTATTGGGAATAATCTTTTCCTTAAAGTCTCTCACAGAACTCTTGGTGGTGCTATGGCTGTTTCATCTACTTTGTGTTGGGAGATTGTCCAGGTGGACTGCGTAGAGACAGAGGGAAATGTTGTCCACTATAATGGAACGCTGGTAGACCCAGTTGAAAATGGTTCTCTTGTAACTGGGAACGGAATTTCTCCGTTAAGAGCTGTTTTTTGGGTACACAACAAGCAGAAGTGCCTATCAAGTGGAAAAGCTTCAGTAATTCCATTTCTTGACATAAGCATTGTGCATGTCATTCCTTTTGATGAGAGGGACAAAGAGTGTCATAGTTTAAGTGTGTCAGCTTGTATATCAGGTGTGCGCTTAGGTGGAGGAATGAATTATACTGAAGCTTTGCTACATCGATTTGGAATTATTGGGCCTGATGGTGGTCCCAGCCTGGAGCTTTCTAAGGGCTTAGAGAACTTGTCATCTGGGCCACTGTCAAAACTTTTAAAACCTTCAGCTTTTTTTGATAATGATCTTGTTGATGGTATGGGACTTAAATCTGTTGTGATTTTTTGTTTTGTTAGTTACTTTCTTATAAATGACTGTAGAGTTTCCCTTTTGGATTTTACTCTTGTAGTTTAACTGTAATGTCTTAAATTTTGTCCAGGTGGAACCTTGGGAGGGGAGAAGGATGATAAGTTTTTACAGCTGGGAATGCCAGATGATGTGGATGTATCCATTGAGTTACAAGACTGGTTATTTGCTCTTGAAGGTGTGCAAGAAATGGCTGAAAGTTGGTGGTTCGAGAAAGAAGTCCTGGACAGAGAGCAGAGGTGTTGGCACATGACTTTCCGAAGTTTGCAAGTAAAAGCAAAAGGTAGTCCGAAGGATTTGCCAAATGGAAAAGGGATTTCAAATGGAATCCGGAGATATCCTGTTGAGTTGGTCACGGTAAGAATCTTTTTCCTATGTGAGCAAAACTGAGCTGTTTTTGCTATTTCTCTGCATTTTGTTTTGATTAGAAGGATGTATAATGGTCTAGGTGTGTCTAGGGTAGGTTTTTTCCTATGGTTGGGAGGTTATTGGAGGGTCTGGCCCTTGAAGTTGTCCTCTGATGATGAGCTGGGTGAAAGGTTGAACCCCTTGGGTTTTATTTACTTTTTATTTATTTCTTATCTCTGTTGGTTTTAGAAGGTTAATACTTAGTAGCCAAGCAACACATAGTTTGTATATACTTTGTAGAATCTGGTGATCATCCTCATTTCTCAGGTACATTAGCACTAGAATTTTGATTTGGAATTGTCAGGTATGGCCAGCACAAGATGAGGGAATTAGAAATCTGAAATTCTGGTTTAGTTAGTTTCTACTTTTGTGTCAACCCAAAGACAGAAGCACCTTTGCCCCCTAGCAGTTGACCTTATTTCATGTGAATGTCAATTCTTGCTTTTAGTTATTACTTTCTAAAAGTGAAAAATGCTTGTAGATCTGTGTGGAAGGCTTGGAGACCTTCAAGCCTCAGGCACAGAGGAGCCCATCACCTGCAAATGGCTTCAAAGAAAGTTTTGAGATATTAGGAGGGATAAATCTTGAAGTTCATATGCTGATATCAGAAGATAATGTTGAGAATGAAACAGTCAACTGGGTGGTGGAAAACATGAAATTTTCTGTCAAACAACCGGTAATGACATCTTACTTTTGGAGAAGTTGATTATAGCCAATAATGGTCAATCAATCTTAATTTTCTCTCTTCCTGTAGATTGAGGCCATTGTTACCAAGGAAGAACTTCAGCACCTTGCTTTCTTATGCAAGTCTGAGGTTGATTCAATGGGTCGTATAGCTGCAGGAGTCTTGAGGCTGCTCAAGCTGGAAAACTCGCTCGGCAAGGATGCCATAGATAAACTTAGCAACCTAGGTAAGTGTGATTTGGTAAAGTTATTTTATTCAAGTTAAAAAAGTAACATACCGCCAGACCTTTTGAATGAGCTGTAAGTTTTAATAATGTAGGAATTGAGGGATTTGACAAGATTTTCTCATCGGATAAGCTCAACCGAGGGAACATTGCTGGAAGTATTGGGCTGTCGCCATTATCAAAAGTGATTAATGAAGACCAGCGCTCAACTATCGCTTTGCTCGAGGAGGCAGTTGTGGATTCTCAAGCCAAGTGTGCCACGCTCGTTACTGAATTATCTAATGCAGAGTCTTCTGAGGAGAATCTTACGGCTATTAAAGAACTGAGACAGAAAGTAGATAGAATGCAGATTTTGGTGGCGCAATTGCAAGGTCAGATGTGAAATAGGAATTTTCTTCTCATTCTTTGTTGTAAAACTTTGGGTACCATCATATAGTTTACTCAATTCTTTCTGTATATAGGAACACATATATAAATACATGCGTGAGGTTAGTTAAGCATAAAAGAAGGCTATTTATCGGTGTATTCAGAAATTTTGTATCCTAAAGATGATATTTTTTTTTCTTATAAACGTTTAAACAAGCATATCTTGTGATTGAAGGCAGCTGCAATGCCTTGACTTTTTTGCTGAAATCTGATTTATTTAGTTCACCTTTGGGACCATTTTGGGTAGCTGAGTATAGTAGGTTTCACACAAACAAACAAAAATATTTCGATATTTTTTTCTTAAATCTTGAGCTCTAAAATTCAATTCCCAGATACTAAAATTCCAAACCCCAAACCCTTAATTATAATTTAATTAATTAACTACAAAATCAGGATAATTAGTCTTAAAATATTGTTGCACCGGTGATATATAATCTTGATATTAATTAACAATCATTTAAAATTTGTGAAGTTTAATTTATATACTGATTCTTAAAAACTGACATTTTCTAGGATAATGCTAATAAAATTTAAACTCATAACAATTATTCAAAGCCTGAGAGGAAGAAGTTTTGGTTGATGAATTTTTTTTATTACATTTGAATTTGTTTTTTGAGGAGGTTTTGTATCTTGGCTCTGCTCGTAAAAGAAGTTTGCAAAGTGTCATTTATGCTTTTTAAAGATAAAGAGTGGAAGTGCCTCACTTATCAAGAAAATTAGAGAATTTGTATTGGTTGGACTTGAACTTATAACCCATAGATTATAGGTTGTTTATAGGTACCCATAGAATCACTTTTGCATAAAAATTTGTGGGGACAATTATGGATTTGTAAACCGTATTTTGAAAACTTCTGAAATCACTCGATAAACTTTATTAATTTATAATATAAATTTTAAGAGATTGATATTTGAAAAATATGATTTTGAATTTTTTTTAAGTTACAATATCATTGATAAAAAAATATAAAGGTAAATTATAAATTGAATGCTAAATTAAGGCTAAAATTATATTTCGATTATTAAACTTTCAAAAGTTACGTAATAGTCATTAATTTTATTAAGTTATTATATTTTAATCATTAACCCATTAATTTCCTCTTCCGTTTAACGAAATACTAATGTGGTAGGATAATTAAAGGGATTAATAAGTAATTTGGTTACATAAGTATAACTAAAACATTAATTTTTTTTAGATTTTTTATTAATAATTTTATAAATTTTAAAAGATTTGAGAATTTAGTTTCTAAAATTATAAAAAAGAATTTAAAAATAAAAATAATAAAAGGTGGAAGAAGTCAGTTTATAAATTATTGGACTAAATTTATAAAATGTTGGATAGTCCCACCAGGTGAAGAAGAAATCAGTTGACTTGAAAAGTCAATATTAAACAGGACCAAATTAATTTAGGTTTAATTTACATCGCTTTTCTCACTTTGGTTTTAAAGTTTTTTGTGATCCACTTTAATCCTTTGAATGTTAAAATTAATGGCTATAATATTCAGTAAATCATACGACGTTATGTGCCACATGATAATATTATCATGACATCATCATTCAAAAATTTTAATAAACAATATAAGATATTACGAAAGTTTAAAAAAAATTAGAAATTTTCATATTTTTAAATTTTTAGGTGATAATTTTGGATTTTTTTTCTTTTCAAAATATTTAAATAAATAAAAATAATGTTATTTATTATTTAAATTATTATTTAATTGAAATGACATTATTTTTCATTATTCAAATAATTTTAACAATTATCTAAATTTATCAACTAAAATGATCTACTAATTATAAATTCCAATTGATTAAATGTTAAAATTATCAGCCAATCATATAATGTCACGTGTCACATGATAATGTTGTCATCATTCGAAAAGCTTTAAAAATCTTCAAAAATTACACAAAAAATTATTAAAAAATAGGAAAATATTATAAAATTACATAAAACAGTATAAAATATAAAAATTCCTAATTTTAAAAAATAGAAAATTTAATATTTTTATTTCTCATGTGATAAATTTGGATTAGTTAAAACTAATCCAATTTTATCAACTAAAAGATCTACTAATTATAAATTCCAATTGATTAAATTATAAAACTACCACCGTAGGTGATATTCAACAACAATATGATGTTCAAGCTCTAGTAAATGTAATTTATAAAATTTATAAAATTTTAAATTTTTAAATATTTTAGTATATCTAGCTTTTTATATTTTTATTTTTATAATTTTATAATTTATCCATTTTAATAATTTTAATATTTTTTTAAATTTTTGTTTTATTTTTTGTAATTTTAAAAATTTTTAAAGATATTTTTGGATGATGATGTCATTGTATGACATGTGGCAATATATGATTGGTTAGCCCTTTTTTAACATCCAAAGGACTAAACCAAGCATGTTTGATAACGTTAAGGACTAAACTAAAAATGTCTAATAATGTTAGGGACTGGAATGGGTAAAAGAACTTTAAGGATTAAAGTGGGTAAAAAAATTATAAGGATCAAAGTGGGAAAATGATATATTTCAATAGGGGTGAGCAAAACTAGATTCGAATCGAAAAAATCGAAAAAAAAATTAGTTAATTTAATCAAGTTATTTGAGTTATTCGATTTTTTCGAGTCAACTCGAATAAGTAAATCGAGTTTCGAGTTCGAGTGGAGTTTAATTTTACAATTCGAATAACTTGAATAATTCGAATAATAGATTGGTATAAAAACTCCTTTAGTCCCTTTAAATTTCGAAAATGAGCGAATTAGCCTCTCTCATTTAAAAATTATAGAAAATTCAAAATAATTTTAAAAATTTAAAATAATTTTAAAATTTTCTAAAATAATAATTTTGGACCTAAACAAGTTAATTAATAATTTAAGTTTATCATACTAAATTATAACTAGATTTTAATTTGACATATTTAATTTTATTAATTTTTAATTTAACTCGAGCGATTTTACTTGATTTTATTTGACTCGACTTGAATTTCATTTACTCAACTCGATTAAAAAAATTTAAATCGAGTTAGGATGATAAAATAGAACTCAACAACTCAATTAACTTGAAATTTTATTCACTTGATTCGATCAAATGCTCACCCTTATATTTTCAGGGACTAAAGTGCGCATTAAACCATTAATTTGTGACCTTCTTCATATAAGTTTTCTTGCATAATCAAAGAGGTTCCCATAGCCATGGATCGACAACTACTCATGGCGGCAAGAGCCGGAAACTTAAACCTCATCAAGCAACTCGTAGATGCTGAAACCAACATCCTAAACGCCACCACTCCGCAAGGCAACACTGCTCTTCACATTGCTACACGATTCAGACATAAGGATTTGGTCGAACAGATAATGAATTGCCATCCGAATCTCGTCCATAAGACCAAACTCAATGGCGAAACATCCTTTCATGTCGCCGCAAAGGCTGGACAATTCGATGTTCTTCTCTTGTTCAAGGCTACTGTGGAAGATATAGCAAGGGTCAGAGACAAGCATGGCGACACCCCTTTACATTGTGTTGTCAGAAACAATCATAAGTTGGTTATATGGCTATAGGTAGACGGAGATCAGGAAGCTTTGAGGCTAGTCAACAATGCTGGGAAATCTCCGCTTGTTGTCGCCATTGATTTAGGCTTAACGCCTATTGCTGATAGCATCATATCTGCAAATCCATCCACACTTGATCATAAAGGAAATAACGGCCAAACACCACTACACCGTGCCCTCTTAAGCTGCAATTTTGGTAAATTCTAGCTCTTTGATTTTGTCTAGATTATTACAAGATTTTGATATTTAATATAGTTCTAACTAAATGCTTATGGTTTAGCAGTTATAGTGTACAAAGTCCTGGTTGAGAAACCAGAATTGATCATCATGGAAGATGGCAGAGGGAGAAATTCCCTTCACTATGATCAATGTTTCCTTGGGTGACCATGAATGGTTAAGAAATTACCGGAATGTAATATTTCGGCTGCATATCTAGTAGATAGTAATCGACAAATACCTCTCCACTTGGCTGCAATGAAAAGTCAAGTAAGCCTCCTGTCACGTGTGGCCCTTAAACTTGGTTATTTTATCTTGTAGCCTAAGTCAGCTTTCGATCCGATCGGGAATCAGTCTAAAAAAAGGACTTTTGAACTAATTAAACTAGAAATTGATATGAATCAATTAAACCAATTAAAAAATTATTTCAATTAGCTAAAAGCCGGTTGAATGGGGATTTTTTAATTTTTAATTTTTTAATTTTTTAATCAAATTAATAGGACCTATTGAATTGACGAACCGATGGTCTAGCCACCCCAACTTTTCGACCAACGAGTCGGATTTAAAAAATATTATCTTATATGGGAAATTATGGATAAACACATTTAACATATTCCCCACACTCATATTTCTATGTATTAAGTACATTGTCCTCGTAAGCAAATCGAGTTACGAGGTATTAGCAAAGAATACGTATCCACCAATAGATTCACTTTCGAATCGATAATTTAAAATCATTATCTTTACACAAATAGTACACTTGATATATTTGTTCAGTTAGTTCTATAATTATGAATAAACACATTTATCAAACATATTCCATGTTTTATATATCACAATCTCATATTTCCATGTATTAAGTACCATCATTTCCTCGTATTTAGAATAGTTTAAGTTTCTTCTTGTGCTTCAAGACAAAATCGTGTAACAATTCATAGACATGCAACTCACTAACTCTTTCTTGCCAAACACAATTTAAATTGAAAAATCACTTATTGAGTCCAATTTCAATGTTCACTAAAATCTATCATGTAAATTTGGATGTGCGTATCCACCAATAGATTCCGTGTTGAAATAGGAGTAGCCTCGAGCCATTTGTGAAAGAATAGGAATCTAGGACTGTTCATTTTCCACCACAACGATAAATCAAATGAACTTGAATTGTTTACTTCTTCATCCTCACCCAAATCAATGAGATTAAGAATGTGTGCAACACATCTCATATGAATAAATCTTCCATTTGCAATGAAGCATTTCGATGATTCAATTTCTTTCTCAAATATTCAATGGCAACACTATTGGCGGATGCATTATCAACTGATAATAGTGAAGACCCTCTCAATCCCCAATCTAAAGACATTTTTCAATAGCTTGACCTATGCTTTCACCTTTATGGCGGATATTGGGCAAAAATTTATAATTCTTTTTGCAACCTCCACTCATCATCCACCCAATGTCTTGTTAAAACCATGTAAGATATCCTCGCAATGAAGTCCAAGTGTGCGTCGTCAAACAAACTCTACTTATATCTTTTTCAAAACAATTCTTCATCACACTCTTCATGGAGTTAAATAAATCAAGACAATCCTTCTAATTGTCCAACGAGATGGAAGACTAAAAGCGTGGGCATGCTATAGAAAGAAAGTATTTAAAACCCTCTCCTCTACAATTTTAAAAGGTAGTTCATCCACTCACTAACTCTTTATATCTTGCACATTTCAGTCTTATTGACAAACACAATTTAAATTGAAAAAATCGAAACAAAAAATCAAAAATAAAATAAATCCAATAATTCATGAGGTTATCTTTTAGTATCAAGATTTCATTTTCTTTTCAAAAACAAGAATTGAGTCCAATTTCAATGTTCACTAAAATCTATCATGTAAATTTGGATTGAGATCGACGATCAAGGTTTTGAAATGAGCGACCAATAGATTCGGCAATCTGTGTTGGACCGATATTATCATCTCAAATTTCCACATACATTTACTTTTCACTCGATTATGAACTCAAATAACATATACAAGATATACCAATGTATTTCAAGATCATATACCAATGTATTTCAAGTACGGTTTCATAATATGTCATTTCAAATTTGATTATTTCATATTAGAATTTTTCTCATTAACTCATTTGGAATATCAATTAATACGGATAATACACTCAAGGGTGTACAAATATATAATCATAAATGAACTCATTCATTAACCAAGTTTTATGTTCATGTCTCATCAACTCGTATTTCTTTATATCACATAATTCCATGTAACACTTACCAAGCTCTGTCAAATTAGTGAACGTCTTACAGAATTGGTCTGCTCACACAAGCTGTCGGTCATGACAAGCTTCACGGTGTTGCTCAGTGCCACATTTTACAACTCAGTATGGTTTTCCTCATTGAAATACCATACCTACATTTCACAACTTGGTATGGGAAATGCGATACCTACGTTTTTTAACTCAGTATGGTTAATACCATACCTACATTTCGCAACTC
Source organism: Gossypium rotundifolium (assembly GCA_025506655.1). NCBI lineage: Eukaryota > Viridiplantae > Streptophyta > Magnoliopsida > Malvales > Malvaceae > Gossypium > Gossypium rotundifolium. The sequence goes on along the minus strand of CP106722.1, from coordinate 182,110,039 downwards.
AGTATGGATGATACCATACTTACGTTTCACAACTCAGTATGGATGATACCATACCTACGTTTCACACTTTGCCATGGATCACCCATGGTCTTATCCGTCAATTCATCACTTATCACTAGAATGCCATAGCCTAGCTATGATCTTACATCTTAAACACGTATCACACCAATGCCATATCCCATATATGGTCTTACACGGAAATCACTTGTCACTTGTAGCCAAAGCTACCACTATTCACTGAACAGGTAACCGGAGCTACCATTTTTCACTTTCACTTGTCCTTGATCAGATAAGTGTAGCCGAAGCTATCACTTATCACGTGTTGTCATGGTTCATCCATGGTTTTTTTGCTGTCAATTCATCTTGTTACTGAACTGAAGTGCTTAATTTGGTTATTTATTCAATTTTCATGCTTTTACATTATTCACGATTTTATCATCAATACATATAAAATAACACATCATGAAGTTCATAAAATTAACAAATGATCACTAAAATTTAGCCGTATAAACTAAAAAGTTCAATTTTTGTATTATAACGATAATCATAATTTCATAATAAATATTTCAAATAAAACATTATATAATTTCTAATTCAACATTTATCAATTATAATCGAGCATGTGATCAATTTATACACAAGTCGTTCATATATTATTTTCCTCCTCCTTCTCTCTATCCACATCCTTAGTATAAACAACACACTTAGAAGTAACATTATCTATAATTTTCAATATTTACTTATGTGAATATTCAAGCTGTCCATCTGTGTTATAGTCACTAAATTATTTTTATCTTGAGCTAAAAAACTCCAAATTAAGATCCGTTAATTTTATTTGAAACTAAACTCACATATATTCTTACTATAATTTTTCCAGAATTTTTTTGTGTGGCCAGTTAGTATAGTTTATTAGTTAAGTTCTTCCCTGTTACGCAGTCCGATAGCTCTAACCTCTCTTCACTAAAAATTAATTATCTCATAGTAAGATTTTCATATAGTGTTTCCAATTATTTCTAATGAAAATAGACTAACTAAGGAATACAAACATATAAATTATAACTCACAATTATTTTTGCACAATTTTTAGTGAATTTCTAAAGTAAGAACAGGGGATCACAAAGTTATTCTAAACCAGTCTTACAAAAGTTTAAATATCTTAATATGTAGACTTCCTTTGCTTATTCTGTTTCTTTTATATGAAAATAGACTCAACAAGATTTAATTATATATCTCACTAAACTTCTAATTCAATTTCTACCATTTTTGGTGATTTTTCAAAGTTAGACAACTGCTGCTGTCCAAAACTGCTTTAGTGTAACATGTTGATTTCTATTTTGTTCAAAATTCCACAATTCATACAATTCAGTCCTTGCTCAATTAATCCATCAATTGAGATAATTTTATCATTTAATACTTTTCTCTATCATTTTAAACTACTTCATAACCTTTGAAAATCAGAATTTTAACACTAGGCCTTAATGTCAAATCTTTCAGAATTAGGTCCTAAAACCAATTTCCATCAATTTCACTTGATAAAATCATCATATAGCAAAATTAAAGCTTCAACTCAATATTTATTCATCATATTATTCTAGCACTAATCCACACCAACTTTAAAAATTAGCCATAGAATCAAAAGTTAATGAATTAATAAATTGGACTCAATTGTAAAAGTCCAAAAACATAGAAATTTCAAGGAGAAAGTAAGAATTAAACTTACATGAAGCTTGATTATGAAAACTACCTTGAACTCTCTCCCATGACTGTTTTTCAGCTGAAGAAAATGAAGAGAATTGAAGAGAATTCTAGATATTCCAATTTGGTCCCCTTTTATTTAGCTAATTTTGGCAATTTTTAATTTTGCCCTTATTTAACCCATTTTCTGATTTTTCTCAGCTATTGCCGCCCAAAATATCTCCTTTGTGCTTATTTTCACTTTAGGTCCTTCCTCATTTGAAAATTAAGCTATTTAATCCTTCTAGCAACTTTTATATTTTTTTCAATCTAGTACTTTTTATTTAATTAACCACCCAAACATCAAAATTTTCTAACTAAATTTTAATACTACTTTATTGACATTCCATAAATATTTATGAAAATATTTATGACTCGGTTTATAACACTGAGATCTCGATACCTCTTTTTCTTAATTTCTTGACCAAATAAATCTTTATAAAACACAATTTACTATTTCAAAAATATTTTAAAAGCTACATTTGACTTTTAAATATTAAATAATGTAAGCTACGAGTTCATTTGTCGAATTTGATAGTCTCGAATCACTATTTTTGACATTACTAAAATTTGGGCTAGTACAAAAGCTCCTTTTAATTCAATGGTTAAAAATAATATCATGGATAGCACTTTAGAATGGTCCCACTAATTTTATTAAATGGTGTATGATTCTAAAGCTTTTTGTACATTCTTCATCTTGCGGCTATAATGCAAATGTGGATATGGTGAAATACATTCTAACTTTGGATGAGATGCAAGATTTGGTCAACTCCCCGATCTGAATGGAGACACCCCTTTGCATCCTGCGGCTACCAACTACCACAGCGACGTCGTTACACTACTCTCCACCAAACCTAACGTCGAAATCAAGGTTATCAACAACTCTAATAAGACTACTTTGGCCATTGTTAAATCCACCTATAATCATGGAAGGGAGCTGCAAAAGGAACCTGCACCTTAATTAATTACTCTATTCTTGTAGTAGTTGTTTCCACTGATGTGTGTGTACTTTCTTTTTAATACTTTTTGAACTATTCCTCGAAGCACTTAACCTTGAAAGCATTAAAGAGTGCCTATAAACAAAAGGTCATCAATCCTGAAGACGCCCTAGAAAATCAACAATTAGAGACTACGTTATGGGTGAAGCTATGGTTCAGATACGAGAAGTGGCTGATCATCTACAAACCTTAGCGGTTCAGGCTGATGTGTTAAGTGTAGTATATGAGCTAGAGTCAGATCGGGGTCGAGAGCTAGCTTTGCTTCTCAAGAAAGTTAAAGCTCTGGGCATAAGGGCTAGGTCGTATATGTGACTTTGTTTTATGTAAAGTATTTTGTTTTTTAAATAAGTATTCTAAAAGTAATTGAACCAGAATCGACGCCTTTTATTTTTGCATTCATATCATGCATTTGCATTACATCGTATCATATGCATTAAATGTCATGAAAGAACCCTATTAACTGGAGATCATATTATAGTGACGCTGGAACATCACTACTACACATGAATGAAGAAACTGCTAAAGATATAATGAAAACCTTGAGCATCAACGCCGTGTTCGAAGAAGGATCGAATGAAGGAAACCTAGGGGGCATTCGCCCCTACAAGCCTGGGAGTGTTCTGAACAATTAGACTGCAGAGGAAATTCCTGTAATCTTTAGAGCTAGCACAGAGTAATGTTCAAAACACACTTATTGTTTTAAGCCTAAAAACAATAAGAATCTTTTATGAAATAGGTTCATGTTCAAACATCCTTATTTTCAATAAAAAATACATTTTTGTGTTTCATGCTGGGCATTTTCCTTTTATTCTCTCATTTCATTCATAATCACACCATATAAATAATCATCCTTAGAATCATTTATTCTTTAGAATTTGCCTTCGTACCTACAATAGGTACCCAAATATCGAGACAGGAGCAATCACTGTTATGAACTCCCTTTTGAGTGAAATATGGGTCTAAAGGGATCTAAGGATTTTGAAGATATCAGAGATTGTAACTTATCTTTTGATTTGTTAAGGATGGTAGAACAAAATGAAATAAACTCTACCGTACAAAGGGTCAGTGGACATTGCGAGTCTAGGAAAAGAGTGAAGCTCGAAGCTTTGCCCACCACAGAAACAAAGCAAGACGTCATTGAGTTATTCTAAGAATTCAAAGATGTCTTTGCATGATCGCATCAAGATATGCCTAGACACGATGAGGCTATGAAATGTTTGAAAAGGCACATGCTAAGAGTTTTTCGATAGCCAAGTCGATTATAAGTTTTGGGTACTACTGGTTTACCATGAAAGGTAGATTGCATTAGTTATGCCGTAAATGCTAAATTGAGAAGACATAGCTTATATGCTTCCTCTATTTTTTCCTATACGTGAGGCATACATGTTACGGGGACGATCTCATCAAAAGCGTCTAGTCGACACCTATTCATCTTCATGATTGTCAATTATTTCACTAAGAGGGTGAAGGTCGGTTCCTATGGCAAAGTTACAAAGTCAACCGTCATCAAATTCAACTTCGATTTCAAATTCAAGTTTGAATTCAAAAAAAAAGAAAGAAAAATAAAAAAAGAAAGAAACCATCCAAAAGGTTTTGAAAGATGATGGAAACTTGTAAGGATTGGCATAGACTAGTTACCATTTACCTTCTATGCTTCTTGAATGTTGGCTAGGACCTCCACCGGGGCAACGCTTTTCTCATTGGTTTATGGAATGGATACAGTCTTGCCCATCGAAGTTAAGATTCCTTTTCTTCAGATTCTATCAGAGTTGAAGTTGGATAAAGTGAAATGGGTTCAATCTCGGTATGATCAACTAAATCTGATTAAGGAAAAAGATTAAGAGCCATCCGTCATGGTCAAATGTACCAGAAGTGAATGATGCGGGCTTACAACAAAAAGTCCACCCTAGAGTGTTTCATGAAGGAGACTTGGTATTGAAAAAGATCCTCCCTATGCAAAAGGACTTTAGAGGAAAGTGAATGCCTAATTGGGAAGGACCTTATGTTGAAAAAAGGCCTTTGTTGGAGAAGAATTGATGCTAGCCGAGATGGACGGTAAGAGTCAGCGAAACCCAATTAATGTAGACTCTGTCAAGAAACACGGTGTTTAAGAAGGAAATAAGCTAAGGCAAAAACTTGCAAAAGGCACTTTGAGGTTTTCAAAAAAAAAAAAAATGGAGAGGCCAAGGTGAAAACTCACAAAGGGCGCTTTGAGACCAAAGGGACTTTGAGTCGAAAACCCAAAAAGGGCGGCTCAAATTGTGATGAAATTGTGATGGGGCATATAGCAGTTTCGCTACGCTTGAATTAACAATGAGGAAGTATGTTACGAGGCATCGATAAAGTACTCCGGATCCCCTAAACATATATTAAGCTTAAATGGTCCTCAAGAAGTTTGAACAGAGAAGCTCAGGCTGCGATATCTGGGGCACCTAGTTTCCATCTTACCCATTCTGAATTTTCTTGTTTCAAAATACACTACCAATAAATTTCCTTCTTGATTGCATTTGCTTTATTTGCTTAATTTATTTGTTCCGAGCTATGCTCCTAATTAATTTCTTTCTTATCCATTGTTATGATCTCTTTCAAGCATTTTGCATTGAAATAACGATTAGTGGACTAATAATGCTTTCAAAAAAAAAAAAGTTTTGCGTATTACTTTGAGAGCCTTTAAATAATACAAGAATCTAAAACAAGACAATTATTTAGAACTTACCAGGCTTAAAGGGCTCAGAGCATTTAAGATAAGGGTCTAAGTAGTGACAACATCCTCAGATCCTCTGTTAGAAGTATCTACGAAACAAGAAGACATACATCAGGAATGTCATCTCGATAAACAACAAGCAATGATAGCCCAAGTGTTAAAAATGGATCATTCTCATGACATTTTGCATTCATTCATAACATTCATAATACATATGGTTAGGAACATTTTTCATGACATCCTAATCATTGGGCATAAGCATATACCCCATGAAATCAATTCTACAGGTAGGTTCTCCAGAGGACAACGTAGCAAAATTGATGGGAGTTACAGAAGAGAAGATCTTATCCCACTGAGCAAGAGTGGAACATATCAAAAATGATGAGCCTTAATCCCTTAAGCAGTAGCGTAACAGGCTGAAGATAGCAGATCTTATCCCACTGAGTGGGAGTGTAATAGATCGAAGATGATGAGCCTTAATTCCTAGCGATGAGGGTAACAGTTGAATTTGGCGAGATCTTATCCCATTGGCGGTGGAAAAGATCGAAGACGATGAGCCTTAATCCCCTAAGCAATAGGGTAACAGGCTGAAGATTATACATCTTATCCCACTGAGCAGGAGTGAAATAGATCGAAGATGATGAGCCTTAATTTCCTAAGTAGTAGGGTAACAGGCTGAAGATTAAAAATCTTATCCCATTGAGCAGGAGTGGAATAGATCGAAGACGATGAGCCTTAATTCCCTAAGCAGTAGGGTAACAGGCTGAAGATGGCGATCTTATCCCACCGAGCAGAGTGGAATAGATTAAAGGCGATGAGCCTTAATCCCTAGCGATGAGGTAACAAAGTGAAGATAGGGATCTTATCCCACAGTGGAAGATGAAGATCTTATCCCTACCGATCGAGAAGATTCAGATCTTATCCCAGATGAAGATGATGAGCCTTAATCCCTAGCGGTAGGGTAACACGGATAGCGGATCTTAGTGGAGCGATTAAAGATAGATGATCTTATCCCAATGAGCAAGAGTGGAATAGATTGAAAATGATGAGCCTTAACCCCTAAGCAGTGAGATAACGAGATCTTATCCCACCGCAGTGGAAGATCGAAGCGATGAGCCTTAATCCCTAGATCTTATCTCCAGCAAGAGTGGAGGGATCGAGATGATGAGCCTTAATCCCCAAGCGGTGGGAGTAACAGTGAAGATTAAAAATCTTATCCTTTGAAAGATAGTTGATCTTATCCCAATGATCAATCTTATCCCATCGAGTGGAATAGATCAAAATCCCTAGCGATGAGCTTTAATCCCTTAACCCCTGGCGATGAGAGGGTAAGAGTCTTATGGAGGAGTGGAGCGAGATCAGATAGTAGATCTTATCCCAATGATCAAGAGTGGAATAGATCGAAGCTTTAATCGCGGTGAGCCTTAATCCCTAGCGGTGAGGGTAAGAGGTTGAAAATAGTAGATCTTATCTCCACTATGTAAGAGTGGAGTAGATCAGAAATTACAAGTCTTATATCCATGTATCGTCAATGGAGTAGAATGAAGATCATAGCCTTATCTCCACTGAGCAGGAGTGAAGCAGGCTGAAAATAATAGATCTTATCTTCACTAAGTAGGAGTGGAACAAATCGAAAATTACAAGTCTTATCTCCATGTATCGACAATGGAGCAGACTGAAGATCATAGCCTTATCTCCAATAAAGGGGATGGAGCAGGTGAAAGAAAGCGATCTTATCTTCACCGAGGGGAGGAGTAGATCGAATCTGACAAGTCTTATATCCATGTATCGATAATGGAGCGGTGAAGATCATAGCCTTATCTCCACTGAGTAGGAGTGGAGCAGGCTGAAAGAAAGTAGATCTTATCTTCACTGAGCAAGAGTGGAGCATATCGAATCCAAAACTCTTATCTCCATGTATCGAAAATGGAGCAGACTGAAGACTCTAGCCTTATCTCCTTGAGTAGGAGCGAAGTAGGCTAATGATAGCAGATCTTATCTCCACTGAGCAGGAGTGGAGCAGATAAAAAATTGCAAGTCTTATCTCCATGAATCGACAATGAAGTAGACTGAATAGTGTAGATCTTATCTCTACTGAGTAGGAGTAGAGCGGATCAGTGACAGTGAGCCTTAATCCCCTAAGCAGTAGGGTAACATGCTAAAAGTTATAGATCATATCTCCCTAAGAAGTAGCGGAGCATATCAAAATAAAATTCCTACACCCCTAAAGATGCAGTGGATGGAATGAAGCTACAAGAAACCAAAACTCAGCAAGACGGGGCAAAATTGGCTCTTTTATCTTTGCTTCGTTCTCGTTACATGACAACAAGCAAAGAGGGGCAGCTGTATGACCCAATTTTACCCCAACTAGAGCCCAAACAATAAACCAGAAAAAATAAAACAAAAAGTCCAAATTACAATGGCTCAAAATTTAAGGCCCAAACCTAGATAGCCCAACAACTTAAATTTTAGTAGAAACCCTAGCCACTATTTTCCACAGCCGCCAACAGTCCCAACTCAGCACGTCGCCCGATATTCGTAGCGTGCGCCTCTACATTGCTTTCACCTGCGAAAAAGAAGGGAAAAGGCCAGCAAAGCAACAAATATATCGTATTTTGGATTTTGTTCTATTTTTGGGATTGTTTTTTGGCTATAAAGGCCGAAAGAAAAACATGTAACGGGGGACCTTTTTTTTTACACGATTTACATAAAAATACACAATATACACGCTTCTTCAGAGAGAAATATAAGGAATCAAAGAGTAAAGGTTGATCTATTTTTTGTTTATCTTCTTTCTTTTTCGAATTTACATTTTGTGATTTAGGGACTTCATTTAAAATACGAAAGCAATACACTAGGTTGGAAAAAAATCTTAACAGAAGTAAAGAAGGTTTATAAACTCTTCTTTTGTTTTCGTTTTCTGTTTTGGGTTTTTTTTTCATTTTTTTTACATTTTTTCTTCATTTTCAAAAATCTTCATATATTAAACAAAAATACCTGGTTTTGGTAGGCGTCGGCGGCGAGAACTACGGTGGAGGGTTGCCGGACTAGGGGAACCCGAACTCTAGTAACAAACAAAGGAAAGGGGTTCTGATTTTTTTTAATTTTTGAAGTAGAAGGGTAGAAATGAAAGGATTTTTTCTTTAGTTTTAAAGCATTAAAAAGGCGCTGTGTAAAAAGGGGGGAGGCCTTGTGCACGCGCAATTTTACCCTAAATGGGTAAACTGCGCAGTAAGTCCCCTTCTTTGTGCCTTTGTTTTAATTAATACCTATTTCATTTTTATTTATTTTAAATCTTACCTAAATCTAATCATCATCCGATTTGGTCCTCATTCAAATGCACTATTTCAGAGAGTGGAATATTTGTTCTTTGATCCTCCTATGTTGCATGTTTTACAATTTAGCCTTTTTATCTTCTTTTATTTTAAATTTGGCCTAGAGCTTACATTTTGATTTAATTTGGTCCTTTTTGATTATTCTCTATTTTACCATTAAATTAATTATTTTATTATTATTTTTATTACCACTATTTTTTATATGTATATTATTATTATATTTCTATTATATTTACTATTGTTTTGTATATATCCTTGTTTACTTTAATTTTTTATATATTGTGATTATATCCATTATTTTTATTATTATCAAATACTTTTATTTTCTTTTACTACTACTATTTTTATTAATACTATTATTTTATTATTATTATTATTATTATTCTATTATTATTTTAATACTTACCCCTTTTATTATTATATTCATTAATTTTATTAGTATTATTTTATTATTATCAATTTTTGTTTCTTGTCACTTTTTTTATACATATTATTATTAATTATATCTATCATTCTTATTATCATTTCTATTACTTTTCTTTCTTGTTATATGAGTCGTTTATTTTTGTTTCTATCATTTCATGTGATCGATGATTTTAAATCGCATTTCAACATTTTTATGTTTGTTTTTCTCAAAATTCATAAAAGAGGGTTTTGCAGAGGTAATATTTGGTGTTTAGAAGTTCGAGAAATCGTGCCCAATCGTGCTGAGTTTCGATTTTTCGTTCATCTAGATGGCTAAATATGCTTTAAAGATTTTGATTCCGTTTTTAAAAATAAGGCAATGTTTCGTATTTGGAAGTTCGAGAGATTTTTCCCAATCGTGTTGGGTTTCGATTTTCCATTCGTCCAAATGACCAAATATCCTTTAAAGATGTTGACTGAGTTTTCTTAAGTAAAGGCAATATTTCGTATTTGGGAATTCAAGGATCGTGCTCAATCGTGCTGGGTTTCGGTTCTTAATTTCACCAAATAGTGGAATACCCTTTTCAAAATTGCAATGCATGAATTTTGGAAATCATGAAATGATTTTGGTATCAGGGTTTGAAACATTGTGTCCTATCGTGATGGATGTGGTATTTCATCTTTTTGGAACAAGAGAATTTTGATATCCAATTTGAATTATCCAAACATTTTTTTAAAAAGGGTTCATATTTTAAAATATTTTCTAATTTTCGATATTAGGACATTAATCAATCGATAAGGTACCAATTTTGGGTGTTACGAGGGTGCTAATCCTTCCTCATGAGTAATCGACTCCCGGGCCCATTTTCTTAAAATTCGTACACCAAAATGTTTTCCAAAGTGACCCAATCACACTTCAAAAAAGATTGGTGGCGACTCCATTTTCCCTTTTAAAGTCGGCCCATTTTCCAAACAAAAAATGGTTTCGACAGTAATTTTTAACTTGTAACTCTAGTCCCTCTCCATCCCCCCATTTTTTTCTAACTTAGTCAATTGTTTCAGTATGAACATTTCATCTACATGGGTAGTCAGACAGAAGCTTGGCTTTGAATTGATATCTGACAATAATTTGATTGTTTGATTATGACTTTAATCATATTCTCAGTTTACCTATTTCATTTGGTTAGATGTTGTCCTCTATCTTTGTCAGAAAGAACATGTTGAAGGTGGTATGATATTCCAACTTCTAAAGGACTTGATAGAAATGTCTACAATGAGAAATTGCAAAGACATTTTCCGTTATATAGAAAGTAAGTAGGACATCCTAGGGAAGGTCGTTCTTAAAATCAATTCGTGTTTTTGGTCTTTGTCTATAGATGTAAATTAAAAATCGAGAAGTTCTCATTCCTTATTGGTTCACTACACTCCCTATTAAGTGGTGTCCATGTCATGCCACAATCAATATTTATTCAAGAAAAATGATGCCTGCACTTTTTTATAGCAAGGGCTTTTTGCTCGTGGAAAACTTGTCATGTTGAGAACATGCAATCAACTTCTTCGTCGACTGTCCAAGGTATGTCTTAAGAATTTCTTTCTTCCTACATGCTCTCTTTTGACAAGGCAATGTTTAGAAGTGAGAAGAACTTCTCACTGGTGTTCTTATACATGTATGTCATGTTCCTAACTTACTAGTGGTACACTTTCTACATTAGAATTTGGAGAACTTGTTCCTTTTCCGTTTCTTTGAAAGAAAACAACAACCATTTTCATATCCCGTTTTGAATTCCATTTAGCTACTATTTAGATTTTGTGGTATCGTAATATTTGCTTGTCGATTCCTTATGGCGATTTATTTAGTTTCCATTACCTAATAAACTAAAAAGTCATCATGCATGAAGTCCCCATCTATTATGGCATATGCATGACCAGAGGAATATCCAACTCATTGAGGCGTAATTTGTATTGGTTCCAATAATCTTGTTGGTCTCTCTCGGCATTATATTGTCTTGAAAGTGACTTTTCTCCTCTCTAGCCTTTTGTTTTTCTCATTCAAGTGTATATGTACACGGTTTAAAAAAGAACTTGCTTGATACCTTCTTTTATCTTGTTTTATGGTTTGTCTATCTCGATATCAAGAAAATATCGATCTCTTTGTTTTAATATATCCAGAATTCTAGAATCATGTAGAAGCAATCCATCTAAGCGATCGAGATATGATGATGAATTTCATTTTATATAGATTTATAAGTTTAATTTGAAATTTTATTGTGATTGGCTGTTACATTAATTATGTCACATATTATTTCTTCTCTAATCATTAAAATAAGTTTGTAATAGTAATTATTGTTGTAAAATGGCAGTTCTTATGCCATTGTGTATGGGCCAAGGACCATAATGTGTTTGTGGACCTCAAGGCTTTTATGTGTTTTCGGGATTTGCACACTGAGTCTTGGTGACTCACCCTTTTATTTTTCTCAACTTTTCAGATGAGCAGTAGATCGTGGACATGGGAGCCGAGGCGGACTCAAAGGGCCATCAAGTCTTTTATCTTCATAGACTATTTTCAGTTTTCCTTTAAGTTTAAATTTTGGTATTATTTTTGTAATAAGGCCTCTATAACTTAGGTTATCGATTTATATTTTTTTTATGTTACATCTTATAAACTTAAGTTTTCAAAGTCTTAATCATAAAGTGAAATGAAAATGGGTTTGTCAAGCATGTTCAACGCAAATGATGTCACAATTAATGATTAATCGGTTAAAATAAACTGAGCTTTTCAAAACCCTTCAAAGCACGTTCAACCCGTAGCATACTAGATCCGGTCATGATGTATGGATCGGGTTTGGGGTGTTACAATGAGGCTAAAGGGGGTGCCAAAATTTCCCTTGTTAATTAATTAGTTTTTGTTTTCAAAAGAGGGTAATTCTGGATTTTGGTTAGTGTGTGTGCCGAAAATTTGATTAGAAAATAGAGTACTTAATTTCGGCATTTATTCTCATTCTCTTCTCTTAGTTGTTTCTTTTCTCAAAAAGTCGAAAACTCCTAAAGTTCCATCTTTTTCTTCATTCTCTACTAAAGCCGAAACCTCATAGCCTTTCTCTACACCTTTTTTCGATTTCTTCTATAAGCCGAAACCCTTAAATATTCTTTCTCTTTACCCTCTTTTGCCATAGCCGAATGCCCTAGTGTCCATTCTTTTTTTTTCTTCCTGCCGATTTCTCCATTAAAAAGCTGAATCTCCATATATTCTTTGAATCATCTTCTCTTTTTATTTTTACAAAAAAATTAAAATCTTCTAGGAGTAGCCGAATCTCCTGTGATAGGGTAAGTGCCGATCTTCTTCTCTTCACTTTTCTTTCAATTTTTGGAAGCTAAAGCCGAAAGGCTAATGGGCTTGGTAAGGTTGACGTTTGATTAATGGTTTGATGTTTTCTTGTGGGGAGACGTCGGGAATCGAAGTAGATCGTTTAGATCTAAAAGCCGAAATTACTAGTCCACGAGTCTCAATCTCTTTCGTAATTTCAAGGTAAGGGTTCTTTTAGATTTTCGTTAGGTTCGTTCATCGTGTTTATAATCTTAACCATATGTTATGGATTAACAACCATATGTTGTCTTGGTAGCAATGATAAGGTCTTTGATGGAATCAAATGTCAATCAAAGTAAAGGAGGGATTGGATCTGTAAAACCAATCCTTAAGTTTAAGAAACAAGCGATGTCGTGAGTCGATTGGCCGTCGGGTTGTGGACCAACTTGAGCAAAACCTTAGGCAATTAGCGATCGATCGACTCTCGACGATGTCAAAATAGAAAATATCGTCTTGATCGTAATCGTGTGTAGATCTCTATTACACTAGTTAATCGTAATATGTATATGTTATGGGCTAAAAGTCGGAAAAAGGTCAGTATGAACTGTCGTGTTACCAGAAAAGGGTAGGCAAGGGATGCCATGTACGTAATCATAGAAACTTCTCTATGTATATCGAAGTATGTGATAGACTGTGATATTTTTAGGTAGCATGTTGATTTGTTCTTGCATGTATGTATGCATGGGATGGGATTGATATTATGAAGGGGAAGAAGGTCACATGGTGATCGGTGGCTTTGCCACATAGGTCACACAGTGATCGGTCTTTATAACAGGCAGCAGAGCTATCGAAATACCACAATATATTATTAAGGTCGCACAGTAATCGGTGGATTTGCCACATAGGTCACATAGTGATCGGTCTTTATGATGAAAGACAAATTGTCGATATGGTGTGTAGCAGATGGAGGGTTGATTGTAGAAATCCCCATGGTGTGATGGTTGGTACTGCAATGGTGTGTGGGGATGGACTCTTAGGTTTGGGATGGGCCATGTTGCATGTAAATATTCATTGCCATTATGTATGGGCCAAGACCATAATGTGTTTGTGGGCCTCAAGGCTTTTATGTGTTTTCGGGATTTGCACACTGAGTCTTGGTGACTCACCCTTTTATTTTTCCCAACTTTTTAGATGAGCAGTAGATCATGGACATAGAAGCCGAAGCGGACTCGAGGGGCCATCAAGTTTTTTTTATTTTCATAAACTATTTCGGTTTTCCTTTTAGTTTTAAATTTGGGAAATATTTATGTAATAAGGCCTAAGTAGCTTAGGTTATCAAGTTATATTTGTTAATGTTACATTTTATAAATTTGTGTTTAAAGTCTTAATTATAAGAAAAAAAAAGTAAAATGGAGTCTCAAACACGTTCAACGCAATAGTTAAAGTTTCTTTCAAAAATATCACAACTAATGATTAGTCGGTTAGATAAACTGAGATTTTCAAAACCCTTCAAAGCATAGTTTTCAACATTTAACTCTGTAGCATACCAGATCTGGTCATGGCGAATGGACTGGGTTTGGGGTGTTACAATTACCGTATATGATTCTAGTGGCTCAGCCGCAAATATTATAAATGGCAGCTTGACTGCAAATTGGAGAGACTGGCGGGGTGAGTTGACTTGATCCCCACAGGAGAGATTCGTTGATATGGGTGGAGAGATTGGCTGGATGGGATGGGTTGTATTCATATCATTTATTTATTACATGTAAGTGGGCTTAGGCCCATGATTATGCTTAATGGGCTCGGGCCCAAGATATTGCTTTACGGGTTCAAGCCCAGTGGACAACGGTAAGGGGATTATACACTGAATTCTTGTAACTCACTCCTTTTCCCTAATTCTTTCAGGTAATGCTCAGTAATGTGGACTTGGGCTATGGATGACTCGGTGGAGGCCATACTTCAAAAATGGTTTTTATTGAACTTTAGATTTCTATTTTCGTTTACTTTACTATTTTGGGTTTTTATGTTGTAATAAGGCCTCTGGAATATTTTACTTTTGCTTTTTGTTTGACGTACTTATTAATTTGCTTAAATCGCTTTAAATGGGAAATTTTCTAAAAACTAAAATAAAGGTTTTCTAAAATAGACTAATAAATGGATCTCATAACAAACTTATACAAATATCTTAACTCAAAATTTTCTCTCAAATTATTAACAATATTTTCAAAGGTTATTGGTTTTATAAGACCATTAGTTCAAATTTTTGATTTATCAATCAACTTTTGAGGTTAGTAGTATTTTATCAAATATTTCAAATCAAACTTGTTTTCTTGATTATAATGTAATAATACATATTTTATTCCGAATAAAAAGGATTTAACATGTTTTTCTCATGTGACATGTCAGATCCTGTCATAACGCATGGGCCGGGTTTGGGGTGTTACATGTTACGAGGGTGCTAATCCTTCCTCGTGCGTAATCGACTCCCAAGCCCGTTTTCTCAAATTTTGTAGACCAAAATCATTATTTTAATAAATCAAAATGTTTTATTAAATTGATTAATCTTAAGGTGACCCGATCACACCTCGAAAAAAGATTGGTGGTGACTCCATTTTCGCTTTTAAAGTTGGCCCCCGTTTCAAAAAAATTAAAAATGGTTTTGACAGCTTGGCGACTCCACTGGAAACATAATAAGAGAGTCAACCCTTAAAATTGATTATTTCCTGTCCTTTTGTCTAAATTTGAAAATTCGTTTTGAAAAATTATGATCCTTTTTATTGCATGTTGTTCTAATCTTGTAAAGTATTTCTGCATTGCATTGCATGACCATTGTGGTCACACCCTTTTAAGTGGGAGTGAGAAGCTACTTTTTCATGAGGTTTTCACCTCTGTGCGAGATAATGAATCGCTTTCGGGATACATCCGTACCTATGTCTTCGTGATATTTTCATCTTCGTCCAGCCATAGGGAAATGTATTCCCCTGAACTCAACTCGGTCTGTATGAGCCTATAATGGGTGAGAATTGAGGAATCTGCTGGTTCGGGTACCTCAACTTTAGAGCTAAACCACATGTAGAAAACCTAAGGGCTTACCTTAGGTAGAACTATGCCAAACCCTAGTGGTCACCTAGATAGGTGCCCTATTTTGTTATTTATTTCTCTTGTGCTAACGTGTTCTCTTTTATTTTGATTGCATTGCATTCACATCATAGAAAAAAGGTGTTGATTCAAATTCAATTGATAAATAGAAGAGTTTGTCATGAGAAAATGGATTTCTTAATAAAGTGGATCATAATACGGTCGTCTGAATATGGTCCAAGTAAACACAACGAGAGAAGACTGATAGTCCTTAAAGGAATACAAGACTTTATTGCCCAAGGATTTAAGCTGACAAAGACTATTCGAGAATCACCACGTCTCAACTTTCTTGAAGAGGCTAACAAGCATTGCGAGGATAAGTAAGTAATGAGTCGTGGCCCAAGAAAAAAGGAGCTAGTGGAGGCATCTATTAGAAGTTTACAAGATTTGACCTTTGCGAAGAAGGGGATTGATGTTTTTGCTTGGAATATGAGGGCAAGGCCGCATATGTAATCCGTTTTATGTAAAGAAATTTGCTTTCTAGAAAAGTTGTTCTAATAGAATTGAATTCAGAATCAACGCCTCTCTTTCTTTTGCATTCATTCCATGCATCTGCATTGCATTGCATCATTTGCATTAGACTTTTACAAAAGGACCCTAATTAGGTAAAATTATTTCAGTTAACCTAGAAAACATGGAACAAAGGTTGGAGAGATTAGAGCAAAGGAAAATACATATGCAAGAGCAATTGACCAAAATTCAACAAGATATGCGAGATCAAATGTTAGAATTCCAAAAGAATGTGATTGGCTAGTTAAGTCAGTTACTAGCCGAAGGGTTTGAAGAGAGGAAAGGCCCAGTAGTCAACAGTGGGGATGATAATGAAGACCTCGTCTATTCCCCAGGTTTTCCTTCAATAAGCCTCCAAACTCAACCAGACGTACATCCGAAAGGGGTACCCGTTACTATCAGACCCAACAGCATCAGGCTGGTATGTCGAAACCAATAAACTACTCGATAGGCTCAAGTCCCAATCTGGGGGACAATCCAACCAATCCCATTGTCATTGATCTGGCTAGTATAGAAGAAACAAGGAAGGATAGTGTGGAGATCCTGAAAAATGTGAAAATCATTACAAAAGGAAAAAGGGAGACTGGAGCTCCCAAGTTAATACTTTAAGGGCCCCGAAGAAAAAAGAAAATGAGACAAATAACACGAGTATGTGATAAATCGTAATATGTTCATATTTTAATCCCACATTTAGCATACTTTTGGATGATTTATTCCCTGAATTGTAGAATTTGGTGCTTCTAATCCTTTAATTTCATGTTTTATACTTTGGAGAGCATCAGAGGATGAAAAGAATGAGAAACGGCCTAAAAACAGAGAAAATGGGCCAAAGTATGAAATCAACACGGCCTGGGCTCGAGACACACGGTCGTGCCTCCTTAGCAAACTCGACCATAGCCTGGATGCGAATTACATGGCCGTGCCACACGGGCGTGTCCCTGCCGCAGCAAAGAAAAGTTTCATTCGGATTAGGGTACTTAGAGGCAAAGAAAGACATTCCAAAAGCCTATATAAACACCCTAGAGGCCAAGAGGGCATTCAGCTAGACCTAGGAGCCAAGCCAGAGAGGCCAAATTGTGGGATTCACTCGAAGAAAGCTAGTTGATCCATCCCAGAAGCCGGAGTCATACTCAAACTGAGGATGTAATATCGTAGATTTAGGGGTTATGCATTCGTGCATAATTCATGAGTTAGTATAGTCTAGTGAAGGCTTGGAATTATTGCTAAGCTAGAATAATTTTTTTTAGTATTAAAAATTTGGTGAAGTGGATTAGGTGAACTTGACACTTAAGTTAATTTAAGTGTTAAATTCTAGCACATGAGGAGTTAGTGGCAAGGTGGTTATGATGTATGAAGAGTTGCTTGAGGGAAGTGGTTCGAGTAGCATGATTAGCATTTTGAAGACTTTATTTTTTATGTATCCTAGCATTAATGGACAACAAGCTCTAATTATGATAGGTTGGACTTTCAATTTTATGGCAAGTTGAATAATAATTTAGGTAAGCTTGATGTTTGGGAAAGAATCATGTTGATTAAGGATAATGTGAGAACATAAGGCTTGATGTAAGGTGTGTTGTTATGGTAAGTTTTGTGTGGATAGGTTTGACTTTGAAGTCCATAAATGTGGACGGTTTCATGGACTAAAGGGTTGGCTTAAGTTTTGTGAGTGAATAGGAGGAAATAGGAAGAAAATTAGGAGTGTGTTTAATTCAAAATTTCTTTGAATTGTTGGCAAAAGGATGGTTGCCAAATTTTGTTTTGTGTAAGGAAATAGGTGTCAAACTTCTTTGTAGTTAGGTGACATTTTCTGCTAGTTTTGTAAGTGTCGATCTTTGTTTTTGTGTCAAGTCAAATCTCCCTTTGCTTTGTCAATTTCTTCCTAATGCTTTTAATTGAAGCAAACCCGATAACCCAAGTAGAATTGATTTATTTACTCATTTGGTCTTTAAGCCAAATTGCAATTGTTTCTTTTCTTTTATTCTTCTTGGAAACCAAACCATACTCTCCCATATCTTTCTTTTCTTTGCCATTTCTTTGCTCAAAGCCAAAAGTATCTATCTCCTCTCTTCATCTCTTTCTTTTCTTCTTTCAAACTCTTGAGTCAAAATTCTCTTCACTTTTCTCTGCCGAATTTCTCTCTTCCATTTTACTTTTCTTTTCTTCCTCTTTCCACACCATAGCCAATTCTCTAAGAATTCAACTCCCTCCATTTTGGCGTGATCTCTTTTTGTCTTTGGGGTCTTGGAGCCGATTCTTTGAGGGTGCTTTAGGAGTGGTGAACAACGTGTGGTAGTAAGTATATTCTTCCTTAGCGATCGGTTTTATTATTTTTCAAGGTGTGCCAAAATCAATGGATTTAGTCTTGGTTTTAGGCATGGCGAATGCTTGGGCGATTGTTGCAAGGTTCTAACAATTTTAGGAATTTTTTTTCTAGACTCTTGAGACTTAGAAAGCAATCATTCTAAGCCTCAATTCTCGACAATCGTTTGGGTAAGCCAATAGGTAAGATTTGATATTTCATTCGATAACCCTTCTGGATTTGATGGTACTACTAATGGTTTTGTTTATAGTTTTATGGTTTGGCCGAATGTTCATAGTGCCATAAAAGGTGTTCTTTTGTGTGTAGCTAAAGAAAGGGAACTCAGAATGTGATTCGGGATTTGGTAGGAGACCAAATCGGCATTTAGGAGAATGAAGAACCACGTTTCGAGATCGTGTTAGATTCAAGTGGTTCAGGATTTCGCTAATAGGTAGGTGTGTAGTTAGCCTACTATTTTCCGGGTTTATGATTGTATGTGATATTTGTATGTGTGTTATGAATGTGCTAACTAGTGCAATGGAAATCGTGATGTGGATACCCTTAAGGGGTATGTCGATAATCCGGTAAGTACCGAATCTGATGAAATGTGACTATTGTTATGAATATGTGATAATATGCTTGATGAACATGCTCATGCATCATTATATTATGTCATTATGGAATGTTGCATGTGCATGGGTTGGGATATGATATGAAAGAAGGTATGGGTGTACTTCGAGTATGTGGTTTGATGTTAGCCTTGAGCTACATCGTGGATTGACGTTGACTATGGTCACGTTGTGGATTAATTGCGATTTAGTTCACGTGGCTTAATGAGTGGCTTTGTGCCTCTTCATGGTTGATATCGGCTATGTGCCATATCGTGGTTGATGAGTGACTATGTGTCCCATCATGGTTTTGGTGTTAGCTATGGCTACATCGTGGATTGGCGCTGACTGAGGTCGTGTTGTGGATTATTGTGCTTAATTGCACGTGGACGACATTGATTGCCTTTTGGAGTAAAAAGGAGCGGGTGATTTGATAATCCACGTGTGTGGTGGATGGATACGGGGTGTGTAGAGGATGAACCCTAGGTTGGGTTGGGTGCATTTTGCATAATTTTAATGGATATGTGGATTAATTAGAAATGGGCCAAGCCAGTTTATGAATGTGGATCGGTGTGGAAATGGGTTAAGCTCGATTTGTGGATTTATCCTTAATTACCCATTACACGATAAGTGATATGAATATGGGCCAAGCCGTAATGTGTTATTAAGTGAATATGATATCTTGTTATCTGATATATGGGTTAATATGTGGTTAACATGTGGGTGGAATTCAGTGGATTAATTACACACTGAGTCTGTGTGACTCACCCAATTTTTCTCAAACCTTTCAGGTGATGCTCGGACCGGGTTGGAGTGGATACGAGGTGGCCCATGTAAGATATTTTATTTGTTTTACACATTTTATTTATGAAAGGTTTTTATTGTAATAAGGGCCACTTTAAGTATTTAAGAATTTTTATTATGTTTTAAGTTGGATTGTCGATTATATTATTATTTGAAAATGTTTTATTTTTAAACAACTTAATTTTATTTGGAACTTTAATTACACAATGTTTTAGTAAAGACAACAAATTTTTATGTTTTTAACTCTAAGTCAATTCTTTTCAAATGTTTTTCCGCAGTGGCATTTCAAATTCGGTCATAGCAAATGGGCTGGGTTTGGGGTGTTACAGAGGATCTCTCCTTCAATTCCTTCAGGGGTTTTAGGGTTTTTCTGATGCTTTGTTTTATATTTTCTTTTGAGATGTATTCTTTTATGATTATGAACTAATCCCCTCAAATACCTGAGGGGGATGAAATCTAAGACGGATCTTGTTATTGTTTTCTGAACTATATGATAAATACTTGATTTGTTCTTAAATATGTGTTCTTAATTCTTGTTTCGATATTTTAGGATATTGATTCAAGTATTGATGTGCTTAGGCAGGGGAGGAATATTCCCTGTTTAAGAGTAGATCTAGCATAGTTAAGCGGAGTTGATCGCAACCCTGGAGATAGGATGACGAAGATCTGTCGGATTAAGGTCAAACCTAATATGGGAGTCCATAGATTGAGTCAATGCAATTCTAGGGGTTTTAATTAGAAAGAGATTTGAATTAATCAACTTAAGGTTAGACATTAGTAGCCTCGAGAGATGTATAAATATAAATTAGGGAATCCTACGGATCAAGTCAAGTGAATAAATCGTCTGGTTCAGAGTTAGATAACAAATGAAGTCTAGGTGGATTCTTCCTCAGGTATTGTCTTAATTAATTGGATTTCCTACAAGTATTTCCCCAATTCCTTCTCTGTGTCTTAGCATATTTAGCTTAGTAGTTAGTTAATTTTAGATTAAATAACAATTCCCTTAATTCTTAGGCTAAATAATAAGAAGAAAGTTAGTATTAGTACTTTTGGTTCCCTTGAGTTTGACAATCCGGTCTTGCCACTAAACTATACTACTGTTCGATAGGTGCACTTGCCTCAATCATTGTGATAGTTAGTTTCTAGGCTCGATCATTAATTATATAAATTTTAATAATTTTTTCACCACCATCAGTATGTATAGGAAGGGTTATTCAAAACCGAATACCATAGGCCAGTCAACTACTAGCCATTAGGTCTCCTCAAGGTAAGAACCCAATCCAAGATCGAAC
Organism: Gossypium rotundifolium; assembly: GCA_025506655.1. Lineage (NCBI taxonomy): Eukaryota > Viridiplantae > Streptophyta > Magnoliopsida > Malvales > Malvaceae > Gossypium > Gossypium rotundifolium. The sequence continues at coordinate 182,088,908 of CP106722.1, read as the reverse complement.
TTAGAAAAATCCCAATTTGCGCCCATCCCAATCACATATAGGGAGTTGTACCAAATTTTGTTTGATACACATGTAGTATCCCCTTTCTACCTAAACCTATACGACCTCCATACCCTAAATGGTATGACACGAATGCCCAATGCGAATACCATGCGAAAATCACAGGACACTCGATCGAGAACTGCACTGCTTTCAGAAAGATGATCGAAAAACTTGTCAAAATGGGTGTTGTCAAATTCGACGATCCCTTTGGGGCAGAAAATCTGTCACCCAACCATCTAGATACAGGGGTAAATATTCTGAGATCTATGAGATCCAAGAATGCACCGAGTTCAGGGCTTTAGTACAAGACCTGATATTGAGAAATCTGAATATTAACGACGTATCTGAAGAAAGAACTGGATTTTCCCAATCATCTACCCTTACATACTTGGGAGTATTTTGAACAATGGGACTGTGGAAGAGATCCTTATTTTTTTAGAGATAATTTAGAGTAATATTTAAAATACGCTTGTTGCCTTAAGCCTAGAGGCAATAAGAATCCTTTTGTGAAATATGCTCGTGTCCAAAATCTTTATTTCAATAAAATGCATCTTTTTGAACGAATATTCTTTTATTCTTTCCATGTATAGATTCTTTTATTTTTGGACTTTCTTTCAAATATTCTTTTATTATTCATTCATGATCATATCATACAAATAATCATTCTTTGAATCATTTATTCTTTGGAATCTTCCTTCAAACCTACAATAGGTCTCCAAATATCAACAATGTGAGCAACGCTGCTACTGACTCAGAGTCTCCTTTCGAGTAAGATATGTGTCTAGAGGGATCTCAGGATTTTAAAGATGACAGAGATTGTAATCTATCTTCTGATTTGTTAAGAATGGTAGAATAAGATGAAAAACAGACCCTACTCTACAAAAGGTCAGTGGATATTATGAGCCTAGAAAAGAGGTGAAGATTGTAGCCTAGCTCACCACAGAAATAAGGCGAGACATCATTGAGTTATTTTCAAGAATTCAAAGATGATTTTGCACGATCGTGTCGTGACATGCACTGGCTCTCGAGACGCTGCACGCGTTGAAATCTTAAAGAGGTCCATAAGGATGTCGGAAGGACACATGCTAATGGTTTTACAATAGCCAAGCTAATCATGAGGTTTGGGTACTGTTAATCTACATAGAAGGGGATGGCATCAGTTATGCCGTATTTAAGGAGACAAGATTCAAATGCCTCATTAATTTCTTCACAGACTTTCTCTATGTGGGGTAGGCCAATCTCGGTAAAATTTTTAGTATACATCGATTTATCTTGGTGGTCATCGATTACTTCACTAAGAAGGAGAAAGTAGCTTCATATGTCAATTTTACAAGGTCAACAGTAAAAAAAAAATCAGGCGTCGACAAAGAATGCCAAAAAGGACAATGTCAAAAGTTAGTAGTCTGTTCAAAGATCAGACGCCATATCATAGAGCAACAAAGGCAGCCAAAAAAAAAAAAAAAAAACAAAACAAGGATTGTAGGAAAGATGATCGAGACTTGTAAAGATTGGCATAAAGAAGTTACCATTTATCTTCTATGATTATCAAGCATTGGCCAGGACCTTTGCCGGGGCAACGTCTTACCCATTAATTTATGGAATGGAAGCATTTTTGCCAATTGAACCTAATCAAAGAAAAGGTTAAAAGTTATCCATCACGGTCAGATGATGCAAGCTTACGAAAAAGAGGTTCATCCTAGAGAATTCCACAAGAGGAACCTAATGTTGAAAAAGATCTTTCTTATACAAAAGGATTTCAGAGGAAAGCAGATGCCAAACTGGGAAGGACCTTATGTAGTAAAAAAAGGGCCTGTTCTAGAGGAGAATTGATATTGACCGAGACGGATGACGAAGACTTGCCCAATTCGGCGAATTCAGGTTCAGTTAAGAAGTATTTTACCTGAAAGGGGACAGGCAAAGGTGAAAACCAGCAAAGGGCGCCTTGAGATCAAATTCAAAAAAAAAGAAAAAAAATGGAGAGGCCAAGGCGAAAACCTGCAAAGGGTACTTTGAGACCAAAGGGGTTTTGAGCCGAAAACCCGAAAAGGGCGACTCAAATTTTGATCAAAGATAGGGCATGTGGTAGTCTTGGTATGCCTGAATTAACAATGAGCAAGTATGCTACGTCTTGGGGCATTAACAAAGTACTCCAAATCCTCTAAACACGTATTGAGCTTAAAATGGTCCTCAAGAAGTTTGTACAGAGAAGCTCAGGGTGCGATATCTAGGGCACCTAGCTTCTATCTTACCCATTTTTGAATTTGCTATCTTTGATTACTTTATTCTTTTTAAGATACACCCCAATCAATTTTCTTTTATGGTATTGGCTATCTTTGATTACTTTATTCTTTTCAAGATACACCCCAATTAATTTTCTTTTATTACCTTGGTTATCTTTGATTAACTTATTTGTTTCAAGCTATGCTCTTGATTAATTTCTTTCTCGTCCATTGTTGTGATCTTTTTCAAGCATTTTATATTGAAATAACGATTAATGGACTAATAATACTTTCATAAAAGGAGTTTCGCATATTACTCTGGAAGCTTTTAAATAACATAAGAACTTGAAACAGGACTATTGTTTAGAACTCATCAAGCTTAAGGGTTGGAAATATTTGAGCCCAAAGTGAGTTTATCTCTTCAGATTTTCTATCAAGGACATTGGTTGATCAAAAGATTAGATATTGCGTCGGTGATACAAATCCGACAGAAAATAAGCAATGACAACTCAAGCGTAGAAGGGATTATTCTCGAAAAAAATGACATTCTGCATCTATGCGAGTATCATGCATACACATCTAGTCGGGTCACTGGGTAGTGATCAGTGGATGGAATAAGTTACAGATCCTATACGCCAAAGGTGCAGTGGGATGAATTAAAAAAGATACAAGTTCTATACCCTTGAATTCCAGTGGAAACGGATCGAAAAAGTTTCAAATCCTATAACCCTGAACCGCAGTGAGATGGTTTGAAAATGGTACAAGCCTTATGTCCCTGAGGTATAGTGGAAAGGACCCTGAAGTTAGTGGGGCAAATCAGTTGAGCAAAATGTTTTCGGGTTTTCTGTCAAATGCGAGCCAAGTAGGAAGACAATGTACTACGTTAATGATAGAGCCCTAATGAGCAACAAGTGGTGACATCATAATTATTAAAAAGGATCGTCTTTATGACATTTTGCATTCGTACATATGTCATTCGGTTAGGAGCAGTTGATTCGTTCAGATCATAGCATCTTAACCGCTTTGGATAAGCATAAACACATAAAATCGATTTTATAGGATAGGTCCCCTAGAGGACTGTGTCGCAACATCGGTGAATTCACAGATCTTGTCTTCCTGAGATTTCAGTGAAGCGGATCGAAGATACTAGTTTGGTATCCCTGAGTTTGCAATGGAGCAGAACGAAGATAGCAGATCTTGTCTTCCTGAGTTTGCAAATGAAGTCGATCGAAGATACCACCGCATCCCGAGTTTGCATTGGAGCGGTCAAGATAATGATCTTGTCTTCCGAGTTTGCAGTGAAGCGAATCGAAAACATTAGCTGGCATCCACGAGTTTGCGATGGAGTAGATTGAAGATAGCAGATGAAACACTTCACACACTACCACGAGAATGGACCGGATCCGGTATGTTCCTAAAGTAAATCGGCTTCAAAAAGATTCGATACTTAGAGAAAATTTGTAAAATTTTAGAAAATGTTGTTTGGATTGGGCTTAGATTGGAACCCATTTAATAAATTTTGAAAATCCAACTTAAGTGAGGTGACAAAATAATTTTAGGGTTTATTATTTTGAAAGAAATAAATTTTGTTTTTCTTCACTTTAATTAAAAATAAATTGTAACACAATCAACATGAATAAGCGGAAATAAAGAAAATCCAACTGGGCCTTATGGCCTTATTACATCAAGTAAAACCCAAAATAAAATAAAAGTAACTAAATCAAATAAAGTCCAAACTAAATAAATTCTCCGAATGTAGCATGGCCACCTCAACGCTCACTGCCCCTATCATCACACTCGTTCATCACACGAAAATAGTTCCCATAACGGGTGAGTCAATGACTCAATGTGCACACATACTAACATTCAACAAATCGGCATTCATGTTCAAAACATCGATCCATATAAAATGAAATTATGATGCAACCCAAACCCAATCCTAATGGTCCATCCGCTACACACCACCAGTACCGCCATTCACACCGTGGGACTACTAAGTCAACCCTCCATCCGCTACTCTCCATCAAAGGCATTCGCCCATATACGCCAGCCATTAGACACTATAATCAAATTTATACGTTGTGTCATTAGACACTATTGTAACCGGTTACCAAAATTTCGCAATGTGACCGTAGTCAACATATTTCGTTGGTGAGACCAAGTCAACACCTTCGTTGGTGAGACCGAAGTCAACACCTTTTCTCCCCCTTTCACATAAATCCCGAATGCCCAAAAATATATATATTGTGCATAAATAATTTCATGTTCATATACATATATTCGCATGTTATAAAATAACATTTTTCACAATCCTATCAGAAGTAGGAAACGTACCTGGGTACTTTTTGCCACATTAGGGTACTTAGTCATATTCATATAATCATATAATAAAAATAATTGCCATATGAAATATCGAAAGTTAGTATGCGTACACACCTGATTTGTTTAGCGATTCCTTGAGATTCCGAAAAGCTAGATCTAAAGTTTAGATCCTTAGTCCGATTCATCCTTTATTACTTAGCATAAATTCTATTTGGCTATGATATCCAAATCCTAGTAGGATTTGTAAAAGACTTACCTTTGATGCCGATTTGGTGTTTATTCAAATCCCAAAACTTGGTTTTCCTTCACTTGATATTCGCCAACCTTGAATCTCAATATGGGTTAGTTTTCGCTTTTAATAATTAAAGAACTGATCTAGATAATCATACAAGCTTTGGCCTAATACTTTTAGGTACTTACCTTGTGGATCTTAAATCCAAAATTCACCGAATAACTAGGAACACGTGGCCTATGGTGTACCTTCGGAAAAGAATTTCTTCTTCCATGATTCGCCAAGATTAATAATCAAATTAGTCTCTAAATTTCAATAAGTCTAGAATATAAAAGAATGGAAAACTAAACTTGGATCTTACCCTTATTTGAAGGAATCGATTGCACCTTCACTTCAACCTTCGAGATTTGGCTTAGAGACTTGATGAACAATCGGCTATGATTCCCTTATGTATTTGGTTTCAAAGATGAAAGAAGAGAGGAATAATAGGCTTAGAAGGAAATCGGCTAGGAGGCTAAAAGAAAAGAAGAAAAGAATGGATGCTCAAGAAGAATATTTGGCGAGAGGAAAAGAGAGGAGAATGAATAATGAATGGCCTTAGTCCCTCCTTTTATAGCCGAATTTACTAGGCCAAGAATCCTTTACTTGGCCACCACTCTTCCTTATTTTCCTAATTAAAGAATAATTCTTCATTTATCCACCTATTTAGCCAAATTTTAAAGAGAATTAAACTCTTCCTTAAGAGTCCTTATGATCTTCTAATTAGTGAGTTTTAAAGAGAATGAAACTTCTCTTTTGCAAGCTTGTGCCATCCACCTCTTGGGCTTCTAGAAGCAAAATAAAACTTATTTTATTTGCTTCTTATGTGACTCGAACTCAAGCCCAAAACCTTTTGCATGTGGGCCATTTTCTAAGGCCTTAGGTGGCATCTTCAGCCACATTTCCAAGTCCGTTATTGGGTCAAATTTCATGTACTTTATATTTTTAGGGTCACTTGGCCCTAAGTTCCCTTTGGGCTCTTAAATTCAACATTCCGGTCAATTTTAAGTTTCTAAAATTTTCACATGCTCTGATTTTCGTGTTTCCAAAATGTTTAGTTTCCTATTTTGGCTTGGTTTCCAAAATGTTTAGTTTCTCTTTTGGCTTGGTTTCCAAAATGTTCACTTTCCTAATTTACTTGGTTTCCAAAATGGTCACTTTCCTATTTTAGTTTAGTTTCCAAAACTTAACATTTCTAAAGCATTTCACATTTCCATACATCTCCTTACATTTCCACACATTTCCATACATTTCCATACATTTCCTTACATTTCCATATATTTGCATACATTTCCATACATTTCCTTTCATTTCCTTTCATTTCCTTTCATTTCCTTACATTTTCCTTACTTTTCCCTACATTTCCTTACATTTCCTTACATTTCCTTTCATTTTCTTTCATCTTAGGTTCTTGAAACTCTTCTAACACATCCAACACACCTAATCGATCCCACTATCTCATGAATTATGCACTAACGCATAACCCCTAATCTAGGATGTTACGCTTCTACCCCTTAAAAATAATTTCGTCCTCGAAATTACTTACTATCGCTCATCCGCATAGTCTAACTCACCACACTACGCTATTGTCACAAGACTGATCTTAAAGAACTATCATACTTTCTAGGCACATTCTCTAAGTTCACGCTCCTTAGAACTCATTTCTAACGTCGCGATTTAATTAAAAAGTTTTATGAATTAGTCCTTGTTTTACTTGATTACCCGCAAGAAGTTTTATGGAAAGAATTTTTAGAGTGGTTCTTCAGATTCATACATGCACAGCCTTTTCATTCATTCACACATCCATCAAACAATTATGAACCTTAGTTCATTCGGAGAAACGTTGTAGTTTTTTTCATTTGTTGTTTTCTACTACCCGGGGTATTTTCGTAATTTGTCCTACGGGTATTTTCGTAATTTGTCAAAATAAGGTTCCTTGGTGATTTTGTCACAAGGTATTTTTGGTCCTTTTAAGTTCCTGGTATTTTGGAAAATTTTTGAACCGAGGGTATTTCGAAATTTTTGGACATCGGGGATATTTTGGTAATTTTCCACAAATCGGGGTAAATTGTAAAATTTTAATAAATCAGGATATTTCAAGTTGCAAAACTTTGAGGATTTTTTTTGAGAAATTTATTTTCCAAAACGATGAAGTTGCAAAATTTTAGAAATCGAGGTCATTTTGGTAATTTTGCAAGTTAGAGGCAATTTTGTAAATTTTTTTCCAAAATTAAGGTATTTTGATATTTTACAAATTAGGGTTTTGAATGTTTATAAAATAATGAAATTTTGGTAAAGTCATTGAGTAGTTGAACATTTTATAAACCAAGGGCATTTTGTAATTTTACCACTAAGGGTATTTTAGTAAATTTGTAAATCGAAATATTTTAGGAAAATTTATAAAATATTCTTTTCAAATCAAGAGGGTAATTTAGAAATTTTAAAATTAGGGTTTTCATAAAATACTGGCTAGTCCCTTTCGGTTTTAGTTATTGGGTTTAGCCCGTGACTAAGTCCTCTTGATTAGGGTGAATGGTTACTACGCACTGTAGGATTCGAGTAAAGAGGAGGTGAGTCACTAGGACCGCTTAAATACCAAGCTCTTCTGAATCCACTCCTGACATGCGCTTGATTCATTTACACCCTAGCTCTCATGACTTAATCATAGGTTTGTTTGATTAGGCATTTAAGTCTTATGTAATTGTTGGGGTAACTAGTCCTAGGGTTCAAGTACTTAATCTCTATTCTACGCTCCATTCCATTTCTACCATTCTACAAATCATAATATAAATCACACAATGGATAGAAGTACTTACCGGTGGATCATGGCCTGGAGACTTAGGTGCCATGCCGAAAACACCTTATTTTTTCAAAGATAATCATTTGGTTCGCTTTGAAAATGTTTTGGGCCTTAGCCCACAGGCCGAGAGTTTAAAACTGGCTCGATATCAAATTGAAACATTTCAAACCCGCCCACGAGAATGGACCTGATCTGTATGTTCCTAAAGTAAATCGGTTTCAAAAGATTCGATACTTAGAGAAAATTTGTAAAATTTTAGAAAAATGTTGTTTGGATTGGGCTTAGATTGGAACCCATTTAATAAATTTTGAAAATCCAACTTAAGTGAGGTGACAAAATAATTTTAGGGTTTATTATTTTGAAAGAAATAAATTTTGTTTTTCTTAACTTTAATTAAAAATAAATTGTAACACAATCAACATGAATAAGCGGAAATAAAGAAAATCCAACTGGGCCTTATGGCCTTATTATATCAAGTAAAACCCAAAATAAAATAAAAGTAACTAAATCAAATAAAGTCCAAACTAAATAAATTCTCCGAATGTAGCATGGCCACCTCAACGCTCACCGCCCTATTCAATCACTGCTTCATCACCGAAAATAGTTCCCACAACGGGGTGAGTCAACAGACTCAATGTGCACACAAGACTAACATTCAACAAATCGGGCATTCATGTTCAAAACATCGATCCATATAAAATGAAATTATGATGCAACCCAAACCCAATCCTAATGGTCCATCCGCTACACACCACCGTGACGCCATTCACACCGTGGGACTACTAAGTCAACCCTCCATCCGCTACTCTCCATCAAAGGCATTCGCCCATATACGTTGTGTCATTAGACACTATAATCAAATTTATACGTTGTGTCATTAGACACTATTGTAACCGGTTACCAAAATTTCGCAATGTGACCGTAGTCAACATATTTCGTTGGTGAGACCAAGTCAACACCTTCGTTGGTGAGACCAAGTCAACACTGCTCTCCCCTTTCACATAAATCCCGAATGCCCAAAAATATATATATTGTGCATAAATAATTTCATGTTCATATACATATATTTGCATGTTATAAAATAACATTTTCACAATCCTATCGAAGTAGGAAACGTGCACGGGTACTTTTTGCCACATAAGGGTACTTAGTCATATTCATATAATCATATAATAAAAATAATTGCCATATGAAATATCGAAGTTAGTGTAAATGCGTACACACGATTTGTTTAGCGATTCCTTGAGATTCCAAAAGCTAGATCTAAAGTTTAGATCCTTAGTCCCTACATTTGATTCATCCTTTATTACTTAGCATAAATTTATTTGGCTATGATATCCAAATCCTAGTAGGATTTGTAAAAGACTTACCTTTGATGCCGATTTGGTGTTTATTCAAATCCAAAAACTTGGGTTTCCTTCACTTGATATTCGCCAACCTTGAATCTCAATATGGGTTAGTTTTCGCTTTTTAATAATTAAAGAACCGATCTAGATAATCATACAAGCTTTGGTCAATACTTTTAGGTACTTACCTTGTGGATCTTAAATCCAAAATTCACCGAATAACTAGGGAACACGTGGCCTATGGTGTACCTTCGAGAAAAGAATTTCTTCTTCCATGATTCGCCAAGATTAATAATCAAATTAGTCTCTAAATTTCAATAAGTCTAGAATATAAAAGAATGGAAAACTAAACTTGGATCTTACCCTTATTTGAAGGAATCGATTGCACCTTCACTTCAACCTTCAGAGATTCAAATTAGAGACTTGATGAACAATCGGCTATGATTCCCTTATGTATTTGGTTTCAAAGATGAAAGAAGAGAGGAATAATAGGCTTAGAAGGAAATCGGCTAGGAGGCTAAAAGAAAAGAAGAAAAGAATGGATGCTCAAGAAGAATATTTGGCAGGAGGAAAGAGAGGAGAATGAATAATGAATGGCCCTAGTCCCTCCTTTTATAGCCGAATTTACTAGGCCAAGAATCCTTTACTTGGCCACCACTCTTCCTTATTTTCCTAATTAAAGAATAATTCTTCATTTATCCACCTATTTAAATAATTTTAAAGAGAATTAAACTCTTCCCTTAAGAGTCCTTATGATCTTCTAATTAGTTGAGTTTTAAAGAGAATGAAACTCCTCTTTGCAAGCTTGTGCCGTCCACCTCTTGGCTTCTAGAAGCAAAATAAAACTTATTTTATTTGCTTCTTATGTGACTCGAACTCAAGCCTAAAACCTTTTGCATGTGGGCCATTTTCTAAGGCCTTAGGTGGCATCTTCAGCCACATTTCCAAGTCCGTTATTGGGTCAAATTTCATGTACTTTATATTTTTAGGTCACTTGGCCCTAAGTTCCCTTTGGGCTCTTAAATTCAACATTCCGGGTCAATTTTAAGTTTCCTAAAATTTTCGCATGGCTCAGATTTTCCGTGTTTCCAAAATGTTTAGTTTCCTATTTTGGCTTGGTTTCCAAAATGTTTAGTTTCTTTTTGGCTTGGTTTCCAAAATGTTCACTTTCCTAATTTACTTGGTTTCCAAAATGGTCACTTTCCTATTTTAGTTTAGTTTCCAAAACTTAACATTTCTAAAGCATTTCTTACATTTCCATACATCTCCTTACATTTCCACACATTTCCATACATTTCCATACATTTCCTTACATTTCCATATATTTGCATACATTTCCATACATTTCCTTTCATTTCCTTTCATTTCCTTTCATTTCCTTTCATTTCCTTACATTTTCCTTACTTTTCCTTACATTTCCTACATTTCCTTACATTTCCTTACATTTCCTTTCATTTTCTTTCATCTTAGGGTTCTTGAAACTCTTCGTAACACATCCAACACACCCATCGATCCCACTATCTCATGAATTATGCACGAACGCATAACCCCTAATCTAGGATGTTACAGCAGATCTTGTCTTCCTGAGATTGTAGTGAAGCAGATCAAAGATACTAGTCTGGCATCCCTGAGTTTGTAGTGGAGCAAACCAAAGATAGCAGATCTTTTCTTCTTGAGTTTGCAGCGAAGCGGATCGAAGATACCAGTCTAACATCCCTGAGTTTGCAGTGGAGTAGACTGAAGATAGCAGATCTTGTCTTCCTAAGTTTGCAGTGAAGCGGATCAAAAACATCAGCCTGGAATCCTTGAGTTTGCAGTGGAGCAGATTGAAGATAGCAGATCTTGTCTTCCTGAGATTGCAGTGAAACGGATTGAAGATACTAGTCTGGCATCTCTGAGTTTGCAGTAGACCAAACCAAAGATAGCAGATCTTGTCTTCCTAAGTTTGCAGTGAAGCGGATCAAAGATACCAGTCTGGCATCCCTGAGTTTACAATGGAGTATACTGAAGATAGCAGATCTTGTCTTCCTGAGTTTGCAGTGAAGCGAATCGAAAACATCAGCTTGGTATCCTTGAGTTTGCAGTGGAGCAGATTGAAGATAGCAGATCTTGTCTTTCTAAGATTGTAGTGAAGCGGATCGGAGATACTAGTCTGGCATCCTTAGTTCATAGTAGAGCAGAAAGATAGCAGATATTGTTTTCCTGAAGTTGCAGTGGAGCAGACTGAAAGCAGATCTTATCTTCCTGAAGTTGTAGGAAGTAGATCGAAGATATTAGCTTGCCTCCCTGAGTTTGCAGCGGAGCGACTGAAAATAACAGATCGTGTCTTCCTGAATATTGCAGTGAAGCAAGATCAAAGATACTAGTCTCACTTTCCTGAAGTTACAGTAGGATCTACAAGAGTAGGTCTTATCTCCCTAAAGTTGCAGTAGAATAAGATTAAAGCTACAGATTCAATCTCCTTGAAGATGCAGTTGGGTTAGAGACTACTTGAAGAAGATGAGGATCAAGAAGTTAAGGCTCGACAAGACCGGACAAAATTGGTCCTTCTATAGTCATTACTCCATTCTCGTTACACGACAATGAGCAAAGAGGGGCAACTGTAATAGGACAATTTAGCCCTGGCCCAGTACAAAAAAATAATAAACCCAAAATAATAAAACAAAGTCCAAGTCCAGTCCAAAATATATCATTTGGCCCAACCGGAATGACCCATTACTTGAAAAGATGGAAGGTCCATCTACAAGCTTGACGTATATGGGAACACAATCTTCAAGGATATGCAATCTTAGATATGATATGCAATCCTAGAAGATATGATATGCAATCTTAGATATGATATGCAAATCTTAGATATGATATGCAATCCTAGAAGATATGGTATGCAATCTTAGAAGATATGGTATGCAATATTAGAAGATATGATATGCAATCTTAGATATGATATGTAAATCTTAGATATGATATGCAATCTTAGAAGATATGGTATGCAATCTTAGAAGATATGATTTTGTAATCTTAGAGATTTAATTTGTAGATACCTTTTAATCTTAGCCGTTGATGTAATTGATTTGTACCGTTGGATTTGGTGAGGCTCAACTATAAATAGAGGCCTCTCCCTTCATTGTAAAAAGACTTGAGTTTTGGTGAAGCAATAAGAATTCTTGAGAGCATTCACTCAAATATCTCTCCCTCTTTCGTTCTTATTTTCTATGGTTTGTTCTTATTTTATTCTTCATTCATCTTCGTTTTTCAACCTTTTTATTTATCCATTTAATTGTTTAATTATTAATTATTCTTTTATTTTATTCATTTATTTATTATTTCAGATAGAGATTTATTTTATTTTCACACTTTTGCAAATTTGTATTTTATTTATTTATTTCAAATTTTTATGTGGTATTTATTTCAAGTCGCTTTTATTTTATTATTTTTGATATTACTTATTTTAAATAGTTTTATTTTGATTAAGTTTTTTATATTATTACTTTAAATTATCTTATATATCATTCATTTTTCTTATTGTTTTATATAACGATTAGTTTAAAGTGGTTTTATTTTATATCATTTTAAATGCTTTTATATTACCTATTTTAAGTTTTCGATATTGTTTATTTTAAACTTATACGTATCTTTTTACGATTTGTCACATATCATTTTCTTTAAGTCATTTTGTATATTATTTATTTAGATTGATATATTACTTATTTAAACTTACTTCTTATATAATATTTATTTTAAAATTCATTTATATATTACTATTTCATATATTATTTAGTTTTATCTCTTTTTTTGGATTTATTTCAAACTTTTACATATATTACCTACTTTAAATTTTTATACATGAATTTATTTTTAAATTGCTTTTTTTGTCGATTTCAAAATCCTTTTTTTCACATTATTTGTTTTAACATTGTCCATTATTATTTGAAAGCATGGTACATTTTGTTTTTTATTTGTTTTTAGATTTGTTATTTCTTTTTTTTAAATTCATTAATCTTTATTTATTAATGTGGCCAAATATACCTTCATATTTCAAAATCCATGATTTTTAAATTTAAAAATAAGGCAATATTCGATATTTGGGAGTTTTAAGAAAATCGCACTAGCTTATCTGGTTTTGATTTCTCTCATTTAGTCCAAATGATTGAGTACCCTTTTGAAATTAAAACATATGAATTTTAAATAAAAACCTATTCTCGAATTTAAGATGTTGTGTCTTAACTCACCGGATGCGACGCTTTTGTCATCTCGAGGCAAGGATTTCTAAAAGCAAAGGATATTCGATGTTTGGAAAATTCAAAGATCGTGCTCTAACTTATCGAGTTTCGATTTTCTTTTAAAATCCAAATAATTGAATGTCCATTTAAAATTAAAGGACATATGTTTTAAAAATCAAAAGGATCGTGTTTTAAAATCTTTTCAAAATTTTGACATTAGGACATTAATTAATCAATTAGGTACCAATTTTTGGGCGTTATGAGGGTGCTAATCCTTCCTCGTATGTAATCGAACTTTGAGCCTATTTTCTCAAATTTTGTAGACCAAAATCATTATTTTAATAAATCAAAATGTTTTATTAAAATGATTTATCTCAAGGTAACCCGATCACACCTCGAAAAAAGATTGGTGGCAACTCCATTTTCATTTTTAAAGTCGGCCCTCGTTTTTAAAAAAAATTTAAAAATGGTTTCGACAGTGTGCTACTTAATTTCTCTTCAGATTGTGCTTCTCAAGTCTAGCATTGTTTTTGATGGGTAACCTATCAAGATTGTAATTGCAATTTAGAGTCAATTAGCCTTTACCTAGTCCCTTGCATTGGCATTAATTGAATCGATATCAAGAGTGGTGGAAAATCCAACCATGTGTATTGTATCATAGGCCCCTATGTGGTGCTCAAGCCCATCATTTATCCTGTGGAAAATTGCAGTGCGAATAGTGCAAGATGCAAATTCCTAGCACTAATTGACATCCATTGTATCAATACAAATAGATTCATGTCTCCAATTTGAAACTTATGGCTAGTTTTTAAAATTTATTTTACTGTTGTTATTACCATATAAAATAGGCTAATTTGAGAAGTGGATTTAATTCCTTTTAAGTTGACATATATTTTTATTATCGATTTAAGTAAATATATCTCATGTAAATGTCAAATTATGTGTTCACTCCATAAGTTTAAACCAAATTAATATCTAATAACAAAATATTTTATTTAAATTTAAATATAAATGTTGGTACAAAAAATAAAATTTTCGACGCATATGATTTTCGAAATAGCAAAATTTACAGTTAAACCTTTACCATTTAAGTTGACTGAATTTTCATAGATCGAAAAATATAGAGACTTAAATTAGAAAAAGTAAAGTACAAGATTAAATCCTCAACTCCAACAAAAATACATAAACTAGAAAAGGACTTGAAACTTTACTGACAAGTTCTCAACTAGAAAAGCTTTACTTTATCCAGGTGTATTCTATGTTTATGTAACACCCCTATCCCGAGTCAGTCACCGGATTAGGGTTAGAAGCGTTACCGGACAGATCGAAAACATTTACGGAATTATCATGTAGCCATTCATCAATATTAATCATAGTGTCCCTTAAGTAGGTCATCGAGACCTTAGACATGCTTATTAATCGGGTCGGGACTAAACTGAAACACGTATGAGATTTCATGAAAATTTAAAACTTTTTTAAAATATAGGGGATACACACCCGTGGGGGTAGGCCGTGCCTCACCCACGGCTACTTGACACGCCCGTGTGTCTTCCCCGTGGTAGTATACTGCCAAAATCAACACGGTCACCAAGCACGGCCGTGTACTAAGGCCGTGTACTACTAGATCACATACTGTCATTTCTCACACGGCCATCAAGCACACTCGTATCAAGGCCGTGTGCAATTTAAGCCACATTCTGCCAATTTACCTACGGTCTTAGGCACACCCGTGTGCCTCAACCGTGTGGCATTATAGGCCATTTACAAGGCCAAACTTCTGCCCTTAAGGGTCACACCTATAAGCAAAATATACCAAGACACATCATGCATATATGGAAACCAATAACATACCAATTTGATCCTCCAATCCATGCATTAATAGCCAAATTATTCATATCATCTTTCAAAACAATAACACATACATAACCAAAGCAAAACTTCATCATTTAACTAACCATAAACTTGGCTATTTCATGGGCATATAAACCATACCAAAACCATACATATGCCACATTCATTAAAGCATAATATGAACCAAAATAGTCATATTTCATGACTAAGTATATATATCAACTTGAATCAAACACTAAACTATACATGGCATATCTAGATTTAACCATTTTCAAAATGTACCAAAATAAGCTAATTAGTGTGATGATGATCCGTGACAGTCCCGAGCCCTTAGTAGCTTTGACGACCTATCAAACAGAGAAAACACACACAAAGTAAGCTTTTTAGAGCTTAGTAAGTCATATGCAAATAAACTACATATGTAATCATATAAACATATAAAATGAAAGCATATTTCTTATCAATAACCAAATTCTCACATATATTTATATACTTTGGTTCATACTTTTGGCCACACTTGCCACCATCAACAATACATGAATCATATATAAATACTTAGCTTTTCATACTCTCTTTCACATATCATCTTGATATCTCATTATACATACTTATCTTAATAAAATCCCTTAGGATCTTACCTTACATACACCCTTAATGTATGAGTTAACGTACTTGAAACAGGCATTCGTTCACTTATCTGATCATCGTTATGATTTACAATTCATATCACAGACTTGCCCGTGGAACCAATAGGAATTTAGTAGGATACTCAAAAAGCTCGGAATAGTCGTACAATGCCAACGTCCCAGTCGAGGTCTTACTTGCACTCAGATATCGATACTTCAGTCTCGGACAGTTTGTTACATGAATCAATATGATGCCGATGTCCTAGACATGGTCTTACACAAAAAGCTCATATCATTGCCAACGTCCCAAATGAAACACCCCAAACCCGGCCCAAAAAGCCCAACCGGATTTGGTATGTTCCTCAAGTAAAACTTTAGCGGAAACATTATTTTTTTTTTAAAAGGAATTAATAAAATAAAAAGGAAACCAAACTTAAGAACATTTCTTTGAAAACATTTATATAAGATTATCAAACACATTTTAAATAATTTATCGAAAACCATTTAGATATTTGATAATTATTCATAGCAGAATTTAAAATAAATCCAAACACAAAATTAAAGATAATTTATAATGGCCTTATTACATAATATTGGCAACCCAAATTAAAGTCTAAGTAATAAAATTTAAACTAAAGAGTTTAAGTTGGAAAATCTCCATAATACTTATTACGAAATCGCCACCTCGAAATCCTTGTCATCCCGATCCATCGCACTATGAGTTATCTCAAAAGTTATCCCATAAAATGGGTGAGTCATAAACTCAATGTATAACACATACACTAAAAGCCCATTTTATGAAATGCTTTCAAACCCAAAATTTTTCACATATGGCCATAGGCCCATTTAATCAAATATTTGGCCCTAAGGCCCATTTTAGCTCAAATCAGCCCAAAGGCCCATTTTACTCAAATTTAGCCCAAAGGCCCATTTTACTCAAATTTAGCCCAAAGGCCCATTTTACTCAAATTTAGCCCAAAGGCCCATTTTAAAGCGAGATCAAGTAATAGTCATATAATGTTACAAGGATATGTATATGAAATGAAATGCAAGCCTACCAACCTAAATATCCATCCGCTACACACCCCGTACCAACCAAAGACACCGTGGGATTACTAAATCGACCCTCCATCCGCTACACACCATCGAAGGCGCTTCTTTCGCAGCCAACATGCACATCGCCTTATTGTGGCAAAGCCACCAAAACAGATGTGACCAAGTCACCCGATCAAGTCCAAATATGTGACCGAAGCCACCAGAGTCAAATATGTGACCAAGCCACCGAGTCGAATATGTGACCAAGCCACCAGAATCAAATATGTGACCAAGCCACCGAGTCAAATATGTGACCGAAGCCACCAGAATCAAATATGTGACCGAAGCCACCGAGTCAAATATGGGACCAAGTCACCAATTTCACATATGTGACCGAAGTCACCGTAATTGTGGTAAAACCACCGAATACTTCCTCCTTTACAAAACATACCCATATGCCCATGCACATACATATCAAATCGATTTTCATGCTATGTACCCACAAATCATAATATAGTCATGCTTATTTCATATTGATGCACATATCAAAATAAACGGAATATTGGGTAACATACGAATTTTGTATACCAATGATTGGTATCAACAAACAATCATATTATCATATAATCACTTTTTAATAATATAAATCTATGGAAATTTTAATGCATGGTTACACACCTAGTAACAGTGAGCACAATACTCTAGCTCGTCCACACCTAGATGATTAACACACTTGGTTAGTATATACTATTGTTAGCAAAACTCTACTTATAAACGATGGATCTAAATCCTTACCTCGGATTCACGAATGATAGTTATTTGCGGTTTTCTCCACTAGATGGATCAAAACCCACGATATTCCACCAACGTAGAGTGGTTCTATTGTATGCGCACTACTTGAATAATCGATCCTCGCTTGCGAGAGGGTCCACAACCGGTGGAAAATCTCTAACTCCGATCTCGCTTCTTCGCTTGTAGTTCGATGGTAAAGGAATACCTCCTCTCTCCAAACACTTGAACGGCTCTTTTCTTACCTATCTTGATGATCTTAGATCGCTCCTAAAATAACTTAGATTAGTAGTCTATCTAAAGAAATTGATATAATCCAAAATAGTAGTCTTACCTTGATGATTCGAATGGTCACTTAAGGTTGTCTTCAACAAAGTTCCTTTCAAAATCTTTTCAAGAGATTCGCCTAAGAGAGAAATAAAAGATTATGATTTCCAATCTTATTCAAAATGAAAGGAAGTGATGAAAATAAATGATAGCATCTTACTTTGATCACTTGGAAGTTCGACTTGGAAAAAAAAAAAGAAAAGAGAATGATGATTCGCCTTCACAAAATAAAAGAATAAAATGGTGGCTTCAAAATAATGGATTCGGTTTTGAAGAGAAAGAAGAAAGAGAATGAAAAGAGAATGAAAAGAAAGAAAGAAGGAAGAAAGAGAAAGAGAAGAAAGAGATGATGATGGTGTTTTCTCAAATGAAAAGAAATATGTTTAGGAGTCTTTGCACATTCGCCAAGGAGGAAGAAATGAAGAAATTGGCTCAATGAACTTTGTAGTTTCGGTTTTGAAAAGAAAGATGAGAGAAGGAAAATTGTATTTGGTTCAAGCAATTGAGGCTAAATCAAAAGTGAAAATGTACCAAAATGACTATGGTACATTCGGCCAAAAGAAGAAAATTTGGTCAAAAGAATGAAAGCTAAAACAAAGAGAGTTTTTTTACCTAAACTCTATGGCACATTCTACTAGGAGAGAATTTTGGAGAAAATGAGAAAAGATGGACAACCTAGGCTTTTGGCTAACTTTTCCCCCAATGGCAAAGCATAAATTCGCCACATCAATGCCAACATATCCCCTTTTCCTCCTTGTTTCTTCCCCATCATATCCAAAGAATTTACTACACAACTAAGCCTCTCCCTTAGCCTTCATGTTGTCTAGGTTCATGGTCAAATGACCATGAACACATCCCCAAAACATAGCCCTATTTCATGCCTTTGTCCCCTCATCTTATCATGAATTTGTGATTCCATGCCTTATGTTCTTTAACTTCCTTTTCTCATGGTCAACAAGCCAAAATGGATGAAAGCTCATCTACTCTAGAATATTCTTGGCCGACACTTACAAGGAAGTAAACAAAAAAAAATTAAAAATCTCCCTAATGTTAGCTAGGAGATTCGAACCTTGTACCTCAAGAACACACCCATGTATCTTAACCACTTTGCCAATTACTTAACTTATATTAGAACTTCTCATCATCAATTCTTAAGGCCTTACTAGCTTAGTTCTCTCTCTAATTAATAGAAATTAAAAGCTTAGCAAAGCATTCACTTAATAAATGAAGCTCAAATAACTTCCAAAATTGCACTTAATAAAGATTAAGCATGCAACATCATTCAATCAAGTAAAATGCATAGCCCCAATTATCGTGGATGTTACGCTTCTACCCTTAAAATAATTTCGTCCCAAATTACATGTCTGAATAAGTGAGGTATTGTTGTCGCATCGCTTCCTCCTGCTCCCACGAAGCTTCTTCGATCCATGATTTCGCCATAATACCTTAACGAGAGAACTGATTTTCTCCAGTAAAACCTTTACATCTCGCCTCCGAATTTGAATTGGCTCCTCTTCATATGACAACGATCTTAATTCCACCTCCTCAACAGTACTATATGAGATGGATCCGATCGAACGGCGTAACATTGAAACATGAAACACATTGTGCATTTGTTTCAATTCAAGGCAAATCTAATCGACACGCCACAGATCCGACCCGCTTCACAATCCGATAAGGTCCAATGAACACGGGACTTAGTTTCCTTTACGTCCAAATCTCAACACCTTTTTCCAAGGTGAAACCTTTAGAAAACTTGGTCTCCCAACGCATACTCTATTTCTTTCCGCTTTTAAATCTGCGTTTATTTTTGTCTGCATCGATGCTTCCTTTAACCGAGCCCGATTACCTTAACCTTTTCTTGATTCGGACACTATCTGGACCCAAAATCTGCGTTCCCCTAATTTCGCCCAACACGTAGGAGTGCGACACTTCCGTCCATATAGTGCTTCATACGGTGCCATCCAGATCTTCGATTGAAATGTTGTTGTACGAAATTCGCCAACAGTAAGAATTCCTCCCAACTTCCTTGAAATCTATCACACAACCCTTAACATATCTTCTAAGATCCGATTACTCTTTCGGACCGACCGTCTGATCGAGGATGAAATGCCGATCAAGTCCAATTTGGTGCCCAAAGCTTGATGCAATGCTTTCCAAAATCGTGGCGTAAATCTTGGATCTCCGTCTCAAATTATCGACAACGGCACTCCATGCAATCTCACAATTTCACCACATATAATTTTGCCAATTTCGCAAAGAGTAATCAACCCGAATCGAATAAAATGTGCGATTTCACAACCGATCCACTATCACCCAAATGGAGTCTTTCTTAGTCAGCGTAAGAGGAAGCCCACTAACAAAGTCCATGGTGATTCTCTCCCACTTCCATCGCGGAATCTTTATCGGTACCGAAGCAATCCGAAGGTACTTGATGTTCACCTTAACTTGTCGACACGCCAAGCACTTCCCTACAAACTCCGTAACTTCCGCTTAAGACCGTGCCACCAAAACCGATCTTGCAAATCTCGATATAACTTACTTCCTCCGGGATGCATAGCATAGGGGCTACCATGCGATTCTTGAAGTATCTTTTGCCTCAACTCCGATCCTTCTAAGATACAAACTTTACCTTTGAAGCACAATACTCAAATCACTTATAATCTGAAATCTTCCAATTTCCCACTGCACTTGTCAAGCTTTTCACTCGGATCTTCATCTATTAATTGCCTCTCTTTCACTTGACTTAACCATGTCGGCTTAACTCAAGTTCGCCAACAAGCTTCCATCATCGTAGAGACTAAGATGTGCAAACATCGCCTCAAATCGACACCACTTTTCGACTTAGAGCATCCGCCACCACATTCGCCTTGCCGGATGGTACTCGATTGAACAATCGTAGTCTTTTAACAACTCTATCCACCTTCTCCGCCTCAAATTCGCTTCTTTCGAGTCGGTAGATATTTTGACTTTTGTGGTCCGTATATATCACCGACTTTTCCTCAGATAAGTAATGTCTCCAAACCTTAAGAGCAAAGATTACAATGCTAACTCCAAGTCGTAAGTCGGGTAATTAACTTCATGCGGTCTCAATCGCCGAGACGACACGCAACTACCTTTCCGCTTTGCATTAAAACACATCCTAATCCCGTGAGAAGCATCGCAATACACGACAAAATCTTTTCTCGCTTCAGTCGAATCAAACAGAGCTTCCATCAAAACTTTCTTGAGCTTCTCAAAACTCTCTTGCTGCTTATCAGCCCACACAAAAGGTACTTCCTTCCTCAGCAATTTCGTTAAAGGTGCAGCTATTGATGAAAACCCTTCGACGAATCTTCGGTAATATCCGGCTAAACCCAAGAAACTACGAACCTCAGTTACGGACTTAGGTGGTTTCCAATCTAACACAGCCTCGATCTTCCGAGGATCCACCCTAATCCCTTCTGCAGATACCACATGTCCTAAAAATGCAACTTCTTTCAGCCAAAATTCACACTTACTGAATTTGGCGTACAGCTTCTTCTCCCTTAAAACTCGTAGCACAATCCGGAGATGCTCATCATGTTCCACTTCGGACTTAGAATACACCAGGATGTCGTCTATGAATACCACGACGAACTGATCCAAGTAGGGCTGAAAAATCCGATTCATCATATCCATAAACGCACTGGGGCGTTCATCAATCCAATGGCATTACCGTAAATTCATAGTGGCCATATCTGGTTCGGAAAGCCGTCTTATGGATATCCGCTTCTTTCACTTTAAGCTGATGATACCCCGACCTTAGATCAATTTTAGAGAATACCGCAGCTCCTTTAAGCTGATCGAACAAGTCGTCGATCCTGGGCAAAGGATACCTGTTCTTGATAGTCAGCTTATTCAACTGCCGGTAGTCTATACACATCCTCATCGATCCGTCCTTCTTCTTCACGAATAGGACCGGTGCTCCCCATGGAGACACACTAGGTCGGATGAATCCACGATCAAGCAACTCCTGAATCTGAGCCTTAAGCTCAACCAATTCCTTCGGTGCCATTCTATATGGAGCAATAGAAACTGGCGCCGTTCCAGGCAATAAGTCTATCCCGAATTCTACCTCACGATCCGGAGGCAACCCTGGAAGTTCTTCCGGAAAAACATCTACAAATTCCTTCACCGTCCTGACTTCATTAACAGTTGCTTCCTTAGCCTCCAAAGCATTCACCAACATCAGAAAAGCTTCGCATCCTTTCTTAACCATCCTTTCCGCCTTAAGAGCGGATACTACATTAGATAAGTAGTTCCGTCTTTCGCCCATCACTACAACTTCCTTATCATCAAGAGTTCTTAAGGACATTCTCTTAGCAAGAATCCACATTTGCACGGTACTTTACAAGCCACCCATGCCTAAAATTAGGTCAAATTCTCCAATGGCAACTCCATTAAATCACCGAAACCGTATCCCTTGAACTTCTAGAGGCACTTCCTTAAAGAGTTTGTCTACAACTCATCGCATCCCTAGAGGACTAAGTACGATCATCTTCCTAGGTACGCCGTTGAAGTCACATGCAAAGTCCCAGATACTTCACTAGCGATATAGGAATGAGTTGACCCTATATCTATCAAAGCAATAAAGGAAACCCGAAATCGAAACGCATCGTGATAACATCAAAAGGCCATCGTTTTCTCTCGCGTGACGCATACACCAATCTGGTTGTCTCGCCTCGAATTTCCATCGCTTCTCGCCAGAAGTTCCACGACCTCTACCAGAACCATTGCCCCTTCCATTGGGACCACGGCCTCTTATCGGCTGTTGACCACTTCTATCGACTTGATTAACACCACGATTTGTCGGGCGGTTCTTCTCCGAGTTCATCGGACAATCCTCGATCATGTGATCCTTTGAACCGCACTTGAAACATCCGCCGGCTTCTTCCAAAGATTCACCCGAGTGCATTTTCCCACACCGAGAACAAGTACGACTTTGCACTCCTCAGAAGTATCTGTCGACCTCGCGGTCCATCATTCCTTGATTTCTTCCGAAAGTTCCCTAAGACCCCAAGACCCAAAGCTTCTCTTATTCTTGCTCGACCTCATCCCTGGTTACGTCTCTCAAATCCGCTTAGCCTCTTCACAATTCTTGCCCTTTCCACTAAGATTGCAAAATCCCTTTCACGATGTGGAGCAATCATCACTCTTAGCTCATCTCTAAGTCCATCTTCAAATCGACGAACGTTCATATTCCGTAGCCACTATCCTCCGCATAACGGCTAAGTCGCAAAAATTTCGCTTCATATTCACTATCGACTTGTTTCCTTGTACCAGTTCGAAAATGACTTCCTCTCGAGAGTCGATGTAGCTAGCTCCAACATATTTTCCTCAAATTTCACTTTAAAATACCCCAATCCGCACGATCCACGTGGGTACTTTCCTTGATAGTAAGCCACCACCGGTAGGCTTCATCACGAAGAAGTGAAATAGCTCCTTTCAATTTCTTCATCGGTGCGCCTATATCATCCATGATCCTCTCGATCGCTTCCAACCAATATTCAGCTACGTTTGAGCTACTCCAGATACTCCTCGAAAACCTCACTCCATTCGATCTAAGTCTCTCACCATGCACTTGAGATCCACTTCCGAACTAGCTTCGCACTCGCTCTAAAACTCGCAAACATACCTTGTGATCTGCGTCACCTCCTTCATTTTGTTCTTGAAAGTCCGCCTTTAACAGCCGGTGGTGGAGCTTCATTCTGGAACCTTGACCGACCGAATCGGTTCAAACAGATCATCCTTCCTCTTCCATGTCCACGACGACCTCGTCCCCTAGAGCTCATGTCTACTACGTATCTTATCTTTTTTTTTTACGAAAAGTCTTATGTATTAGAATCTTTTCACTTCTTATTAGAAGAAAGTCTTATGAAACAGATATTCAGTGGTTTTCGTAGTAGCACACATACACCTAGGGTCCATGTCTCTAAAGTTTCCTTAGGCTTATCAAACATTCATATCATTTATCAAATGAAGGTACATACCTGATGGATCTGGGCCGAGAATTCCGAGTGCCATGCTCTTATAAAACCATTTAACTTAAGAAAAACTTTCAAAAATCTTTTGGGCCAAATTTTGAAAACGTTGTGGGCTTCAAAACCCAAGGCCGAGAGTTTAAATTTGGCTCGATACTAAGTGAAACACCCCAAACCCTACCAAAAAGCCCAACCGGATTTGGTATGTTCCTCAAGTAAAACTTTAGCGGAAACATTATTTTTTTTTTTAAAAGGAATTAATAAAATAAAAGGAAACCAAACTTAAGAACATTTCTTTGAAAACATTTATATAAGATTATCAAACACATTTTAAATAATTTATCGAAAACCATTTAGATATTTGATAATTATTCATAGCAATTTAAAATAAATCCAAACACAAAATTAAAGATAATTTATAATGGCCTTATTACATAATATTGGCAACCCAAATTAAAGTCTAAGTAATAAAATTTAAACTAAAGAGTTTAAGTTGGAAAATCTCCATAATACTTATTACGAGCACCGCCACCTCGAAATCCTTGCATCTAGATCCATCGCACTATGAGTTATCTCAAAAGTTATCCCATAAAAATGGGTGAGTCATAAACTCAATGTATAACACATACACTAAAAAGCCCATTTTATGAAATGCTTTCAAACCCAAAATTTTTCACATATGGCCATAGGCCCATTTAATCAAATATTTGGCCCTAAGGCCCATTTTAGCTCAAATCTAGCCCAAAGGCCCATTTTACTCAAATTTAGCCCAAAGGCCCATTTTACTCAAATTTAGCCCAAAGGCCCATTTTACTCAAATTTAGCCCAAAGGCCCATTTTAAAGCGAGATCAAGTAATAGTCATATAATGTTACAAGGATATGTATATGAAATGAAATGCAAGCCCTACCAACCTAAATATCCATCCGCTACACACCCCGTACCAACCAAAGACACCGGGATTACTAAATCGACCCTCCATCCGCTACACACCATCGGGCGCTTCTTTGCAGTCAACATGCATATCGCCCTTATTGTGGCAAAGCCACCAAAACAGATGTGACCAAGTCACCGACCAAAGTCCAAATATGTGACCGGCCACCAGAGTCAAATATGTGACCGGCCACCGAGTCGAATATGTGACCGGCCACGAGAATCAAATATGTGACCAAAACCACCGAGTCAAATATGTGACCGCCACCACCAATCAAATATGTGACCAAAGCCACCGAGTCAAATATGGGACCAAGTCACCAATTTCACATATGTGACCGAAGTCACCGTAATTGTGGTAAAACCACCGAATACTTCCTCCTTTACAAAACATACCCATATGCCCATGCACATACATATCAAATCGATTTTCATGCTATGTACCCACAAATCATAATATAGTCATGCTTATTTCATATTGATGCACATATCAAAATAAACGGAATATTGGGTAACATACACAATTTTGTATACCAATGATTGGTATCGACAAACAATCATATTATCATATAATCACTTTTAATAATATAAATCTATGGAAATTTTAATGCATGGTTACACACCTAGTAACAGTGAGCACAATACTCTCTAGCTCGTCCACACCTAGATGATTAACACACTTGGTTAGTATATACTATTGTTAGCAAAAACTCTACTTATAAACGATGGATCTAAATCCTTACCCTGATTCACGAATAGATAGTTATTTGCGGTTTTCTCCACTAGATGGATCAAAACCCACCGATATTCCACCAACGTAGAGTGGTTCTGTTATACGCACTACTTGAATAATCGATCCTCGCTTTGCGAGAGGGTCCACAACCGGTGGAAAATCTCTAACTCCGACATCTTGCTCTTCGCTTGTAGTTCGATGGTAAAGGAATACCTCCTCTCTTCCAAACACTTCGAACGGCTCTTTTCTTACCTATCTTGATGATCTTAGATCGCTCCTAAAAATAACTTAGATTAGTAGTCTATCTAAAGAAATTGATATAATCCAAAATAGTAGTCTTACCTTGATGATTCGAATGGTCACTTAAGGTTGTCTTCAACAAAGTTCCTTTCAAAATCTTTTCAAGAGATTCGGCCTAAGAGAGAAATAAAAAGATTATGATTTCCAATCTTATTCAAAATGAAAGGAAGTGATGAAAATAAATGATAGCATCTTACTTTGATCACTTGGAAGTTCGGCTTGGAAAAAAAAAAAGAAAAGAGAATGATGATTCGGCCTTCACAAAATAAAAGAATAAAAATGGTGGCTTCAAAATAATGGATTCGGTTTTGAAGAGAAAGAAGAAAGAGAATGAAAAGAGAATGAAAAGAAAGAAAGAAGGAAGAAAAGAGAAAGAGAAGAAAGAGATGATGATGGTGTTTTCTCAAATGAAAAGAAATATGTTTAGGAGTCTTTGCACATTCGGCCAAGGAGGAAGAAATGAAGAAATTGGCTCAATGAACTTTGTAGTTTCGGTTTTGAAAAGAAAGATGAGAGAAGGAAAATTGTATTTGGTTCAAGCAATTGAGGCTAAATCAAAAGTGAAAATGTACCAAAATGACTATGGTACATTCGGCCAAAAGAAGAAAATTTGGTCAAAAGAATGAAAGCTAAAACAAAAGAGAGTTTTTTTTTACCTAAACTCTATGGCACATTCGGCTAGGAGAGAATTTTTGGAGAAAAATGAGAAAAGATGGACAACCTAGGCTTTTGGCTAACTTTTCCCCCCTAATGGCAAAGCATAAATTCTACCACATCAATGCCAACATATCCCCTTTTTCCTCCTTGTTTCTTCCCCATCATATCCAAAGAATTTACTACACAACTAAGCCTCTCCCTTAGCCTTCATGTTGCTCTAGGTTCATGGTCAAATGACCATGAACACATCCCCAAAACATAGCCCTATTTCATGCCTTTGTCCCCTCATCTTATCATGAATTTGTGATTCCATGCCTTATGTTCTTTAACTTCCTTTTTCTCATGGTCAACAAGCCAAAATGGATGAAAGCTCATCTACTCTAGAATATTCTTGGCCGACACTTACAAGGAAGTAAACAAAAAAAATTAAAAATCTCCTAATGTTAGCTAGGAGATTCGAACCTTGTACCTCAAGAACACACCCATGTATCTTAACCACTTTGCCAATTACTTAACTTATATTAGAACTTCTCATCATCAATTCTTAAGGCCTTACTAGCTTAGTTCTCTCTCTAATTAATAGAAATTAAAAGCTTAGCAAAGCATTCACTTAATAAATGAAGCTCAAATAACTTCCAAAATTGCACTTAATAAAGATTAAGCATGCAACATCATTCAATCAAGTAAAATGCATAGCCCCTAATTATCAGGATGTTACACCAAACGTGGTCTTACATATAATCAGATAATGATGCCTCGTCCCCGCATAAGGTCTTATATATAATCAGATAACGATGCCTACGTTCCGATGAGGTCTTATATATAATCGATAATGATGCCTCGTCCCGGCGAGGTCTTATATATAATCGGATAATGATGCCTACGTCCCGCACGAGGTCTTATATATAATCGAGATAATGATGCCTACGTCCCGCACGAGGTCTTATATATAATCAGATAATGATGCCTACGTCCCAGATGAGGTCTTCTATATAATCAGATATCGATGCCACTATCTTAGACAGGGTCTTACACGATTATCAAATCAATGCCAATGTCCTAGACGTGGTCTTACATGATAAAACAGAACAGATACATTTGTATTCCCAAGTTCATCCAAAACTTCTCCAACTTATCACTATGTCGACCTTATCTCAGAATTCATATATATAGTATCACAAATGCAGCCATTATCATTGATAATCATGTAAATAAACTCAATTCAATACAATTACATTTATTAGCAATATGACTTATCTCGTATTCGGTTTATCGAAATGAAAATGGCTACTCGGTTACTTTCGTTTTCCCGAGATCTACGTCTGTTTTCTTCGGTTCTTGATCTAAACATATTCAGAATTAACTC
Organism: Gossypium rotundifolium; assembly: GCA_025506655.1. NCBI lineage: Eukaryota > Viridiplantae > Streptophyta > Magnoliopsida > Malvales > Malvaceae > Gossypium > Gossypium rotundifolium. The sequence continues at coordinate 182,061,070 of CP106722.1, read as the reverse complement.
TTTTATTCACTAGTTCATTCAATTCAATCCAAAGACACATATTTAGGGCTATTTTCAATTTAGCCCTCACATTTGCACATTTTATCAATTTAATCCATTTTTCACAAAACATCAAATTCACAAAATTTGTTCACACATATGCATAGCCGAACCTCCCTAAGGACTATATAGGTCCAAATATTTCATTAAATTCATAATTTAGTCCCTCAAAATGCTATTTTCACAATTTAGCCCTAATTAGCTAAATTCATCTAAAATTCAAGAACAAAACATGTTCACTTAACACATATCTTTCATTTAACACCTAAACTCATCACAAAGCTCACCATTTCATCAATGGTACATTTCATAAACATCATTAATTCTTCAAATTACAACATCGGCTTGATAGTAGACTGAGCAACAATCTCAAAAACATAAAAATCATCAAAATTCAAAGTCAAAACATACCTTAATTTTGCTTATATATGGCCGAATGCCCTAGCAAATTTTCTTCTTTTTCTTTCTTCAATTTCAGCACCTAAGTAAGATGATCTTCTTTTGTTTATTTATTACAAACATTTTAACATATATTTACCATATTAACCCTTTTAATAAACATTTAATATCATATATACATAAGGTCACTTATGTCTTTTAAACATCCACTAAGTAAATATTGGCTAAATTGTCTAATAAGGCCTACACATTTAAAAGCCACATCAAATAGACACTTAATCAAATAGAAGTCCACTTTTACACTTAATGCATTTCAATCCTTTAGTCAAATTAAACACACAGACGGACATTTTAACATACGAAAATTTTGCACATGCTTAATCACATATCAACTGCACAGAAAATAATATTAAAATATTATACGGACTCAAATTTGTGGTCCCGAAACCACTATTTTGACTAGGGTATAAATCAGACTGTTACAGTTTAAGCTTTTATTTAAGTTGCAGGCTTTTACTGACACCCTTCCATTTTTTAATGCCATGGTTTTAGGAAGTTCTCTGCTCTCTGCCACAGAAAGTGCCTTGTTGTTTGTTGTATAAACTCAACACCATCAAAATTACAAACATTACAGATGAAAAAGATTGTATTGGAAAGGCAAAGTATATTTTAAAGAATGGTGGAGCGCTACAAAAGTTGACAATACGCACAGGATTATACATTTTTGAAGAAGAGAAATTAGAGATATATCTAGTGTTGTTGGCTTCACCAAGGAAATCAAAGCAATGCCATTTCTTGTTTATTTGATATAAATATAATATTGTATTGTTGGTACCATATTTTTCTTAGCCTTTTGAATGACTCTTTCTTCTCTGTTTATTAATTACATCTTGGTCATGATTTCTTTTCAACTTTTCTTAGCGTTCTTCTATCATCGATTTTTAGGTCATCTCCATAAGAAACCTGCTCCCCTTTCCCATTCTATATCATAACAAGTTATTTGATATTGCAACAAAGACCAAGAGTGGGTTTATTGCATCTTGATGTTTATTTTACAAATTACTCTTAAAAGAACAAAGCAAATTGATAAATCCCCATTTTGCAGCACAAGATGACCATAAACATACATATGTGACCAAATCTTAAAACCCCATAAGTGGAATTGTTGCTAATAGCTTAGAATCTCCATCTCAGGCCTTTGGTACGAACGCTGCTTTGAGTTTCTGAATTGTTGACACATCTGTTTTGAAAGAGTTCGCTAATATCTCATCATCAATGCCTGTTGCCACGAGCAACTGCGCTACCAAAAGTCGAAACCGCGACCACAAAATTGTTCTCAGCACAGTTGAACTGATAATGGACTAATCCCTTTGGGAACGCAAAAATATCACCAGCTTGAAGTCTTTGCATAAAGAGCTTGTTAGTAGTGTCAACAAATCCAACTTCAAGTACAACATAGGAGAGAAACAAAAGCTCAGTGCCACGAGGATGAGTATAAGGAGGGTTAACTGAACCAGCGGGGTATTGTAAAACAGCATAAGAAACACTTTGTCCATTGAGAGCGGGGAATTCAGCCATGGTTGCTTTAGTTACAGTGAAATTTGATGGTGGATCAGAGTTAATGAGTGGCCTCATGCCGATATAGGTAAAAAAGTTTACTACGGATACGAGTTAGAGGTGTTACATTTATTGGTATCAGAGCTACGATTTAGTAGATTCTCGGACTAACATAGTATGTACGAGTCTAGCTGTACATGTCATTATATAACATGTGATAGTGTGATATCTCCTAACCATTTTAAATATGTTTTTCATATAGTAATGTCATCCAACTGAGCTGAATCCGAAGAAGCTGAGAGCATTGCTCAAGCTTCAGTACAAAAAGCAGCATCTAGTAGTAGAAGGCCAGTATCTAAGGGCTGAGGAAGAGAGGCAAAAGAAGCCTTCTTCCAAATGATGAATGAGTGGTTTACATAATATGTACGAACAAATTAGGTTGTACAACAACCTCCACCCCTCATATTTCTCAATCGGTTCCTGATATGCCACAAGGTACAGATTTCATTAGAATTGGTAAGCCTCCGGTAGATAAAATCTATAAATATGGGGCAAAAGAATTTAGTGCTACAACTAATGATGATCTTGAAAGGGCTGAATTCTGGCTAGAAAACACCATTAGGGTTCTCGATGAATTATCTTGCACACTGAACGAATGTCTGAAATGTGTTGTATCTCTGTTAAAAGATTCGACTTATCAAAGGTGGAATATACTGATTTCTATTTTACCGAAAGAAAGGGTTACTTGGGAATTTTTCCAAACTGAATTCAAAAAGAAATATATCAGTTAGAGGTTCCTTGATCAGAAACGCAAAGAATTCTTAGAACTCAAACAGGATTGTATGACTGTATCTGAGTAAATATGGCAGAAAGTGTATCCTGATTGAAATCACAATGTGTAAACAGTTTGAAGAGGGTCTGAACAAAGACATAAAATTGTTATTTGGGATTCTGGAATTAAAAAATTTGTTGTACTGGTTAATCGAGCTCACAAAGCTCAAAAGCTGAGTAAAGGAAAGGAACAAGCCGAGATGGAAACTAGAACTTTTACTAGAAAGTCATATCAGTCGGCCTAAAAGAAGTCAAAGAAAGATCATGATCTTTCTGTTATCTCTGCGGGATATTCTGGGAGAAATAAAAGCACTCGATACTCAAGTTCAATATCCCAAGCTACATCTGTAGCAAGTGCAGGTTGTGTTAGAAACACTAAACCTAAGTGCAAGCATTATAATAAATTTCATTTTGGAGAGTGCCACATGAAAAGCGGAGCTTGTTTTAGATGTGGTTCTTTTGACCACTATCTCAGAGATTGCCCAAAAAGCTTGAGAAAGATACTGTACAGACTTCAAAGTCGAGCAACTCTGTTACAAGAGGTAGACCACCTCGTAACCCTGGCAATGTCAGTGGTAGTCAAGGTACGATAAAAGATTCAACTGTCAAATCTGAAGCACGAGCACTAGCAAGGACATATGCTATTCGTGCACGTGAGGATGTCTCTGCATCGATGTTATTACTGGTACTTTTTCTCTTCTTGATACTGATATAACTGCTTTAATTGATCCCGATTCAACTCATTCACACATTTGCACGAATTTAGTGTCTATTAAAAATTTATCTGTCGAGTCCATTGAATTCGTGGTTAAAGTATCAAACTCCCTAGGCCAGTATGTGATGGTCGATAAAATTCATAAGAACTGTCCGTTAATGATATGGGGTTTTTGTTTTCCAGCCGATTTGATGTTATTGCCGTTTAAATTTAGTGATTAGTTTTGTGTGTTTTTTTCAATTTAGGGGTTGATTTTTATGTAACTTTTAAGAGGTAATTCGTATCTATTCATGTTAAAACTTAAAAGTCATTGGTTATATCTTTTTGTTATAAAATTGTATATAAATTAACTATTTTCATTATTTATTTATATTTTGAATTATAAGAAGAAGGTAAAATCTTAACAGAAAAACGACTAATTTGGCTTGAACTCAAATCACACCTGGGGTGATAAACACTCGTAACTATTAGGCCAATACATAGAGTTCATTTCCATTATTTTTAAAAGCATATAAACAACTTCAAAGTATATAAACAAATACTAACATTTCTAATTATATATACTAAAACTTAGGAAAATTATTGGATTCCCAACCAAACAAATTTATTCAAACAAATACAAATACTCTAATTTTTATACCTTACGTTTTATTTATATGAGTACATAAACTAGTAATTATAATTATTTATATGTATGAAGATATATCAAACTAATTTTGGTTGCTACAAGGGTAATCATTTTTTATCATCAATCACAAACGCTTAATTTTCAAGGAAATTTTCTCTATTTCTTTTATGTGGCATCTTAAAATATTTTACAAGTTACACAATAAAGAAACATACATACATCCTCAAATGCTGCTAAATTTTAAAAATCATATATCCTCTTTGTTGTGTAGAAGCGTGTAAAGGAGTAAAATTATTGTACTGAAAAATCATACTAAGTTCAATTCCTAGGAAAGAGAGGTGGATCACAATGATCGCTTAAGTACCAGGCCTTTTCTAGCTAGAATATCACTCTATCGTAATTTAATAGCACAATAAATCACCAAAATCACACTCACAAAATATGCAAAATAATACAATAAAGAACACTAGAATTTTAACGAGGTTCAACAAATTTTGCCTATGCCCTCGGGCACTACCAAATATATTTCACTCCAAAATACAAGTGAAGTTTTACAAAGAGAGAGAACAATGCCTTAAGTAGAGAATGAAAAATGTGGGTTGATGAAAATGAGAAATGGTTAGGCCTATTTATAGTTGAGGTTCAGGGATCAACTTGCAAAGTCACTATTGTAACATCCTGAAATTTAGGATTTTATATTTTACATTATACCATGCGTTATGTTAGCTAAGAGTGTTAGTTGTGTATGTTTAAGGGCCCTAAGAAGGCTTGGGATTGAGTTGGGCCTTGGTAGAATTTTTGTGTTTAAGCACTTAAGGGGGGAGAAGGTAAGTGACATCAAGAGTTAAACGAGTAAGTGTGTATTTTGCTAGCACATGTGGAGCTAGTAGCAGAGTGGTGTGGCGTCACATGAAGGAGCTCAAGGGGTGGAGTTCGAATCCCACCTATTGCAAATTTTGGATTAATTTTTGTGCTAATCAGGTGAAAGTTGGTAAGTGTCGGCCAAGACTCTAAATAAGGAAAGGAAGACTCATTCAAATGATGGAAAGAAGACTAAGGAAAAGAGTAAGGAGGAGATCAAGGGAAAAATAAGGAAAGAAATAAAGGAAAGAGATAAGGGGGATATGTTGGCCGAATTTTAGGAAGTACTTGGGGAAAGAAATTTGGTCAACCATGATCTTTTTGGTAAGGGGTACACGGTTTTGGTAAGGGGGATATTAGCTAAAATTTTGAGATGTGCATGGGGGTGAAGTGTCGGTCAAAGGTGGTCTTTTGGGTGAGAAGTGTATTTGGTTTGGTAAGGGGTTGATATGTCAAATTTTCTTAGGCTCTTTGAGTAGTTTTTGTTCCATTTTGAAAGTTCTTTTCTTTTGACCATTTGGGTACTTCTTTTCTTGCCTAAAACCGTGACCTTAAGGGATATTTTCTCTTCTTTTTCTCGCCTTTTTCTTAGGCTTCTTTTCTTTTCTTTTCACCATTTTTTTAGCCTTTCATTCTTCTTCTTTAGTCGACGACTTTGGTTGGCGAATCTTCCTTGTTCCTTTCTCTTCAATAGCCAAATCTTTAACATCTTCTCTCTTCTCCATCTATGTGTTGGTCACTTTCTTCCTTGGGCGAATCGGTAAGTGGCTTCTTTCTCTTCCTTTCGTCTTCTTTTCTCTATAGCCAAAGGTGTGACCACCATCATTCGGTTGTTTCATTTTATTTCTAAACTGAAACATCACTCCCTCCTACTCTCTCATATTGTGATCATCTCTTTTTGTAGTGTTCTTGTAGGGTTGGCCGAATCTCTCATATTTGCCGACTCATCCTTAGTCATAGTCGAATCGGTTGGAGTTGAGTTCATCATCAATAAGGTAAGGAGTCTCTTCTTGGCCTATTGGATATCGCTGCTTGGTTATTTTGCTAAATGGATCGATATATTTGACTAATCGATTATGCTAGGTACTAAATCACTCGTTCTTCTCTACTCGTTGATCCTTTGGAGATAGTGGTAAGCCGAAACCCTCTCCTTAGACAACTACTTTCTCTTATCGTAATATTATTCTGACCGAGACTCTTCCAATGGAGGCACGTGGTAGCGATACTAAAGGAAAATCGATAGGAGGACAACAAGAGAGTGGACTTGCAATCTCTACTCCCAAGTTCAAACGTAGGGCGGTATCGGCAGTTTGGGATTTCCCACGGATTGTGGAAGGGAGCCAGCATCCGGTGAGAATAGACAGCGCAGTGGTGAGGGTAAGTGTGATAAACTGATTGTTTAGATGTGGATTAAGAAACTCTATTTGTTAGTTAATCAAGTGTTATGGTATCATAGGTGCCGACGATCAAAAAGGTTTAGTTCTTACCGTCATCAGATGTGTAATCTCACACCAAAATTTCGTAGATTCGTGATTCACCATCATGTTGGAAAAATAGATCGTTGATGCTTATAAATCTAATAGCCGTATTATGGCATTAATCGAGTAACTTGTTTAAATAACATTAATTCTAAGATCTGTCAAAATCAGTATTAACTTGTTAAATTACGAAAATGTCTTTAATGGGTCAATTTATCGAAATGTTTTAATGGGCTGAATTACTTAAATGCCCTTAAAGGGTCGATATACCAAAATGCCCTCGATGGTCTGATTTATTAAACTGCCTATAGTGGGCCGAATTGCCAAAGTGCTTTAATGGGCCGATTCACCGAAATATTTCTCTAGTTTAATGGTTGATTTATATATGGATAATGTACTATGTATGTTGCATTTCTACATACTGCATGGGGTGGGAAAAATTGTATGAAGAGAAGTGTAGCCTGGTGGCATAGCCACAATTTGATTATTAATGTAAATAACTGTGATATCAGTGGCTCAGCCACATAAATACTATGCGTTAGCAGCTCGACTACAAATTGGTGTGAGAGCAGCGGGGTGGGTTGACTTGATCCCCACAGGTGTGATTGGCTGGTCGGGGTGTGATGGATGGATGGGTCAGGTTACATTCATTTCATTTAATTATTACTTTGTAAATGGGTTTAGGCCCAAGATGATGCTATACGGAGTTTAGGCCCATTGGATATCGGTAAGGGTGTTATACACTGAGTTCTTGTAACTCACTCCTTTTTCTTAATCCTTACAGGTAATGCTCAGTAACGAGGACTTGGGGCCATGGATGACTCGGTGGAGGCCATACTTTGGGAATGTTATTTTCGAACTTTAGTAAATTTCTTTTCCTCTTTATTTCGTTACTTTTACTATTTTGGGTTTAAAGTTGTAATAAGGCCTCTGGGGTATGTTTTAATTTGCTTTATGTTTTGACGTACTTATTATCTTATATGAATTGTTTTAAACGAGGATTTTATGAAATCCCAAACAACAGTTTTTCCAAAATAGATTAACAAATGGAATTCATAACAAATATGTACAAATAATTTAACTTGGATTCTCCTTCGAATTATCAACGTTATTTTCAAAAATCACGGTTTTAAAGTTCACTAGTTCAATTTTCGTTTCATCAATCAACCTCTCGAGATTAGTACTATTTTTATCGAATATTTATAAAATAAACTTGTTTTCTTAACTATAACCAAATAAAGTCAACTTTAGAAAGGAACACAAGTTCTTTATACACTTTCTTCATGTGACATGATAGATCCAGTCATACCGCATGGGCCGGGTTTGGGGTGTTACAACTATACAATTAGGGACCAAAAAATTGCAAATATCTCATGTCAAATCTCAATCCCACTTTTGGTGCCTTAAATCTCAAATTTCTAGTGCCAACATTTTGATACCCATATCTTTGACTTTCCAAAGGATGGATGATTTCCAATAATCTCCACCTTGAAGATGATTAGGATAATCTTATCTTCACACAATTCTTTCTGCCTTTGTTAACAATACTTGATAGTGCCTTCTTCAACTGTTAAACTTGCAGGATATTGATCAAGTTCAAACAATGTTCAAACTTGGTTGTTGTTACCCCCTTGGTCATTATACCTGCGGGATTATCTGCAGTCTTAATCTTCTGAAGATGAATTTTCCCCTCATCAATAATTTCCCGCACAAAATGGAATTGTACGGTGATATGCTTTGTACATGCATGATAGACTTGATTCTTTGCTAAATGAATAGCACTTTGACTATCAAAATACATGTTAATATGCTCCTGAACCAATCCCAAGGTTTTAACCATACCTTGTAACCAAATAGCTTGATGGGCTCGAAACTAACTAATATTTCGACAAAGGCAAGCACACCTATCGAACAGTAGTATAGCTTTGATGAGTCCGGAATATCGTATCCTCAAGGACTAAAATTACTAGTAATAACTATCTTTTATTATTTATCCTAGTAGTTAAGGGGTTTTGTTTTAATCTAAAATTTAACTAACTAATTTATTATGAACACGACAGAGAGTGAAGAAAATAATTGAATAAACCAATGAATAAAGACAATACCCAAGGAAGAATCCACCTAAACTTCACTTATTATTCTGACTCTGAATTAATCGATTTATTCACTTTTCTTGATCCGTAGAAATCCCTAAATTATTTTAATATCTCTTTCGAGGCTAAAAACAACTGACTCTAGGTTGATTAATTGAAATCTCTTTCTAATTAAAACCCCTATCGTCGCATTAACTCGATCTATGGATTCCCTTATTAGATTTGACTCTAATCTGACAGATTTATGTCATCCTATTTCTAGTGTCGAAACCATTTTTAAATTTTTGAAAAAAACGGGGATCAACTCTAAAAACGAAAATTGAGTCACCACCAATTCCTTTTTGCTTAGGTGTGATCGGATCACCTTATAAAACATTTTATTTCAAAATATTGATTTTGGCCTACGAAATTCAAGAAAAGGGGTTCAGGAGTCGGTTATGTACGAGGAAGGATTAGCACCCTCGTAACGCCCAAAATTGGTACCGGATTGATTAGTTATTGTCCTAATGTCGAAAATTTGAAAAGATTTGAAAACATGATTTCTTTAGAAACTTGAACAATTTGAGTTGGAACTTGAGATTCCTTTGTTCCGAAAGAATACAAACATCACATCCAAGACATCAGACATGATGTTTTAAACCCTCGTAGTAAACATCATCTCATGATTTACAAAATTCATTAAAAGGATATTTAGTTATTTAGTCAAACAAAAATCGAAACCCAAAGACGTTAAGGTACTATTTCGAATTTCTAAATACAAAACATTTCCTTATTTAAGAAAAACTTTTGGATAAAATGTAGTAATTAAAGGAGATAGATATTTAAAAAATTAAAAAATAACATTAAGTTATTACAAAAGTGCAATTTACTAAAGTTACAGGTCATATTAACAATTGGCACTAACATAAAAATTAAGTAAAAGAATGACAAGCAATAATAATATTAAGGTAAACAAAGATAATGGATTCAATTTTTTTTTCTAAAATGAACAATCAAAATAAATAAAATATAGAGTAGATAATAGAGGTGTTCATGGGTCGGGATGGGTCGGGTTCGGCCGGCTCAACTAAAAATTTAGGCCCATTCATCGGGCTCGGGTCAGGCCAGGCCTAAAAAATAGGCCTAAAATGTAACATCCTAGATTAGGGGTTATGCGTTTGGAGCATAACTCAAGTGTTTGTAGGCTTTAAGTGTGGTTGGATATATTTTAGGAGTTTTTGAGAACCTTAGGTGAAGGGGAAAAATTTTGGAAAATATTGGAATTTTGGGTGAAAAGGGGAAACCAGGCAAGGAGGCCTTAAAAGAAATTTTGTGGAGGTTAGGATGCAGGAAAGTATTTGGCAAAGTGGCTTGGGGCGCTAAGATGCAAGGGGGCTTCAGGAGGGAAGAGGGTCGAGTCGTGAGGGCAGCATGGGAGTGTTTTATTTTTATATTTTGCGTCAGGAAGGGAATTGGGCCAGGGAGGTCTTAACAGAGGTTATAGGTGCTTTTGGACACAAAGATGGCCTTGGTAAAGTGGCTTAAGGGCGCCACTTAAGGGCCTGGAAGTGACGCCTGGCGCTGGTCTTGGGTTCGAGTAACGCGGGGCGCATTAGTGACTTTTATTTTTACGCTAAAAGGGGGAGCTATCGAGGAAGCTCTTAAAAGAAATTGTGACGGGTTTATGTCACAAAGAAACGACTTGGCAGAGTGGCTACGGGCGTTAGTGCAGCTGCTCCATCTGGTCCCATGTTTGAACCATGGGAGCTGCAGTTTGGGGTTTTTATTTTTTTTCCATGCTGGCGTGAAGGGGGAGAGAAGAAATTGGATGGCACATGGGCATTTGGAAGATAAGGATTAAGCTAGTTTTGTTTTTAATTTTCGGCTGGGATAATGGATATATGCTGGCTTTCATATTTTTATTTTAAGATAGAAGACAAGGGTGGCCTTATTTTATTTGTTTTTGAAGAGGTGATAAGGGATAATGGCTGTTGTATTTTAATTATTTTTGAATAGGTGTCAAGAGATAAAATAGGAGTTTTATTTGGGAGTTGATAAAGAGATAAAGTGGCCGAATGGGGGGACTCTCCAGCTTGGGGAATTTTCGGCTTTGAAGTTTATAAGGTGGGTGTGCCGAATTTTTGTTCTCTTTTTCCTCTTTATGTGCCGTTCTCTTTTTGTGCTAAAGCCATCTAGTTTCGGCTTTCTTCCTCTTTGTTTTAGTGATCGAGACTTCAAAGACCAATCAGGTCATTAGTGTTCTTCCTCTTCTACTTGTTCTTGGCCGACCCTACACCTCTTTTCCAAGTTCTGAAATACTTCATTTATTTTAGTGATAGCCGAATGGTTCATTCCCTATTCTAAGGTCATAGCCGATTTACCTTGAAGCCGATTCCTTCAAAAGTCGAAGGTGGTATGCTAGTTTCTTCTCCAATCGGCTTATAAAGGGTAAGTGATTACCGAAACTCTCCTCCCATTATTTCTTTTGCTCTGTCGACTGAGATACTTGGAAAAAAAATAGTCGAAGCTAATTGTTGTATGGATCTAAGGTTTGGTCGATTGCAAGGAATCCAGTGTGAGGCTTTGGGATTTGGTTGGAAACCAAATCGGTTCAAGGTAAGTGCCACAAATGAGCCTTCGGGATTTAGTTATTATAGCCGAATAGGCCTATGTCACTAACTTGAATTTTGGCCGAATATAGGGTCAAGGGATATAGCACAGTAGATCGGATCTTTGGGATCTAGGATTCATGATAATAATGTGTGTACTTACACACTTCATAGCTAGTAAATTGTTAATAAACCGTATGTGTTAAACCGGATATGTGTAGATCGTGATTGATACCGTAAAGGTATGAGCAAGGATTCGGGTAAGTCCGTTTCAATATGAGCTATGCTATATGATGCATGTTGATGCATGACATATTTGGTATATGTAATACATGTGAAAGTATGACCTATGATAAATTCCGTATATATTAATATTTAAGCATGATTGGCATGATTTTTATATGCATATTATTGAGGGTGATATGAGTGGAGGGGGAAGTGATATCCGTGTCTTTGGGACACCAGAGGTTTGGCACCTCCAGTGGTTTGGTACCACATATTTTGTGACTTTGGTCACCAGAGGTTTGGCACCTCATAGCGACTCGTCCAGTTGGCTTAGTACCACAAAGGGTTGGCCCCACAGCTTGATTTTACTGAGATTGTCGCCAGTGATTTGGTATCACACGTGGGTTGGCCCCACAAACTATTATTCGTGACTTCGGGTCACCAGTGGTTTGGCACCACAATATTGATGGATATCGTGACCTTGGGTCACCAGTGGTTTGGCACCACCAGTGGTTTGGTACCACACGGGGTAGACAAAAAGGTGTTATGGCTGGCTAGGTTGGGTGCACATTTACTTAGCTATGATTTGTGTAAGCTGTTGCATTAATCGGGAGAGGGGTTATGCACTGAGTCTTGGTGATTCACCTTCTCCTTTAACTTTTATAGGTGACACGTAGATCGCGGGTGAGGAGCCGGATGAACTCGAGGTGGCCATGCAAATGTTAAATTTTGATTTAATTGGACTTTGATTTATTTTATTCTATCCTTATTTTATTTAATCAAGTTGTAATAAGGCCATGAAAGTTTTAAGTATTTATACTTAGCATCTTTATTATTATGTTTATTACGGATTGACAATATAAACAATAATTGCAACGATTTTATTTCCTTAAGAATATATATGTTTAAAGTTTTAATCTGGGAATTTGGTAACAACTTAATTTATTTCAAAATTTAAATACACAAGGTTTTTTTTTTCGAAAGACAGAAAATTTAAGTACTTCACCTTTAAGTCAAAATGTTTTCGAATGTTTTTCCAAAGTGACATGCCAGATCCGGTCAGGGCTCATGGGCCGGGTTTGGGGTGTTATAAATTGGTATCAGAGCCAAGTTCAAAACTCGGCTGTGGGGGCCTAAGGCCCAAAATGTTTTGGTAGGCCTTTGTGAAATATTATGAAAATGGTTTTTGTTTTGAACAGCATGGCATCGAGTCTCCGGCACCAATCCGCCCAAGTAAGTACTTCTAATTACTGTGTGAATTATTATCTGTAGAGGGGTAGAAATGGAACGTAGATAGTATGATAAGTATTTGAACCCTAGGACTAGTTTACCCCAACAATCGCATAAGACTTTAAATGCCTAATTAAACAAACCTATGACTAAGTCGCGAAGTTAGGTGTGGTAACCACAGTGCATGTCAGGATTGGATCCGGAAGAGCCTGGTACTTAAGCAGTCCTAGTGACTCACCTCCTCTTCACAGGAATCCTACTTGGTGCGTACCTACGGTTCACCCTAACCAAGAGGACTCGGTCGCAGGCTAAACTCAATAACTAAAACCCGAAAGGGAACTAACCGTAATTTTGTAAAAAACCCTAGTTTTAAAACTCTTAAAATTACCCTTTAAACTTGTGAGAACTATTTTACAAAATTTTCCAAAAAATTTTCGATTTATGAAAATTTCAAAAATATCCTTAGTGGAAAAATTACAAAAATGCCCCTGTGTTGTAAATTTCTAAAATGCCTTTAGTTTTTAAGATTTTCAGAAAATACCCTCGATTTTTGTTAAAATATTTCTGCCTTACAAAAATATTGGAAACTTCTGTTTTGCAAACATCAAAATGCCATGATTTTGGAAAATTACGAAATTGCCCCCAACTTACGAAATTGCCAAAATGACCCTGATTTTCAAAATTTTTGCAACACTGTCAATTTGGAAAACAAATTCTCAAAAAAAAAAACCCAAGTTTTACAACTTTTGAAACACCCTGGATTTATTAAGATTTATAAATTTACCCTGGTAAATTATCGAAATGCCCCCAAAATTTCAAATTTCTGAAATATCCCTGGAATTTCAAAATGATCGAAATACCCTTATTGACAAATTACCGAGGAACCCTATTTTGACAAATTACGAAAATACCCCTGTAGGGTAAATGAGAAAAATACCCCTGGGACAGGAATGGATAGAAATGTCCGAAGAGTGAAGGTGTATGGGAGATACTATGGAATGGATGAACTTTTCTGTGAATTAGGATAGGAAACTCGAAAATTTGAATGATCGAAAGAATCCCTATTAAACGCTCTTCATAAAATTTCTTCGCGGATAACCAAGTGAAACAAGTACTAATCCATAAAAATTTCTTAATCAGATTAAAGCGCAATCGTTAGAAATGAGTTCTAGAGGACGTGGCCATCGTGGACGCGGTAGAGGAAGAATGACCGTGTCAAAACCCGTTAGGTCAGGACAAGGGTCTGATAATGAGATGTCACCGCCACCACCACCCCCAGCTTTTGGTGCTGAGCAGCAAGATCAGACGGGGGTGATGCTGTGTCGCAGGCTGTGCTGTGGGTTTTGGAGTTGGTGGCTGGTGCAGGAGGAAATTTGGGAGCTCAGAAGTCGGTACCCGAGCGACTCCGAGCCAATAGAGCTGAGGTGTTTTGGGGTGTATCAGGTGTGGCACCCAGTACGGCGGAGTATTGGTTGGAATCAACTGAGAGGATCATGGATGATCTAGATCTGTCGACTGAGGAGAAGCTGAAAGGTGTGGTGTTGCTCCTCAAGGATGAGTCATACCAGTGGTGGCTCACGGTTCGGGATGGTGCTGCGGCAGATGATCTTACTTGGGAGTACTTCAAAGTAGCATACCAGAAGAAGTATGTGGGGACCAGCTACATTGATGCGCAGAGGAAAGCATTTCTGAGGTTGGTTCAAGGGAATAAGTCCGTCTCGAGTATGAAGCGTAATTTTAAGGTTTGAGCCGCTATGCTCGGGAATTGTGTCAACGGCACCTAACGCCGTGTCCGCTTTGAAGACGGGCTTAGGGATGATCTAAGGTTGCTGATTGCTCCACAACAGGAGCGTGAGTTTTCAGTCCTAGTGGAAAAGGCTAAGGTAGCCGAAGGGATCAAGGAGTCTGTAAGACAGAACCACGAAAGGAACAAACAGAAGAGAGGCTTCGGATCGTCTGGATCGGGCAGTAATGTGTAGAAGAGGGCTAGATTTGGGGAATCAAAAAGAGCCGCAAAGCCTGCTCAGTGGCCACCTCAGTGTGTTAGATGCGGGAAATCCCACTCGGGAGAATGTTTGGCTGAAAGTAGAGGGTGCTTTGAGTGTAGATCAATGGAGCACCGGGTAAGGGATTGTCTGCGAAAGTTGGCTAGGACTCAAGCTGAGGATCAAGAACATGGTCAATTCAGGAGGGATGGCCAGCAACCACAGAGGGGTCGAGGTGCAGCTAGGGGTAATGGAAATGGTAACGGGCGTGGCCGAGGTGCTAAAGGTGCAGAGGCGAGGTAACCAAGGTTGGTTTATGCAGTTGCCCATCGCGAGGAGGAAGATGTGCCAGATGTGACAATGGGTATGTTCCTTATTTCTGGAATACCCTTAATTGCTTTGATTATTGTAGAGTTTTCTTGTATTGCTAGTGAAGTGCCTGAAACCTTGGATGTGAACTTAGAGATTGTGCCTAGAAAGTATGATGGTTCTATTAAGATCAGAGTGTGCAGCATAAGCGTAGTGCGGTGAGTTAAGATGTACGATTATTCGTTAGTAAGTAATTTCGAGGACGAAATTATTTTTAAGGAGGGTCGAATTGTAACATCCTAGATTAGGGGTTATGCGTTTGGAGCATAACTCAAGTGTTTGTAGGCTTTAAGTGTGGTTGGATATATTTTAGGAGTTTTTGAGAACCTTAGGTGAAGGGGAAAAATTTTGGAAAATATTGGAATTTTGGGTGAAAAGGGGGAACCAGGCAAGGAGGCCTTAAAGGAAATTTTGTGGAGGTTAGGACGCAGGAAAGTATTTGGCAAAGTGGCTTGGGGTGCTAAGGTGCAAGGGGGCTTCAGGAGGGAAGAGGGTCAAGTCGTGAGGGTAGCATGGGAGTGTTTTATTTTTGTATTTTGTATCGTGAAGGGAATTGGGCTAGGAGGTCTTAAGAGAGGTTATAGGCACTTTTGGACACAAAGATGGCCTTGGTAAAGTGGCTTAAGGGCGCCACTTAAGGGCCTGGAAGTGACGCCTGGCGCTGGTATTGGGTTCGAGTAACGCGGGGAGCATCAGAGACTTTTATTTTTGCGCTAAAAGGGGGAGCTATCGAGGAAGCTCTTAAAAGAAATTGTGACGGGTTTATGTCACAAAGAAACAACTTGGCAGAGTGGCTACGGGCGTTAGTGCAGCTGCTCCATCTGGTCCCATGTTCGAACCATGGGAGCTACAGTTTGGGGTTTTTATTTTTTTTCCATGCTGGCGTGAAGGGGGAGAGAAGAAATTGGACGGCACATGGGCATTTGGAAGATAAGGATTAAGCTAGTTTTGTTTTTAATTTTCAGCTGGGATAATGGATATATGCTGGCTTTTATATTTTTATTTTAAGATAGAAGACAAGGGTGGCCTTATTTTATTTGTTTTTGAATAGGTGTCAAGAGATAAAATAGGAGTTTTATTTGGGAGTTGATAAAGAGATAAAGTGGCCAAATGGGGGGACTCTCCAGCTTGGGGAATTTTCGGCTTTGAAGTTTATAAGGTGGGTGTGCCGAATTTTTGTTCTCTTTTTCCTCTTTATGTGCCGTTCTCTTTTTGTGCTAAAGCCATCTAGTTTCGGCTTTCTTCCTCTTTGTTTTAGTGACCGAGACTTCAAAGACCAATAAGGTCATTAGTGTTCTTCCTCTTCTACTTGTTCTTGGCCGACCCTATACCTCTTTTCCAAGTTCTGAAATACTTCATTTATTTTAGTGATAGCCGAATGGTTCATTCCCTATTCTAAGGTCATAGCCGATTTACCTTGAAGCCGATTCTTGAAAAAGCCGAAGGTGGTATGCTAGTTTCTTCTCCAATCGGTTTGTAAAGGGTAAGTGATTGCCGAAACTCTCCTCCCATTATTTCTTTTTCTCTGTCGACTGAGATACTTGGAAAAAAAAGTCGAAGCTAATTGTTGTATGGATCTAAGGTTTGGCCAATTGCAAGGAATCCAGTGTGAGGCTTCGGGATTTGGTTGGAAACCAAATCGGTTCAAGGTAAGTGCCGCAAATGAGCCTTCGGGATTTAGTTATTATAGCCGAATAGGCCTATGTCACTAACTTGAATGTTGGCCAAATATAGGGTCAAGGGATATAGCACAGTAGATCGGATCTTCGGGATCTAGGATTTGCAATAGTAATAGGTGTGTACTTACACACTTCATAGCTAGTAAATTGTTAATAAACTGTATGTGTTAAACCGGATATGTGTAGATCGGGATTGATACCGTAAAGGTATGAGCAAGGATTCGGGTAAGTCCGTTTCAATATGAGCTATGCTATATGATGCATGTTGATGCATGACATATTTGGTATATGTAATACATGTGAAAGTATGACCTATGATAAATTCCGTATATATTAATATTCAAGCATGCTTGGCATGATTTTTATATGCATATTATTTAGGGTGATATGAGTGGAGGGGGAAGTGATATCCGTGTCTTTGGGACACCAGAGGTTTGGCACCTCCAGTGGTTTGGTACCACATATTTCGTGACTTTGGTCACCAGAGGTTTGGCACCTCATAGCGACTCGTCCCAGTGGCTTAGTACCACAGTGGGTTGGCCCCACGGTTGATTTTACGGGATTGTCGCCAGTGATTTGGTATCACACGTGGGTTGGCCCCAAAAACTATTATTCGTGACTTCGGGTCACCAGTGGTTTGGCACCACCAGTGGTTTGGTACCACACGGGGTAGACAAAAAGGTGTTATGGCTGGCTAGGTTGGGTGCACGTTTACTTAGCTATGATTTGTGTAAGCTGTTGCATTAATCGGGAGAGGGGTTATGCACTGAGTCTTGGTGACTCACCTTCTCCTTTAACTTTTTCAGGTGACACGTAGATCGCGGGTGAGGAGCCGGATGAACTCGAGGTGGCCATGCAAATGTTAAATTTTGATTTAATTGGACTTTGATTTATTTTATTCTATCCTTATTTTATTTAATCAAGTTGTAATAAGGCCATGGAAGTTTTAAGTATTTATACTTAGCATCTTTATTATTATGTTTATTATGGATTGACAATATAAACAATAATTGCAACGATTTTATTTCCTTAAGAATATATATGTTTAAAGTTTTAATCCGGAATTTGGTAACAACTTAATTTGTTTCAAAATTTAAATACACAAGGTTTTTTTCAAAAGATGTAAAATTTAAGTACTTCACCTTTAAGTCAAAACGTTTTCAAACGTTTTTCCAAAGTGACATGCCGATCCTATTAGGGCTCGTGGGCGGGTTTGGGTGTTACATAAAATTTTACCAAGCCCGACACATATAAAAAGTTAAAACTAGCCCTAAGACCTTTCACTTTTAGATTAAAATTTTATATTATTTTATATAATTTTAAATATATATAATACATAAAAATACTAAATAAATCTAAATAAATATTTCTCAACAAATTGAAAATAAATTTTAAAAATATATAGACTTAAATAACACTAAGATAGATTTAACTTAACAAGCAAATACATCTAAAATAATAATAAAATTAACAAATGCCTTTAAAATAATAACAAAATTAACAAAAAATAAGTTTTATACAATATTCAATCAATAACAACAAAATAGTAGCAACATAATAGTGATACGGTAGCAAAATAGGAGAAAACAACAAGAAAATAACATTCAAAAATAAAAAATAGCTATTTTTTTGTCATTTAGTGAATTCGGGCCCAGGCCAAAAATACATTACCCGAGGCCCGACCCATTTTTTAAAACGGGCCTTATTTTTTGTCCAAGCCCATTTTTTGGGCTTATATTTTTGCCCAAACCCTTCCAAATTTCGGTCGGGCCTTCGAGCCGAGCCAAGCCGGGCCACCTGACCCATGAATACCTCTAGTAGATAATAGCAATTTTAAAAGAATCTATGGAAAAATTAAAAAAATTTATTGACAAGATTAAATTCATGTACAAAAATAATAATATAATGTAAATAATATACTCAAAACAATTAATGAATATTATAACAATTTTAAAAAATAAAAAGAAGTATAAAATGATATGGATAAATAAAAAAAAGTTAAAAAAAAGCATAAGTCAACCAAACTCCCGCAATATGAGGATTCAACGAAATTCCTCCACCAAAATCTAACTCGAACGAAAGCAACTAAAAAAGAAACGAAGATGAGTGAAGAACAAAATAAGAACAAGCCACAGAAAATAAGAACGTAAAAGAGAGAGAAATTTGAGTGAATGCTCTCAAGAATTTTTATTACCCAAAACTCAAGTGTCTTTTACAATGAAGGGAGAGGCCTCTATTTATAGTCGAGCCTCCCCAAATCCAACGGTACAGATCAATTACATCAACGGCTAAGATTAAAAGGTATTTACAAATTAAATCTCTAAGATTACAAAATCATATCTTCTAAGATTGCATACCATATCTTCTAAGATTTGCATATCATATCTAAGATTGCAAACCATATCTTCTAAGATTTGCATATCATATCTAAGATTGCATACCATATCTTCTAGGATTGCATATCATATCTAAGATTTGCATATCATATCTAAGATTACATACCATACCTTCTAGGATTGCATATCATATCTAAGATTGCATATCCTTGAAGATTGTGTTCCCATATATGTCAAGCTTGTAGATGGACCTTCAATCTTTTAATGGGTCATTCCGATCGGGCCAAATGATATATTTTGGACTGGACTTGGACTTTGTTCTATTATTTTGGGTTTATTATTTTTGTATGGGCCAAAGCTAAATTGGCCTATTATACCGCCCTCTTTGCTCATTGTCGGTAACGAGAATAGAGCAAAGACTATAAAAGGACCAATTTTGCCCGGTCTTGCCGAGCCTTAACTTCTTGGTCCTCGTCTTCTTCAAGTAGTCTCTAACCCAACTGCAATCTCAGGGGTATTAGAACTGCAACTTTTAGAAATATTGAACTATAAATCTGACGGCTTCAATCTGCTTCGCTGCAACATCAGGAAGGCAATATCCGCTATCTTTAGTCTGCTCCGCTGCAAACTCAGAGATGCTAGACGAGTATCTTCGATCTTCTTCCTGCAACTTTTGAAAGATAAGATCTGCTATCTTAGTCTACTCCACTGCAACTTTAGGGAGATAAGACTTGTGACTTCAACCTACTCCACTGCAACTTTAGGGAGATAAGGTTGGTGGCTTCAATCTGCTTCACTGCAACTTCAAGAAGATAAGATTTGCCATTTTCAGTCTGCTCCACTACAACTTCAGGGAGATGAGACTTTCTATGGAAAATTTAATCTGACCTACTGCAACTTCAGAGGTATGGGATTCATTATTTTAATCCGCTCCACTGCAACTTCAGGGAAATGGGATTAACTATCTTCAGTCTGCTCCATTGTCGATAGATGGAAATAAGACTTGTGACTAAAATCTACTCCCTTGCTACATCAGGAAGATAAGATTCGCCAAATTCGATCTGCTCCGCTACCGCTTAGGGAGATAAGATCTACAATCTTCAGTTTGTCCCACTACTATCTTGAGGGGACAAAGTCTGAACTTTTTTGTCTGCTTCCTTACTATATCAGGAAGACTGCAATCTTCAGTTTGCTCCACTGCTATCTCAAAGAAACAAAATCTGAACTTTCCAATTTGCTTCCTTACTATCTCAGGAAGACTTCAATCTTCAGTCTGCTCCACTACCATCTCGAGGGAACAAAATCTGAACTTTCCAATTTGCATCCTTACTATCTTAGGAAGACTTCAATCTTCAGTCTGCTCCACTACAATCTCGAATGAACAAAATCTGAACTTTTCAATTTGCTTCCTTACTATCTTAGGAAGACTTCAATCTTTCGTCTGCTCCACTACCATCTCGAGGGAACAAAATCTGAACTATCCAATTTGCTTCCTTACTATCTTAAGAAGACTTCAATCTTCAGTCTGCTCCACTATTATCTCAAGAGAGATAAGAGATGGTTTAAATGTACTCCGCTACTTTATGGAGATAAAATTCACCGTTCGATCTTGTTCCACTACTACTTAGGGTGACAAGATCTACAATCTTCGACCTATTCCCCCACTGGTTAGGAAGATAGGACTGGTGAATTCACCGATGTTACTACACCGTCCTCTTGGGGACATGTCCTGTAGACTCGAATGTATTATGGACGACATTTGCATGAATGCAGAATGTCATAAGAATGATCCTATTTTTTAATGTATAATGATTAGAATGCAATCATCGAAATGAATCTAATGCTCCTAACTAAATGATATTAGGGATGACATTTGCATGAATGCAGAATGTCATGAGAATGATCTCCTACTTTTTTCTTCTTTTTTTTTATGTACAACGATTAGGACACAATGATCGAAATGAGTCAAATGCTCCTAATTGCAAGTGTATGAATGATATTTACATAAATGCATGAGAATGATCCCTTTTTAATGTTTGGGTTGTCATTGCTCATAGTTCGTCGAGGTTCTATCACTGATGCATTACCCTATTTTCTCATTCAGCTGGTATCTTTGACAGAAAACCCAAAGAACCAATCATGTTCGCTTTCAAAAAACGCATTCATCAGAAATTGAGCCCTTCCTTGAACCTTAAGACATAAAATTTGTACCTCCCACTACAACTTCAGGGGAATAATGTAACATCCCGAAATTGGGCCTACAAGAATTGGGCCCAATGGGCCTTGGGCGTAGGAGTGTTTAAAAATTTTTGAGAACAAGAGAATGGCATTATTTCAAGTTGGACTTATTAGGAAGGTGATTTTGGAAATTTACGGGGTTCTAGGAAGCTTCGTGTTCAAGTTTGGCTATAGGAAAAATTTTGTATTTAAGCCTATTAAGGAGAGAGAGTAAGTGACCTTAAAGCTTATGGAAATAAATGAGTAAATGGTTAGCATAAATGAGCATATGGTAAAGAGGTTATGGCACCATATGTATTACCTTGAGGGAAGAGGTTCGAATCCCTTTGTGTGCATTGTGACTTTTATTTTTTTTTCTTTCCTTCCTTAATGTGTCGGTCAATGAGTATTTATGGCAAGGGTGGACTTCATTATTTTTGATAAGGTGGCTAAAAGAATAAGGCAAGGTTGAGGTTAGGGAAAGGAATCAAAAGGAATAGGTAAGTGATCGTGTTAAACAGTCGAGTTTTAATATTTATAAAGAATGATCGAACCTATAGACTAACTATGACAATGATTGAGGCAAGTGCACCTATCGAACAATAGTATAGCTTAGGCAAGATTATTTTATCGAACCCAAAGGAACCTAAAAGTACTACTACTCACTTTCTTTCTATTATTTAGCCTAAAATATGGAGTGATTGGTTTATTAATCTAAAAACTAATAGAAAACTAAACTAGATGCAAAGACAAAGGAATGAAACTTTGGGAAAAGACTACGGAAAAACTTAGTTGATTTTAGATGATACCCTCAGGAAGAATCCACCTATGACTTCTCTTGTTATCTAACTTTTAATTCATATGACTTCTTTACTTAGCTTGATTCATGAGACTCCCTAATCTATATTAAACCCTCTCTCGAGGCGAATAACATCTAACCTTAGGTTAATTAGTGGAACTCTCATTCTCTTATAATAACCCCCTAAGGAAGCAGTAAATCGATCAATGGACTCCCATTTTAGGTTTCACCCTAATCTGGAAAAATCTCGTCACCCTATCTCTAAGCGTGCGATCAACTCCGCTTAATTATGCTAGATCTACTCTTAGGCAGGGTTTATTCCTCCTCCACCTAAGCACATCAGATTAAATTAAGCAACATAATTAAGAACAAACTAAGTACTTATCATATAATTTAGAAATCAAATAACAAAATCCATCATAGGTTTCATCCCCTTCAGGTATCTGAAGGGTTTAGTTCATAACAAAATAAGAAAACATCTCAAAAGAAAAGATAAAACAAAACATAAGAAATCCCTAAAACCCCCTGAAGGAATTAAAGAGGGGATCCTCTATCTTGAGTAGAACTCCAGCTTCTTGAGATGGATCAACTGGCTATCTTCGAGTAATTCCCTGAATAAAAGCTTTGGCAGAAAACTCTGCCTAAAACTCCCTTCCTAAAACGGCTGCCTTGGGTTGTTTATATACGCTCCTTAGATGCTTTACTTGGCTCCTAAGTACCTCCTTCAAGTAGAATTACTATTAAGGTGTTTAAGTAGACTTAGGAGTATGTTTCTTTGACTTCAAGCATCCATATTTGAGTGAAATTGCTCATTCCCGTGGCAGAGGCACGCCCATGGCACACGCCCGTATAAATCATCTTCAGGCCATGTCTCGATTCTGTTGATTGGGGCACGGCCGTGTAAATCATGGCATGGCCATGTGAATTAATATGATGAGGCACGGACTTGTGGCTTGAAGTCCAGGCCGTGTCGATTTCCTCTTTGGCCCAAATTGGTCCGTTTTAAGCCTGTTTTATGTTCTTTTTATCCTCGGGTGCTTTCCTGAGTATAAACATGAAAAGAAAGGATTAAAAGTACCTTTTTACATAAATCAAGGGCTAAATCATCCAAAAGCATACTAAATATGGGATTAAAATATGTTACTTTTACGGTTTATCAAATACCCCCACACTTAAGCTTTTTCTTGTCCTTAAGCAAAATTCTCAACTTACAATTAAAATAAACTTTCCATAATTCATAATTCCTATCAATAATGTCTCATCATAATTCATAGATAATTTATACATGGATAATTCAACTCAAAGATTCCTAAAGATTCAATCACGATAAGTCATACCTTTGTAGTATGAAAACATAGGTGTCTCCCCTTATCTGAATAATTACCTTTAATTCAAAACCGACAAGGATTGACATCCTCACTGAAGGTTCACTCAAATCACTCAAAGTGTTTAAGGTTCAAGAATAAGCACTCATTAGTCGAACTCGAAAAGTTAATCCCATAGGCTCGCTTGAAAATCAAATCTCCACCATCAGATATGAGATGATACACGATCAAAAGGTCTTTATCGTGGTTGTAACGGCTAAGGTTAAGGTGTGCATACAGTTGAATTAGAGGGTTAAAATCGAGACCGACTTGACAAATTACCTAACTAGAAACAATGAACTAAATGTGAATATTTTCATCGAATGAAAACTAATAATACCATTATTGATAATTAATCTATAATAAAGAGTATTTTCATCACTTAAAATTTGATAATACTTTAATACCGCTTTTTCTTTAACAATTGGAATTTAAATGCTCTAAGCTCTTTTTTTTAAGAACAAACTAAAATATTACATCATAAATGATAAATGTAACTACTGAACTAATATAATTCGGTAACTTGATCAAATCAAACCTCGATTAAAGGGTAGTCAAAAGAATGGTGATAACAAATACAAAGGGATTTTGGGTTAATATTAGTGGGTGAGTCAATAGAAAGGTTGTTAGGATTCAACGGGGTTCACTAGGGGTTAATTTGTGAAGGTAGGCTTTTTATTGGTGTAAATGGGTTAAAACCTAGGTGCCTTTATCATCTCAGTAAATCAAATCATTAATGTGGTCTCGATATGTATAATCAAGGCAAGTTCTAGAATAACAGTTCAAAGTTGACACACTCATAATCAATAAAGTGAGCATGAAAAAGAATATATGCTCTATAAGGATCAACATCTCACAAAAATTATGGGTGTTTTTGACATCAATCCTTGTAAATTCCAAATTTCAAGGTAATACTCAAATTCAGTTCACCACCCTAGACAATTTTTTTTTGAAAATAGACTTATCATGCTTGATTCTCTAGTATTCTTCACGATAAATCATCAATGCACAATTATCAATGACTTACTCAAAAACATGTCAATAACAATCATAAATCATTAGAAATTTCACCCTAATTAATAATATGAGAATGATACTTAAAACAAGACTAAATTCGGGATTTGAGAATAATGCAAAAAAAAGTCAGGTACTTTTACCCCCCCACACTTAAGTTTTACATTGTCCTCAATGTACAAAGATAGATAAACAATTATGTAATAAAAATGTAAGGGAGAAGTAACACTTCCGAATTTTGGATGATTCGGGAGTTGGTGTCTTTGGTATGTGATGGTGTTTTCTATGGGCCCAAGGGGTGGCTACCAAAAGCATTTTGCTAGATGAAGAAATTGGGTTGCTCGGGAAGATATAGCCAAGAAATCTAAAGAAACATTAAGAATATACTAATAATATAATTAAGGACAAGAAAAATAAAGAGAAGGAGACTAAGAAGAAAACTAAAGTTAAAATAGAATACTAATGGACTGAATAGTCCTTACTGACAGATGGTTCACGAAGTGGGAGTGATTTCTAAGGCTGCGGATTGTTGGTGATGGTGGAAATGGTGTGATTTTGATCGTGTCAAACAGTCGAGTTTTAATATTTATAAAGAATGATCGAACCTGTAGACTAACTATGACAACGATAGAGGCAAGTGCACCTATCGAACAGTAGTATAATTTAGGCAAGAGTATCTTATCGAACCCAAGGGAACCTAAAAGTACTACTACTCACTTTCTTTCTATTATTTAGCCTGAAATATGGAGTCATAGGTTTATTAATCTAAAAAACTAATGAAATACTTAAACTAAATGCAAAGACAAAAGAACCAAACTTTGTGAAAGACTGTGGAAAAACTCAGTTGATTATCACGATACCCTCAAGAAGAATCCACCTATGACTTCTCTTATTATCTAGCTTTTAATTCATATGACTTCTTTACTTAGCTTGATCCGTGAGACTCCCTAACCTATATTAAACCCTCTCTCGAGGCGAATAACATCTAACCTTAGGTTAATTAGTGGAACTCTCGTTCTCTTATAATAACCCCCTAAGGAAGCAGTAAATCGATCAATGGACTCCCATAATAGGTTTCACCCTAATCTGGCAAAATCTCGTAACCCTATCTCTAGGCAGTTGATCAACTCCGCTTAATTATGTTAGATCTACTCTTAAGCAGGGTCTATTCCTCCTCCACCTGAGCACATCAGATTAAATTAAGCAACATAATTAAGGACAAACTAAGTACTTATCATATAATTTAAAAATCAAATAACAAAATCCGTCATAGGTTTCATCCCCGTCAGGTATCTGAAGGGTTTAGTTCATAACAAAATAAGAAAACATCTCAAGAGAAAAGATAAAACAAAACATAAGAAATCCCTAAAACTCCCTGAAGGAATTGAAGAGGAGATCCTCGGTCTTCAGTAAAACTCTGGCTTCTTGAGATGGATCAACTAGCTATCTTCGAGTAATTTCCTGAATAAAAGCTCTGGCAGAAAACTCTACCCAAAAACTCTCCCCTTAGAACGACTGCCTTGGGTTTGTTTATATAGGCTCCTTAGATGCTTTACTTGGCTCCTAAGTACCTCCTTCATGTAGAATTACTATTAAGGTGTTTAAGTGGACTTAGAAGTATGTTTCTTTGGCTTCAAGCATCCAAATCCGAGTGAAATTGCTCATTCTCGTAGCAGGGGCACGGTCATGGCACACGCCCGTGTAAGTTGACTTCAGGTCGTGTGTCAATACTATTAATTGAGGCACGGTCGTGGCACGGCCGTGTAAGTCAGGATTCAGGCCGTGCTTCAGGTCTATCGATTGGGACACGTCCATGCAAATCATGCTTGGAGCGTGTCTTTGAATGATTGGTGAGGCATGGTCGTGTGACTTGAAGTCCAGGCCGTGCCAATTTCTTGGGTTGGCCCAATTTGGTCTGTTTTAAGCCCGTTTCTTATTCTTTTCGTTCTCGGGTGCTTTCCTGAGTATAAGGCATGAAAAGAAAGGACTAAGAGCACCTTTTTACATAAATTGAGGGCTAAATCATCCAAAAGCATCCTAAATGTGAGATTAAAATATGTTACTTTTATGGTTTATCAAATACCCCCACACTTAAGCTTTTGCTTGTCCTCAAGCAAAATTCTCAACTTACAATTAAAACGAACTTTCCATAATTCATAATTCCTATCGACAATGTCTCATCATAATTCATAGATAATTTATACATGGATAATTCAACTCAAAGAGTCCTAAAGATTCAATTATGATAAGTCATACCTTTGTAGTACGAAAACATAGGTGTCTTCCCTTATCTAAGTAATTACCTTTAATTCAAAACCAACAAGGATTGACATCTTCACAAAAGATTCACTCAAATCACTCGAAGTGTTTAAGGTTCAAGAATAAGCACTCATAAGTCAAACTTGAAAAGTTAATCCCATAGGCTTGTCTGAAAATCAAATCTCCACCACTGTATATGAGATGATACACAGATCAAAAGGTCTTTATCAGGGCTATAACGGGCCAAAGGTTAAGGGTGTGATAGAGGCTGAATTAGAGGGTTAGAATCGAGACCGACTTGACAACTTACCTAACTAGAAAATATGAATATTTTACATCGAATGAAAACTAATAATACCACTATTGATAATTACTCTATAATAAAGAGTATTTTCATCACTTAAAATTTGATAATACTTTAATACTGAGTTTTCCTTCAACAATTGGAGTTTAAATGCTCTAAGCTCTTTTGTATACTACTAATATTGAATAAACTTGGATTTTTATTTATTTATTTATTTATTTAAGAACAAACTAAAATATTACATCATAAATGATAAATGTAACTACTGAACTAATATAATTCGGTAATTTAATCAAATCAAACCTCGATTAAAGGGTAATCAAAAGAATGGTGATTGTAACACCCCTAACCCGAAACCGTCGCCGGAATAGGATTAAGGGGTATTACCGATCAATCAAAACATTTAACCTCTAAATGTTGACACAAAGTCAATCATCATCAAACACATTCATATACACTCATAGTGTCCCTTAAACGAGTCATCAAGACCCTAAGCACGCTTATAAACTGAGTCGGGACTAAATCGAAACACATATGAAATTTCATGAAAATTTGAAACTTTCTAGAATACAGGGGAGACACGCCCGTGGGGTTAGGCCGTGCCTCTCCCACGGCTACATGACACACCCGTGTGACCTCCCCGTGGTTACATACTGTCAAAATCAACACGGCTAACAAGCACGCCCGTGTGCTAAGGCCATGTCCTATAAGGTCATATACTGCCATTTCTCGCACAACCTGTAGGCATGCCCGTGCCATGGCCGTGTGCAGTTTAAGCCACATTCTGCCAATTTACCCACGGTCTGAGGCACGCCCATGTGCCCCAACCGTGTGACATTATAGGCCATTTTGCAAGGCCACAACGCCACCCATAAGGGTCCAACCTACAAGCCATGCAACCAAAATATCTCATGCTCATATTATCACCATAAACATACCAATATTGTCATTCAACTCATGCATTCAATTTCAACTCTATTCATTCTAAATTCAATACCAATACTTATTCTATCACAAGCATAATTCATTCTCAATTTCACTAACCGCTGTTAGCATATCAACACAAAATTACCACTTTATAGCAATTTATCAATCCACAAATCATGCCAAAAGATGCATCACACATATCACATTCATTCATGCCAAACCTATCACATATCTAGCCACATCTTATGGCTAATTACAAACCTCAAACTTGATTCAATTTACTAGCATATACATGCCATATTCTAGCTATATACATCTTTCCAAAAGTATCAAAATAGAATGCCGATGGTGTGATTACGAAGCTGATGATCCCCGATCCGAGCTAGCTTTACTGACACTGCAAGGTAGAGAAACAAATCACACAGTAAGCTTTCCAAAGCTTAGTAAGTTCGTAATATAACACATATTACTCAATACTATAACATCAATATGTATATATAATGAACCATCACATAGATAAATGCACAACTAGGCACATTATCAATCTCAACCACATACCCAATTATCTATTCATTCAACTCTTAAATCTATCATCAACTGCATAGGTCCAAACGTACCTTGATCAACACATAGTTACTTACCATTTATGCTACTCAATTCCTGGATATTGCCTCTCGTTCAACCTTGGCTAATCTTTGATTTATTCGCACACTTAGTGCCAATTTTACTACTGAAACATAATTATCATCGCACACTTAGTGCCAATACAATAAACCAAACTTATATCGGTATCGCACACACAGTGCCAAGTCGATAAGATAAAGCTTCTATCTTTTCGCACACATAGTACTAATCATCCATTTCTCGTTTCCAACTTCGCACACTTAGTGCCCGTTTATCTCAATTCAGCACATAGCATTTCAAATCTCATAGATACATATACATCCATTCAATTTATATCACATAGACATAGTTTACAACTAGTATTATATCCGAACTTACCTCGGATGTCAAAATACCGAAATGGTCGATTAATCGAGCACTTTGTCTTTGCCTCGATCTCAATCCGAACCTCTCTGTTCTGGGTCTATACACATTTAAATTCAATCCATTTAATCACCAAATCATTTATTTTAATCCAAACACACATATTTAGGGTATTTTACAAAATAGCCCTTACATTTTCACATTTCGACACTTTAGTCCCTATATCACAAAATCATCAAATTCACCAAATTCCACCTAGCACAAGCTTAGCCAAATTTTACTAATGTCCATACAAATCCACACATTTCATTTATTTCACATTTTAGTCCCTCAATTTACACTTTTCACAATTTAGCCCAAAATACTCAATTTCATAAAAAATTCAAAAACAAAACATGTTAATCCAACACCAAGTCTTCATATATCACTATCATCTAGCACATAGCTCACACATTCATCAATGGATCATTACAAAAACATCATCAATTCACAAAATTACAACACGAGCTAGCTAGAGCACGAAGCAACGATTACGAAAACGTAGAAATTATTAAAAACGGATTAAAAACTAACCTCAAATTCAAGCTTACAATTGCCGAAACCTAGCTCAACTTCTTCTTTTTCCTTTGTTCAATATTTGACACTCATGAAAAGATGATAACTATCACCTTTCCTTTGTTTCTTTTATTATTATTGATTTTAATACTAATTTACCATATTATCATTATTATAAAATATTTATAACCTATATTCACAAGGCTATTAATGACTTTTAGTCATCCACTAACTAATTATTGGTTCATTTGCTTCTTAAGACATCCCTTTTATAGAGCCACAAGACATAAGCACTTATAATTCAGCACATAGCTTTTACTCTATATGCGATTAAGTCCCTTCTCTTAATTCGGCATTAAAACGATCAATTCTTCACACAGAATTTTCACACAGGCTAAGTCACATATCCTTCACACAGAAAATATCATTTAAAATTTTTTACGACCTCAGATTTGTGGTCTCGAACCATTGTTCCGAATAGGGTTTAAATTGGGCTGTTACGGTGATAACAAATTCAAAGGGATTTTGGGTTAATATTAGTGGGTGAGTCAATAAAAAGGTTGTTAGGATTCAACGGGTTCACTAGGGTTAATTTGTGAAGGTAGGATTTTATGGAGTAAGTGGGTTAAACCTAGGTGCCTTTATCATCTCAAGATATCAAATCATTAATGTGGTCTCGACATGTATAAACGAGGCAAGTTCTAGAATAACAGCTTTAAAGTTGACACACTCATAATTAATAAAGTGAGCATGAAAAAGAATATATGCTCTATAAGGCTGAAAATCTCACAAAAATTATGGGTGTTTTTGACATCAATCCTTATAAATTCCAAATTTAAAGGTAATACTCAAATTCAGTTCAACAACCTATCAATTTTAATTTTTTAGAAAGTAGGCTTATCATGCTCGATTCTCTAGTATTCTTTAATTTTAATCATCAATGCACAATTAACTATGAATTACTCTAAAACATATCAATACTAATCATAAATCATTAGAAATTTCATCCTAATTAGTAATATGAGAAAAATACTTTCAACAAGTTTAAAATTCAGATTTTTGAGAATAATGAAAAATTAGGCATTAATTTGAGAATTATGCAAAAGTTAAGCACTTTTATCCCCCACACTTAAGATGTACATTGCCCTCAATGTACAAAGATAGGTAATGATAATTATGGGATAAATCAAAAGAGAAGGGGTAAAGTGACACTTCCTGAATTGTGGATGGTTCCGGAAGTTGGCCGTGGTCGTGGTAGAAGATAACTTATGTAGTAGTGAATTACTCCTAATGATTTGTTCGTGTATGTGGAGTATGTGATTGGAACTGCGAAGTCATCAGTTGGATATTTCGGAGGTGTTAAATAAATGTTAGGGAAACTCGAAGATTAGCTTTGCAATGGTAATTATAATAAAAGTTTGCAATTAAAAAGTGTCAAATTATGATAATAAAGGAAAAATAAAAATAAAAATAGAACAAAAAAAATAAGAATATAAAATATAGATAATTAGAGAGACTCAAGGGTTTTCATCATCTTTTGGATCTGGAGGTGGGGCTGATGATGAGATATGGAGGTGCTGGCATATTTGTTGGAGGGTGGTTTCTATCCCATCAAGACGTCGAGTGTTGTCGACGAAATATTGCTCAAACTGGTCGAGGCGTGCAATAATGTTTGCTAATGGTGCTGCCCGGGATGGCCGCTGGCTTGGTATCGGTGCCTCCTGTGATGGTTGTGGGACATCATCAGTAATGTCCTCGTGTTCCCCTTCATCTATGGATGTCACTAATCGGTATTGAGGGGGGTCGGTCCCTCGACGATGTTTAATCATCCCCATGTGTAACACCCCAAACCCGGCTTAAACGTTACGACTGGATCTGGCATGTCACATGAAAGGAATGTCTAAAAACTGTGTTTGTTAAAAAAGTTCGTGTTCGTTATATTTGTTGTGAAAAGTCAAGTTTAAGTAATTTTGAATAAGAAACGGTTTATTAATATTTTGGAAAATGGTTATTAAGGGTTTAGGAAATTCCCATATTGAACATTTAATAATAGTAGGCGAGTCAAACTAAAAGCGAAACCAACCAAAATACAAAATTAAAGTTGTAGAGGCCTTATTACAAAAGCTGTAAACCCAACTTATAGTAAAACAACTCCCATGATAACTATTAAAATAAAATCGAAATATTGAGCATGGCCACCTCGAGTCTTCCTCCGCTCCCAAATCCGCGATCTAATGATTACCTGCAAGATTTAAACAAAGGGGTGAGTCATCGAGACTCAGTGTGTAATTCCCCTTACCACGATAACTGGGCCTAAGCCTACAGTAATATGTTAGCCCAATGCCATGGCATATCAATAATTAGTGTAATGCAATTAATCCACATGATTCCACAAATGGGCTTGGCCCCAAATCCACATAAAACCACATACCACGCATAATGATGCAATATGTTACCCACCCCAACCTAATATCCATCCGCTACACACCCCCGTATCCTGCCACACACACCAGGGGATTACTAAATCGACCCTCCATCCGCTACACACCTCTTTGGCAGTCAAGCTGCTCAAAGCTAATATAACGTGGCCTAGCCACCGATCACCATGTGACCAAAGTATAACATATAATGTGGCCTAGCCACCGATCACTATGTGACCAAATCTCGATATCTATGATGTGACCCATGGTCATCATCAAACCACGATGAAGCACAAAGCTAACATCATCCCTCGATGTGGCAGATAGCCGACATCAAGTCATGATACGGCACATAGCCAATCATCACCACGTACATAAATGTACACCCTGTCCTTCATTCAATATATATCCCGAACCCCATGCACATGCAGCATAATATAATAATTCGTGTATGCAGTATGACATGTATGCAAATCATATATCAGATAACGTATGAAACGAATTACCATCATAATCAGAATAATAATATACAACATAATCAAGCTAACCAACCTCTAAGGGTATAACAGTAATTTTACCTACCAAGGGTATTTTCGTAGTTTACCCACCAAGGGTATTTTCGTAATTTATATACTAAGGGTATTTTTGTAATTTACCCACCAAGGGTATTTTCGTAGTTTACCCACCAAGGGTATTTTCATAATTTCGCACGTGCAATGGCCCTCCGAAGGTCTAATGTTACCCCGAGCGACTTCGGCTACCATTTCCAATCGTCACTGCACTATTGGGCCTAAAACCCGATTTCGGCCCATTCAGTGCCCACACGCCGTGTGGCCCACCTAACACAAATCTAGCCACGTATATAGGTTCCACCTAGTCTAGTTCACTATATACTATATCATCACACAATTTATTCCAATTGGGCCCACAGGCCCATTGGGCCTACTTTGGCCCATCGCGGCCCAAGCAAATCCAACCCACAAGAATACTACTGATGGCCTCAACTATCGCGTCGAAGCCCCACACATGTGCTCGCACGCTTGTGTGGCTACTATTACTGCGTGACCAAGACTTGACATTTGAAACACCCCAAACCCTACCACAAGTCTTGACCGGATCCGCATGCTCCTTGAGTAAAACAATTCAAAACTTATTTGTTACTTTGGAAAATCAGGTGGTTTGATTTGTGTTGAGTACAAATTGAAAACAGCGTTATCTTTGCGCCTCAATTTTATTAAAACAATATTTTTTTGTACTTGAAATCAATAAGTAAAAAGTATTTCGGGTTTTAGAGTTTAACAAGAATTTGAAAAAACGTTTGTGCTTAGGAGTCAAAAACATTTAAGATTTATTTTAATGAAAAACTATTTAATCTTGATTTAACAATAATCGTATCATAAAAAAATCGAATAAAATGCATACTTAAAAGCAGCTTAATAAGAATGGCCATATTACATCATAGCAAAACCCAAATAAATCCAAAACTTAAATGATAAAACCAATAAAAATAAAATAACTCGAAATGAGCATGGCCACCACTAAGCTCCCGCCGACCCGGCCCATTATTGAGTGTCATCTAAAAGATATCCCACAACGGGTGAGTCAATGACTCAATGTGTAATAATCAACACAAACTCTCAATCAATTTAGGCATGTCAAATCATACATATAAAACATATAAAATAATGATGCAATCCAGAACCCAAACCTAGATAACCATCCTCTACACATCACCCGTGCTCGCCATCACACCGTGGGGATTACTAAATCAACCATCCATCCGCTACACACCATCGAAGGTAGTCATTGCAATGACTTGCACATCGCCTTATAAATTGTGGCATAGCCACCAGATAACATTTTGTGACATAAGTCACCACATTCGATTATGTGACATGAGTCACGGATATTGTGGTAAAAACCACCAGATCACTTCCCCTTTTCATAATCACCCATATGCCCCATGAGTCATACAAATCTTGCAAATGTCATGCCACATGCCTTATTCATAATCGTAACCAATTCTCATATATGTCACGTTCATAGTTTATAATACTACTAAAAGATCTTTAGAGAATAACATACCTGAATATGTTGTACCATTGAATGGTACCTTTAGCCACATTTTTCAAATTCTTATGAACACATATAATACAACAATACCATAAATCTATCAAGAGTTAGTGTAGGGCTACACACCTGGTTACTAACGTGTTTTTCGAATCCCGAAAATCTACCGAAATAGAGTGTACACTTCCCTAAAAATCAAAGTCAAAATTCGGCCAACATTAATCACTAAATATGGCCTTGGCCGAATGTTCATAGTCCCTTACCTTGTGGGTCTAAATCCCGAAATCATCACTTGTCTTATGGAGATGTTGAGATACCTACAAGCCTTATGTTAGATCTGATTCTAACACTTTATGAACATCATAAATGGCTCATGCATAATATTACACTTTACTTACCTTAGTCAACCAAATCCGAATGGTCTCCCTAGAAGTTTGCTACAATAGAAATCCGAAAGATCCTTCATAGTTTCGGCCAAAGAATATTAATGGGATTAGTTTCTAGATTTTTCGGCTAAAAGAAAGAAAGGATTGCAAATCGAATAACATTTGTTCTTACCTTTAATATTGAAATCGACTGCACTACTGCTTGACACCACTGAGATATTCGGCTATGTAGACTAGATAGTGATCAAATCGACTTTAACAGGGTAGAGGGGCAATCGGTTATGGCCACCAAAACAAAGGATTTGGTTTTGGGGTTTAATGACTAATCGGCTAGGGGTTACTTTGAGTATCCGGCTTTTAAGACTTGGGACAAAGAAGAGAGAATGAGGGCACCTTGAGATTCGGCTATTAGGGAATAGGTATGGATTTGGGGTAGAAGGAAAGAAAAAGAAGAATAGGAGAAGAGAAGAATTTCGGCAAAGGCACTCTTGAAAAGAAAAGAAAGAAAAAATGGCCTCCTTTCCTCCTTTCGGCCGAAAATAACACCAATGGAGTCCCTAGGCCGGCCAACTCTCTTCCCTCTCTCCTTTATCCCTTGATCCACTCCTCCTTAGCTGAATCCTCAACTCTCTAACCCCATCTATACCTCCTCCTTCTAGAGTCCACATGCCGTCCACTACCTCCCCTCCTTGCTGCAAAATAAAACTCCAAAAGTGCTCTCCTTGCAACTCGAACCTAAGCCCTCCTTACACTTCCTGTGGCGTCACTTCCTAGGGCTTTAAGTGGTGCCTCCTTGCCACTTTAACAAGCCCATTCTTATGTCCAATTCCCTCTACATATTTTCTTAAGGCCTAACAAGCTTAGCTCCCCCTTTAATACTTAAAATCCAATATTTTCTAAGGCATTTACCTACACTTTGAAGTTCTCGAAAAAAATCATATAACACATTCAAACACACATAGGCATGCTACTTCATATAATTTAGCAATTATGCACAAGCCCTAATTTTCGGATATTACAGTTTTACCCCCTTAAAATAATTTCGACCTCGAAATTACCTCGCTAGAATAGGTGGGGTATTATCGTCGATTGCTTCTTCCTACTCCCAAGAAGCTTCCTCCGATCCATGATTACACCATAGCACTTTGACCGAGGGACCGATTTCCTCCGTAACACTTTCACATCTCTCTCTAGGATCTGAATTGGCTCCTCCTCGTAGGACAAATCTGGCCTTAGCTCCACCTCTTCAACCGGAACCACATGAGATGGATCCGATCGATATCGACGTAGCATAGAAACATGGAATACATCGTGTATCTGCTACAATTCCGAAGGCAACTCCAACTGGTAGGCCACTGGTCCAACTCGCTTTAATATCCGATAAGGTACTATAAACCTGGGACTTAACTTCCCTTTGCGACCAAATCTCATTACCTTCTTCCACGATAAAACTTTAAGAAACACCGAATCTCCCACGGCAAACTCAATCTCCTTCCGCTTAAGATCTGCGTATGACTTTTGCCTGTCAGAAGCCTCCTTCAATCGTGTTTGAATTACCTTAACCTTTTCCTCCGATTCTACCATAATTTTCGGACCCAAAATCTGACGTTCTCCCAATTCCGTCCAACATGTGGGAGTGCGACACTTCCGTCCATACAGTGCTTCGTACGGTGCCATCCGAATACTTGCCTGATAGCTGTTATTGTACGCAAATTCTGCTAAAGGCAAAAACTCTTCCCAACTCCCTCTGAAGTCTAATACACCCTCAAAGATATCCTCTAACACTTGATCACTCGCCGACCGCCGTCGATTGCGATGAAATGCCGTATTAAAGTCTAACTCTGCCCCAAAGCTTGATGTAGTGCCTTCCAAAATCGAGACGTAAACCTCGATCCCTATCCGAGATAATCGACATCGGCACTCGGCGACCTTACAATTTTGCAACATACAAACTTGCCAATTGTTGTAGGAATAGTCAACCCGCACGGGAATGAAATACGCGGACTTTATCAATCGATCCACTATCACCCATACCAAGTCCTTCTTAGTAGGCGTAAGGGGAAGCCTACTAACGAAGTCCATGGTGATTCTCTCCCACTTCCACTACGGAATCTGTATTTGCTGAAGCAACCCTGACGGAACTTGGTGTTCAGCCTTAACTTGCTGACACGTTAAGCACTTCCCTACAAATTCGGTAACTTCCCGCTTAAGAATAGGCCACCAAAATTGTTCCCTTAGATCTTTGTACAACTTACTACCTCCAGGATGCATAGTATAGGGGCTACTATGCGATTCCTGAAGAATTCTCTGCCGTAACTCCTCGTTCTTTAGCATACAGACCTTACCCTTGAAACACAATACTCCATCGCTATTAATACCATAGTCCTTCAACTCCCCACTATGCACTTGTCGTAGCTTAGCACTTAGATCATCATCCGCCAACTGACTCTCTTTCACCTTATTCAACCATGTCGGCTTAACTTGCAACTCTGCTAACAAACTTTCATCATCATACAAGCTAAGATGAGCAAACATTGCCCTCAGATCCGACACTACTTTTCGACTTAGGGCATCTGCCAACACATTCGCCTTGCCCGGGTGATACTCTATAGAACAATCATAATCCTTCAATAATTCCACCTACCTTTACTTGTCTCAGTTCACTTTTTTCGAGTCAAAGAATACTTCAGACTCTTGTGGTCCGTAGATCACTGACATTTCTCCATATAAGTAGTGCCTCCACACTTTAAGAGCAAAGACCACTGCTGCCAATTCCAAATCATGCGTCAGGTAGTTAACCTCATGTGGCCTTAA
The DNA here is from genome assembly GCA_025506655.1 of Gossypium rotundifolium. Taxonomy (NCBI): domain Eukaryota; kingdom Viridiplantae; phylum Streptophyta; class Magnoliopsida; order Malvales; family Malvaceae; genus Gossypium; species Gossypium rotundifolium. The sequence goes on along the minus strand of CP106722.1, from coordinate 182,023,941 downwards.
TTGTCGAGACGCATAAGCAACTACCTTCCCGCCTTGCATAAGGACACCTCCCAACTCGTATGGGGAGCATCACAATATACGACAAAATCCTTCCCTGCCTCAGGATGAATTAAAATCGGAGCTTCAGTCAAGACCCTCTTAAGTTTCTCAAAGCTCTCCTGTTGCTTATCAGTCCATACGAAAGGTACCTCCTTCCTTAGTAACTTTGTCAAAGGTGCCGTGATCAACGAGGACCCTTCTATTTAACCTTCTATAATAGCCTCGCCAATCCCAAGAAGCTACTTAACCTCCGCCATAGACTTAGGTGGTTTCCAATCCAATATCGCCTCAATCTTCCGAGGATCCACCCTTATCCCTTCCGCAGACACCACATGTCCTAAAACGCAACTTCCTTCACCCAAAATTCACACTTGTCAACTTGGCATATAGCTTTTTCTCTTAACACTTGCAACACGACTCGGAGGTGCTCATCATGTTCTTCCTCGGACTTCAATACACTAAAATATCGTCTATGAACATAACAACGAACCGGTCTAGATAGGGTTGGAAAACCCAGTTCATCATGTCCATGAACGTGGCTGGGGCATTTGTCAATCCTAACGGCATTACCAAGAACTCATAATACCCGTACCTTGTCCGAAAAGCTGTCTTATGGATATCAGCCTCCTTCACCTTAAGCTGATGACATCCGCATCTTAGATCTATCTTCAAAATATCGCGCCCTTTAGGTCGATCGAACAAGTCATCTATTCTTGGCAAAGGGTACTTGTTCTTGATGGTTAGCTTATTCAACTGACAATAATCTATGCACATGCACATAGTTCCGTCCTTCTTCTTCACAAGCAAGACCGGTGCTCCCCATGGAGACACACTGGGTCAGATAAACCCACGGTCAAGCAACTTTTGGATCTGAGCTTTGAGCTCAACCAACTCCTTTGGTTTCATTCAGACGGGCAATGGACACGGAGTCGCATTTGCAAGAAGTCAATTTCAAACTCTACTTCCTTATCCGGGGGTATTCCAGGTAACTCCTCCGAAAAAACATCCACAAATTCTCTTACTGTTCTAACTCCAGTAACTCCCCCTTCCTTTGCATCCAACGCACCAACAAAGATCAAAGATGCCTTGCACCCTTTCCGAACCATCTTATTAGCCTTTAAAGAAGAAACTATGTTAGACAGGTGGTTTCTTCTTTCCCCTATCATAACTACTGCCTTATCCTCTAGCGTTCTTAACTCCATTCGCTTAGCTGCACAATCTAATACAGCCTGATGTTCCACTAGCCAGTCCATACCAAGGATGAGATCAAATTCTCTGAAGGGTAATTCCATCAAGTCGACAAGAAATACCACTCCCTGAAGCTCTAGAGGTACACTTCGAAATATCTTATTCACCACTACAGTTTGACCTAATGGGCTCACTGCAGTCATCTCCCTATTAGACAGTTTCGAGGCTATGCCTAGTGTTTCAACTACTCTACATGCAATATAAGAGTGGGTAGAGCCAACATCAATTAGAGCAAAGTAAGGATTGTCAGCCATAAGGAACGTACCGGTTATGACGTCCGGTGTGTCACCATCTTCCCTTCAATGAACCGCATATACCAGACCCAGCTGCCTCACCTCCGTGTTACCAATACCTCTGCCCGGTATTCCCCGTCCTCTGTCAGAACCATTACCTCTACCAGCCGAACCACGACCTCGCGGTGGCTATTGTCCTCCTCTTCCAGCCTGATTAGAACCCTGACTTACTGGTCGGCCCCCTTCTATTCTCATAGGACAGTCCTTAATCATGTGGTCCTTGGACCCACACTTGAAACATCCTCCCGTCTTCTTCCAACACTCCCCCAAGTGCATCTTTCCACACTAGCCACAAGTACAGATCGCCCTCCCGTAGCACCTCATCACCACGTGGCCCATCACTTCTAGGCCTCTTTTGTACATTCCCTGATGACCCTGATGATCTAAAGCCTCTCTTTTGCCTATTCCGGTTTGTATTCTGTCTCACCGAGTCCTTAATCCCTTCGGCTACCTTAGCCTTCTCCACCAAAGACGTAAATTCTCGCTCTGTTGTGGAGCTATCAACAACCTCGAGTTATCCTCACCGTCCTCAAGTCGGACACACCGCTCATGCTCGCTGACACAATACCTCGAGCATATCGGCTCAACCTTAGAAATTTTGCCTCGATTTCGCTACGGACTTATTTCCTCGAACCAAATTTCAAAAATGCCTTCCTCTCGCATCAATATAACTAGTTCCAATGTACTTCTTCCGATATGCCGCTTAAAATATTCCCAAGTAAGATCATCACAAAGACTATCTCGAATCGTGAGCCACCATTGGTATGACTCATCACGGCGTAGGACACTACCCTTTTAGTTTCTCCTCGGCAACAGTCCAAATCGTCCATAATCTACTCAGTCGCTTCTAACCAATACTCAACCGTATTGGTGCCACACCGATACTCCACGAAAAACTCACCCATTAGCTCTGAGTCGCTCGTATCGACTTTTGAGCTCCCATGCCTCCACCGCCCCACCACCCTTTTTAGAAGTCGCAAGATCGTCAGTGATATCAGATCATCCCCCGTCGATCCTAATATTCCATACCAAAGAATGGTGGTGGTGGTATTTCATTTGTGGACCCTTGACCGTAACTAACGGGTTCCACATCGGTCATTCGGCCTCTACCACGACCACGGACATTACGACCACGCCCTCTAGAACTCATCCTTCCGAAGTTGCGCTTATCCGATTAGAGAATTTTATAGATTAGTTTTTGTTCCAATCGATTTATCGCGAACAGTCTTATGTAGTTCTTTCGATTCCATACACATACAATCTCAATTCATTCATTCAATCACCTTGCGTTCATTACAGAAAAATGTTGTAGTTGTCATTGTTTGTTGTTTTCCACTACCCAGGGGTATTTTTGTAATTTTATCCTATAGGGGTATTTTGGTAATTTTCCAAATTAGGGTATTTGAAAATTTCACAAAGTGGATTTTTTTGGTATTTTTACGAAATTGAAATACTTGGTAAGAAAATTTCAAGGGCAAAATGGTAATTTTATACACTAGGGGTATTTTTGTAATGTTACAAGCTAGGGGCATTTTGGTAATTTTCACAAAAGTTGGTTCCAGGTGATTTAACGAAATAAAGGTATTTTAAAAATTTTTAATTTGAGGGTATTTCGGTAACTTTCCATTCTGAGGGTATTTTGGTTATTTGTACAGGTTAAGGGTAATTTGGTCAATTTTCAAATTAGGGGTATTCTGATCATTTTTTTAAATCAAGGGTACTTTGGAATTTTATAATCATGGTTTGAATTTTGAGTTTCACAAAACAAGGTGATGGTCCTTTTGGGTTTTAATTATTGTTTAGCTTTGTGTTTGAGTCCTCTTGGCTAAGGTGAACTGTCACTACGCACTGTGTAGGATTCGAAAGCAGGGAGGTGAGTCACTAGATCGCTTAAATACCAAGCTCCCCTAATCCAATCCTAGACATGCACACAACGGTTGCCACACCTTTAACTCGACGACTCGAGACACAGGTGTTTGTTTGGTTAGACTTTAAGTTTTATGTATCTTGGTGTTGAAGTAGGCTAACCCTAGGGTTTAATTCCTAATTTACTAATCTACGTCCCTATAAGTCCTACATACAAATCACAAAAGAGTTAGGAGTACTTACCTGGTGGACTTCGGCCGAGACTCAAAAGCCATGCTAGAAAACCCGCTCATTTCTTAGTAAAATTCAATTTTAAAAGAAAGAAAACATTTTGGGCCCAAAAGCCCTCAAGATCGAAGTTTTGAACCGGCTCGATACCAAACCTGAAACACCCTAAACTCTCGCCCACAAGTCCCGACCGGATCCGCATGCTCCTTGAGTAAAACAATTCAAAACTTATTTGTTACTTTGGAAAATCTAGGTGGTTTGATTTGTGTTGAGTACAAATTGAAAACGGGTTATCTTTGCAATCTCGATTTTATTAAAATAGTATTTTTGTTTGTACTTGAAATCAATAAGTAAAAAGTATTACTGTGTTTTTAGAGTTTAACAAGAATTTGAAAAAACGCTTGTGCTTAGGTGTCAAAAACATTTAAGATTTATTTTAATGAAAACTATTTAATCTTGATTTAACAATAATCGCATCATAATAAACCGAATAAAATGCATACATAAAATAGTTAATAAGAATGGCCATATTACATCATAGCAAAACCTGAAATAAATCCAAAACTTAAATGATAAAAACCAATAAAAATAAAATAACTCTGAGCTGAGCATGGCCACCACTAAGCTCCTGCCGACCCGGTCCATTACTGAGTGTCACCTGAAAAGATACCCCACAACTGGGTGAGTCAACAGACTCAATGTGTAATAATCAACACAAACTCTCAATCAATTTAGGCATGTCAAATCATACATATAAAACATATAAAAACAATTATGCAATCCCGAACCCAAACCTAGATAACCATCCTCTACACATCACCCGTACCTGCCATCACACCGTGGGGATTACTGAATCAACCCTCCATCCACTACACACCATCGAAGGCAGTCGCTGTAGTCGACTTGCACATCGCCCTTATAAATTGTGGCATAGCCACCAGATAACATTTTGTGACATAAGTCACCACATTCGATTATGTGACATGAGTCACTGATATTGTGGTAAAACCACCGCATCACTTCCCTTTTCATAATCACCCATATGCCCCATGAGTCATACAAATCATGCAAATGTCATGCCACATGCCTTATTCATAATCGTAACCAATTCTCATATATGTCACGTTCATAGTTTATAATACTACTAGAAGATATTTAGAGAATAACGTACCTGAATATGTTGTACCATTGAATGGTACCTTTAGCCACATTTTTCAAATTCTTATGAACACATATAATACAGCAATACCATAAATCTATCAAGAGTTAGTGTGGGGCTACACACCTGGTTGCTAACGTGTTTTTCGAATCCCAAAAATCTACCGAAATAGAGTGTACACTTCCCTAAAAATCAAAGTCAAAATTTGGCCAACATTAATCACTAAATATGGCCTTGGCCGAATGTTCATAGTCCCTTACCTTGAGGGTCTAAATCTCGAAATCGTCACTTGTCTTATGGAGATGTTGAGATACCTACAAGCCTTATGTTAGATCCGATTCTAACACTTTATGAACATCATAAATGGCCTGCGGCCTAATATTAGACTTTACTTACCTTAGTCAACCAAATCCTGAATGGTCTTCCCTAGAGGTCGGCTACAATAGAAATCCCGAAAGATCTTTCATAGTTTCGGCCAAAGAATATTAATGGGATTAGTTTCTAGATTTTTTGACTAAAAGAAAGAAAGGATTGCAAATCGAATAACATTTGTTCTTACCTTTAATATTGAAATCGACTGCACTACTGCTTGACACCACTGAGATATTCAACTATGTAGACTAGATAGTGATCAAATCGGCTTGAACAGGGTAGAGGGGCAGTCGGTTATGGCCACCAAAACAAAGGATTTAGTTTTGGGGTTTAATGACTAATCAACTAGGGGCTTTGAGTATCCAGCTTTTAAGACTTGGGACAAAGAAGAGAGAATGAGGGCACCTTGAGATTCGGCTATTAGGAATAGGTATGGATTTGGGGTAGAAGGAAAAAAAGAAGAATAGGAGAAGAGAAGAATTTCAAAGAAAGGCATTCTTGAAAAGAAAAGAAAGAAAAAAATGGCCTCCTTTCCTCCTTTTGGCGAAAATAACACCAAGGGAGTCCCTAGGCCGGCCAACTCTCTTCCTCTCTCCTTTATCCCTTGATCCACCTCCTTAGCCGAATCCTCAACTCTCCAACCCCATCTATACCTCTACCTTCTAGAGTCCACATGCCGCCCACTACCTCCCTCCTTGTCGCAAAATAAAACTCCAAAGTGCTCTCCTTGCAACTCAACCTAAGCCCTCCTTGCACTTCCTGTGGCGTCACTTCTTAGGGCTTTAAGTGGCACCTCCTTGCCACTTTAACAAGCCCATTCTTATGTCCAATTCCCTCTATATGTTTTCTTAAGGCCTAACAAGCTTAGCTCCCCCTTTAATACTTAAAATCTAATATTTTCTAAGGCATTTACCTACACTTTGAAGTTCTCAAAAAAATTCATATAACACATTCAAACACACATAGGCATGCTACTTCATACAATTTAGCAATTATGCACAAGCCCTAATTCCTGGATATTACAGCATTTGCCGCTCTACAACTAGAGTAGAGAGAGTTACACACCTGATAGGACTCTGGTGCTAAACCGCGCTGTGACCACTCCTGTGCTCAATGCCTACCAAGGTATGTTAACTCTCCTCCTAGCATGCTCTTTATATAGCTAGCTCTTCACCTACATCTTTGTATCTTTCCTATGTGGGATCCCTTCGTCAGTAGAGTTTAAATTGAACTGAAACTCTTACCGTCCAATCTGCAAAATAAATACTCCCTTGCTCCTCATGAGATTCGAACCCAAGCTCTCCCATCAGCCAATTCACGTCACTTGCCACTAAGCCACAAGCTCCTCTTGTGTCTTAAACCGTGCGCAACTAAATATAAACTATGGCCAAATTCTAATATCCAAGTAAAAAAGAAAACAAAATGCAAAAGCCAAGACTTGAACCTTGGACCTCCTTCCTTCCTTGTGGCGTCACCCCTTGCCTCTTATGTGGCGTCACTTTGCCACTACACCACACACTCCACTTGTGTCATTTTTCTCCACATTTTATTCTTAAGGCCTACCTGCCAACTTTCAGGTTTTTTTCACCTAAAACCAAAATTTCCCCAAAGCCAATATTTGATCCCGGGGCTTCATAGAAACCCTCTAACCTTCCAAAATCACTTATCTAAAAGGTCCAACTTGCACTTAAGCCGATCTCCTGTTCTCCAAAAATTTTAAACGCTACTACGCCTAAGGCCCATTAGGTTCAATCCTACTAGGCCCAATTTCAGGGTGTTACACCATGTGTAGCATTGTCTGGATGCTTTGAGGTACCATGTTACCCATCAGTGTGAGGGAGTGATCTGATCATCGGTGTTCAAGAGGTCTAAGTGTCGAGCCAACCTAGTGATGTATGGCCCCATTGATAGAATCCCTTTCGTGTGGTTCGCTTGGTGCCGGATAGCATGATTTATGAAATATGTGATTGTGTTAAACAGTCGAGTTTTAATATTTATAAAAAGAATGATCGAACACAGAGACTAACTATGACAATGATAGAGGCAAGTGCACCTATCGAACAGTAGTATAGTTTAGGCAAGAATATTTTATCGAACCCAAGGGAACCTAAAAGTACTACTACTCACTTTCTTTCTATTATTTAGCCTAAAATATGGAGTGATTGGTTTATAAAACTAATGAAAAACTAAACTAGATGTAAAGACAAAAGAATGAATTGGAGAAAGACTTTAGGAAAACTCAGTTGATGAAGACGATACCCTCAGGAAGCATCCACCTATGACTTCACTTATTATTTATCCCTAAACCATATGATTTCTTTACTTAGCTTGATCTGTGAGACTCCCTAACCTATATTAAACCCTCTCTCGAGGCGAATAACATCTAACCTTAGGTTAATTAGTGGAACTCTCATTCTCTTATAATAACCCCTAAGGAAGCAAAGAATCGATCAATGGATTCCTATATTAGGTTTTACCCTAATTCGGTAAAATCTCGTAACCTATCTCTAGGCGCCCTATCAACTCTGCTTAATTATGCTAGATCTACTCTTAGGTAGGGTCTATTCCTCCTCCACCTAAGCACATCAGACATATAATTTAGAAATCAAATAATAAAATCCATCATAGGTTTCATCCCCTTCAGGTATCTGAAGGGTTTAGTTCATAACTAAATAAGAAAACATCTCAAGAAAAGAGATAAAACAAAACATAAGAAATCCCTAAAACTCCTCAAGGAATTGAAAGAGATCCTCCGCCTTGAATATAGTTCCGGCTTCTTGAGATGGATCAACTGGCTATCTTTAAGTGATTCCTAAAAGATGAAAGCTTGAAGAAAGGCCTCGCTAAAACCCCGTCCTCTTCAATGTCGGCCTTGGGTTGTTTATATAGGCTTTTGGGATGCTTTACTTGGCTCCTAAGTACATCTTTCAAGTAGAATTACTATTAGGGTGTTTAAGTAGACTTAGGAGTATGTTTCTTTGGCTTCAAGCATCAAATTTTGAGTGAAATTTCTTATTCCTGTAGTAGGGGCACGCCCATGGCAGACGTCCGTGTAATTCAGAGTTGGGCCGTGCCTTGATTCTATCGTTTTGGGCACGACTATGGCACGACCGTATAAGTTAGGATTCAGGCCGTGCTTCAGGTCTGTCGATTGGGACACGGCCATGTAGATCGCTTGACACGCTCATGTGTGGTAATGAGATGATGTACGGCCTGTAACTCGTGAGTTAGGCCGTGCTCTAGGTAATCGGTGAGACACGATCATGCAGGCTTTGTGCCCGGCCGTGTTGATTTCTTGCTAAGGCCCAATTACACTGTTTTAAGCCCGTTTTTGTGTTCTTTTTATCCTCGGGTGCTTTCTTCAGTATATGACATGAAAAGAAAGGATTACAAGCACCTTTTATATAAATTAAGGGCTAAATCATCAAAAATTATACTAAATGTGGGATTAAAATATGTTACTTTTATGGTTTATCAATATGCCAAATCGAAAACGTGCCCCTCTGACATGCACGATAAGTAGTAAACATCGTGCTTATTTACCATGCTGGTGTTTTCACATCAACCTGTGATAGTGTGGGCTAGGATGGCGTGGATATATCTCGTGGTGGGCCAAGGGTCATGCTGTCACGATCGATCATTGGGGTTGTAAGCATTCGTAGGGTACTCTACCGTGCAAGAAGCTAAAGAGGTTGGGGGGGAGTTCTCGGTCTAAATCGGAGAGGTTATTTTCTTCTCTAAATTTGTTTGTATAAAGTCTAAGAGCTATGCCGAATTGGGGTATGCTTAATTGACGTACCATGCCCTCTAACCGGAATTGCACTGTTTTTGGCTCGTCAAACTGTGCCATCACTATTTGTAAAGTAAAAGTTGTGCAAAATTCTAGTGTTAGCTCCAGGTATGTGGGCTCGATGATTGAGAAGAACTGCTCCCATGGTTCGGTTGAAATGAGGGCCCGGATGTCAGTTGCTAGTCCTATTTGTTCAATAGTGTTCCAGTCAATGCACCTTCCAATGCCTAAGGGCCATTCTCGGAATGCCTTGTAACGCTCTTCTTAAGTGTTTTGAGGGAACCAGAGAATGGATGCCGAAGTTCAGAAGATGCACTTGCAGAAGATGATCTGGGCCCCTTTCTCTTCTTACTTGGGACTGAGCGTTTTACTCGAGATGTCGACATATTTCCTGCTAATGTAGAGCAATTTTCTTCTAGTTCAACCAATATATTTTAAAATTACATAATAAAATTTTTATAATAGCAGAGCACCAATTCTTCTAGAATGTATTAATAAGCGAAGCATAAGATTAATCAAATAATGAGAGTCATGTTGTTAAAAACTTAAATAAATAAAGCAAACAAGAAGAATTCTAAAAAGAAAATGAACTAAACAAAAATCATGTTTTATCATAAACTAATACAAGAAATAGAATAAACCAAATAACATGAATCAAAATTTTTTTCGTCTAAATTTAAACAAAAACTTAAATGAAGAGGAAATATGCGAAAGTGTGAAGAAAAAAAAAGAACCAGTAGTGGTGGTGGATGATGAGCACGATGGTGGAGCTGGTTTCCGCAGTGTGAGCACGGCTTGGTAGGGGCGTAGCGTGTGAGCATGGTGGTGCTGTGGCTGTGTGGGTTAGTTGTGGAGAAAGAATGGCGTTTTGGAGGGAGAAGTCAGGTTTTTATGGCCGGATTTGGGTAGGAGGGGCTTAAAAACTAATTTTAGGGTTTGAATTTAGGGAAGAAAGTTGTTAGATTTTACTTATAGAGGAGGGGGCATGGTTAGTTGACACGCCCGTGTCATTCTAAAATCGTCCATGCTTTTCGCGTTTTTCAGGATTGGGCATGTTCAGGTTTATTGGCACGGCCGTGTTACCGTTAGGTACGCCCGTGCTGGGCAAGTTAGTAGCTTCACACGGTTCGATCACACGGGCGTGTTCTGGTATCGCAGCCTGTGTTGACTATAAAAATTTTTCCCTGTTTGGGCACGGCTCTTGACGCGCCCATGTCTGATAAGTCAGTATATTAGCACGTGGGATAGCATGGTCGTGTATAGGCCGTGTGTCACAAGTCAGTAACCTTGCACGATTGTGAGGCACGGGCGTTTTCTACCCGTGTTGTGTAAGTCAGTAGCTTTACACGGTTATGATGCACGGGCGTGGTCTGATATCGTAGCCCTTGTTAAAGAAGGTCATTTTTTTTCTATTTATGAATGGCTAATGGTACGCCCGTGTTTGCAGTCATGTCTTGCATACGGTCATTGGCATGCCCGTGTTTATAGCCGTGTTTCAAAACCTGCACTTCCATTGGGCTAGTTTTTGTGAGGTGTTAGCAAGGTGAAAATAAAATGTTAGTGGTTTAGTGCTCGGGTTGCCTCCCGAGAAGCGCTTGTTAAGCTAGACTTTCCTTGTTTTTGGTTCTAAAAGAAGGTTCATGGAGCAGAAGATCCTCTCTCATATCTCTAAAATCTGCACCATTATAAATTTTGAGTCGGTAACCATTTACCTTGAATGTGCCCTTAGTGGGGTGAGTTACCTCAATTGTGCCGATGGAAAATTGTTTTAATCATGAATGGGCTGACCTTCTTGATTTCACTTTCCTAGAAATAATTTAAGCCTTGAGTTATACAAGAGGACCAAGTCCCCACCTCGAATTGTTTTGATCTTTTAGACGAGCATCGTGGCGCCGCTTTGTTGCCTCTTTGTATAATTTTGAGTTCTCGAGGCTTCACTCTCCATTCATCTAGCTCATTTATCTCGCATTATTCTTTTCTTTCCTACAACATTAAGATCGAATTCAAAATTTTATTGCCCAAAAGCTTTGTGTTCTAATTTGAATGGTAGATGATGCCTTTCCCCATATACAAGTTTGTATGGGGATGTCCTAGAAGTGTTTTGAATGTCGCTCAGAGGCCCATAAAGCATCATCTACTTTAATCGCATGCTTTTCTATTTGATTCAACCGCTTTTTTCTAGAATGCGCTTAAGCTCTCTTGCTACCTCACCTCCCACTTGGTTTGAGGATGATATGGGGTGGTTGTTCGTGGCATACTCCATATTTCTTTAGAACTTTTTCAAATTGTGTATTACAAAAATGAGTACCCCTATCACTAATGATGGCTCTAGGTGTCCCGAATGGGGAAAATAGTTTCTTGAGAAATTTAACTACTACCCTAGCATCATTGGTAGGTAAGGCTTCCACTTCTACCCATTTTGACATGTAATCAACTGCTACTAGGATGTATTTATTTCCAAATGAATTAGGGAATGGTCTCATGAAATCAATACCCCATACGTCAAATATCTCACATGATAACATATATGTTTGAGGCATTTCATCACGTTTAGAGATATTACCTATCCTCTGGAATCTATCATTAGTTAACATACCTGTTGGCATTTTTGAATAGAGTGGGCCAATAAAAACCTGATTCGAGTATTTTGGGTGCTGTCTTAATTCCACTGTAGTGTCCTCCTGATGGTCCTGAATGGCAATGGTCTACGATTTTGTTTGCTTCTGTCTTTGTAACACATCTTTGAATTACCTGATCTGCACATATGCGAAAAAGAAAGGGATCTTCCCAAAAATAATTTTTTACATTAGCAAAGAATCGCTTCTTTTGGTGATGTGTCAGTTTCCTTGGTAGAACGTTAGCTGCTAAATAAATTGCAATATTTTCAAACCATGGTACCTTAGAATGGGTTATAGAGAAGAGTTGTTCTTCAGGAAACGAATCATTTATTTCACCTTCGTCAAGCTCTTTGGTGTGTGGATTTTCAAGTCTAGAAAGGTGATCTGCTGCAAGATTCTCGGCTCCCTTCTTATCTTGTATTTCCAAGTCGAATTCCTGTAAGAGTAAAATCCATAGTATGAGTCTAGGTTTTGCATCAGGTTTGTTTAAAAGGTATCTAAGAGCTGAATGGTCAGTGTAAATGAAAACTTTAGATAGTATTAGATACTGTCTGGATTTATCAAAGGCAAAAACTACGGCTAGCAATTCTTTCTCTGTGGTGGTATAATTTTCATGTACGGGTATTAGTGTTCTGCTGGCGTAGTAAATTGGCTGAAAATGCTTGTCTCTTCATTGTCCCAAAACTGCACCTACTGCAAAATCACTTGCATCACAAATTAGTTCAAAGGGTAAGTTCCAATCAGGTGCTATTATAATTAGTGCATTTATTAATTTATATTTAACGATATTGAATGCATTTAGGCATTCCTGATTGAAATCAAAAGGAACATCTTTTTCTAGTAATTTTGTCAACGGCTTAGCTATTTTAGAAAAATATTTAATAAATCTTCTGTAGAATCCTACATGTCCTAAAAAGCTTCTAATAGTCTTGACAGAACTAGGGAAGGGAGTTTTCTATGGCTTCAACTTTCGCTTTATCTACCTCAATCCCTTTACTAGAAATTTTAAGTCCTAGTACAATCCCTTCCCTAACCATAAAGTGACATTTTTCCCAATTCAACACAAGGTTCGTTTCCTCACATCTCATTAGAAATCTTTTTAAATTTTCGAGGAAAAGATGGAAATAATTACCGAATACCAAAAAATCATCCATAAATACCTCCATGATGTCCTCTACGAGTTCGTCAAAAATTGCCAACATGCAATGCTGAAAAGTAGCAAGAGCATTACGTAATCCAAAAGGCATTCTACGATAAGCAAACGTACCGTATCAGCATGTAAATGTTGTCTTCTCTTGGTCTTCAGGAGCTATGGGGATTTGGAAGTAGCCGGAGAGTCCGTCCAAGAAGCAGTAGAACATATGCCCGGATAGTCTTTCTAACATTTGATCAATGAAGGGTAGAGGAAAGTGATCTTTTCTGGTGGCATCATTTAGCTTTCTATAGTCTATACGCACTCTCCAACCTATAATCGTTTTATGGGAATTAACTCATTCTTTTCGTTGGGTACTACCGCTATTCCTCCTTTCTTTGAACTACCGCGACAGACTTACCCAAGTGTCACGTAAATAGGATAAATTATTCCGCATCTAGAAGTTTAATTACCTCGACTTTGACCACTTCTTTCATGTTAGGGTTTAATCATCTCTGAGGTTGCACACACGGTTTATATTCTTCTTCCATTAAAATTTTGTGGGTGCAAAACGCGGGGTTTATTCCCTTGATGTTAGAAATTTTCCAAGCTATGGCTTTCTTGTGTTCTCTTAGTACCTTTATTAGCTCTTCCTTTTCCTTGGGTTCTAGTTTTGAAGAGATGATTACTGGTAGCGTAGAATTGTCCCCAAGGAATGCGTATTCTAAATGTTTTGGTAACTGTTTTAATTCTAATTTGGGCGGCTCTTCGATGGAGGGTTTGTGTTTTAATACATCATCTTCTTCAATGTTTTCTTCTTTCATTTGTCAGGATGATGATGTATTCAAACTCATCTCATTGCCTTCATCTTCTTCCCCTCTCCTTGAGCCGTATACGCCCATCGTGTCATCATGTATGATTTTCTCGTAATGAATTTTAATAATATGATCAGAGTGTCAATAATATAACAGAATCATCTTGCTCTTTAGAATATCGCATGGCATCATAAATTTGAAAAATAATTTCTTCATCGCCTATCCTTAGTGCTAGTTTACCATCACCTACATCAATAATAGCTCTAGCAGTGGCTAAAAAAGGACGCCCTAAGATTAACGGAACATTAAGGTCTTCATCCATGTCTAATACAATGAAATCAACAGGGAAAATAAATTTATCAATTTTTACCAAGACATCTTCAATAATTCCTCTAGGATATTTAATAGATCTATCAGCTAATTGAATACTCATCCTAGTGGGTTTTGGTTCCCCAAGATCTAGTCGTTTAAACATTTTGTAGGGCATTAAGTTGATACTAGCGCCTAGGTCTGCTAATGCTTTCTTGATGTTTAAACTTCTAATCAAGAAAGGAATAGTGAAACTCCCTGGATCTTTTAACTTCCGTGGTAATCTATTTTGGAGAATGGCTGAACACTCTTCACTAAGCTCTACCATTTATACTTCCTCAAGCTTTCTTTTGTTCGTGAGAAGTTCCTTTAAGAATTTTGCATACTTGATCTCGTGAAATAACTTCAACAAAAGGTAAGTTAATATGTATTTGTTTAAAGAGTTCGAGGAACTTATCATATTGAGCATCCAATTGTTCTTTCTTTAATTTTGTTGGATATAGAATTTTTGCTCTATTCTCTGCATGCAATGGATTATTGTTCTCAACTTTTACACTCTTTTCCTTGGTGACCTCATGTGGTTTCTTTCTTGTGGTTCAGTTACTCTTTGCCACTCCTTAGTGTAACTTCCCTTACTTGTTCTGTGTCTTTAGATAAAATTGCTGATCGCATTTCACATACTATTTCAGTAAGTAGTCCAACTAACTTAATAAGTTCTCCAAAATTGATTCTCGATTCCCTTAATCGATTTTTATTGTTCATCAAGTGTTGCTTCAGTCTTTTGGAAGCGATAATCTGTAGCTGCCATGAATTTTGTTAGTATCTCTTCGAGGTTTGATTTCTTTTCTTATGGATAGGGCTGATTTTGGTAATTTGGATGAGGTTGCTGCATTTGATTTCCTTAATTTCCTTGTCCTCCCCACGAAAAATTTGGGTGGTTCCTCCAACCTGTGTTATAAGTGTTACTATAAGGATTATAATTGGATCTGAAATTGTTACCTATATAGTTTGTCTACTCATGTTCTGCTCCTGGTTGGTAGGGTGGGTACTCAGGATTGGCCACATTCCCTCTTGCTTCGTATTGCATTATTGGGTGTACCTGCAAAGAACATAGATTGTCATGCTTTTTATTCATTATCTCTACCTGTGTTGATAGCATTGTTACTGTGTCTATGTTAAAAACTCCGACTGGTTTTGTCGGTTTGGCCCTTGTAATTTGCCATTGATAGGTATTCAACGACATCTCTTCAATAAAGTCGTAAGCCGCTTCAAAAGTTTTGTTGTTCAAAGTTCCACCGGCTGATGAGTCAATCATTTGCCTCGTTGAAGAAGTCACACTGTTGTAAAAAGTTTGGACTTGAAGAGACAAGGGTAATCTGTGGTGTGGACATCTTCTTAGGAGATCTTTATATCTATCCCATGCATCATATAATGTTTCTGCGTCATTCTGCACAAAAGAAGACATGTCATTCCCAAATTTGGCCGTTTTGGTTTGTGGAAAGCATTTTAAGAGAAATTTTTCGGTCATTTGATCCCATGTGGTGATTGACCCTTGATAAATCGTAAAAGTAACATATTTTAACCCCATATTTAATAGGCTTTTGGATGATTTAGCCCTTCAATTATGTAAAAAGGTGCTTTTAATCCTTTCTTTTCATGTTTATACTTAGGAAAGCACCCGAGGATAAAAAGAACACAAAATGGGCTTAAAACGAGTAATTGGGCCTTAGAAGAAATCAACACTACCGCCCAAAATCACTGCACGACTGTCTCGACAATTACCTAGAACATGGCCCAACTCATGAGTTACACAGCCGTGCATCATCTCATTACCACACACGGGCGTGCCTTGTGATCTACATGGTCATGCCCAAAATGAGAGAATCAAGGCACGACCCAACCTTGAAATTACACGGGCGTGTGCCATGGGCGTGCCCCTGCCGCGGGAATGAGCAATTTCACTCGGAATTGGATGCTTGAACCCAAAGAAACATACTCCTAAGTCTACTCAAACACCCTAATAGTAATTCTACTTGAAGGAGATACTTAGGAGCAAGTATAGCATCCCAAAGCCTATATAAACAACACAAGGCAGACATTAAAGGGAGCATTTTGGTAGAGGCTTTTTGTCGAAGCATTCATCTTTTAGGGAGTCACTTAAAGATAGCCAGTTGATCCATCTCAAGAAGTCAGAACTCTATTCAAGATGGAGGATCTCTTCTTCAATTCCTTCAGGGGGTTTTAGGGAGTTCTTATGTTTTGTTTATTCTTTACTCTTGAGATGTTTTCATATTTAGTTATGCACTAAACCCCTCAGATACCTGAAGGGGATGAAACCTATGATGGATTTTGTTATTTGATTTCTAAATTATATGATAAGTACTTGGTTTGTTCTTAATTATGTTGCTTAATTCAATCTGATGTGCTTAGGTGGAGGAGGAATAGACCCTACCTAAGAGTAGATCTAGCATAATTGAGCGGAGTTGATTGGGTGCCTAGAGATAGGTTACTAGATTTTGCGGATTAGGGTGAAACCTAATATGGGAATCCATTGATCGATTCTTCGCTTCTTAGGGGGTTATTATAAGAGAACGAGAGTTCCACTACTTAACCTAAGGTTAGATGTTATTCGCCTCGAAAGAGGGTTTAATATAGGTTAGGGAGTCTCACGGATCAAGCTAAGTAAAGAAATCATATGGTTGGGGAATAAATAATAAGTGAAGTCATAGGTGGATTCTTCCTGAGGGTATCGTCTTTATCAACTGAGTTTTCTTAAAGTCTTTCTCCAATTCATTCTTTTGTCTTTGCATTTAGTTTAAGTATTTCGTTAGTTTAATATTCCAATCACTCCATAATTTAGGCTAAATAATAGAAAGAAAGTGAGTAGTAGTACTTTTTGGTTCCCTTGGGTTCGATAAGATATTCTTGCCTCGAGCTATACTCTTGCTCGATAGGTGCACTTGCCTCTATTGTTGTTACAATACCATCTCTGTTCGATCATTCTTTATAAATATTAAAACTCAATCGTCTCGACACAATCAAGTTTTTAAGGCCATTGTCGGGAACTCTAAAATATTAAGAAAGCTCTATTTCTATTACTTTAGCTATTATTTTTATTTTTAAATTTCTCTTTTATACATATGTTTTTGTTTTATTTTTCTAAATTTCTTTCTTTCTTTGCATATCGTGTACCTCTAGTTTATGACTAGAAGAAATCCGAGAGGACCATTAGAATACTGAAAGTGACATTGAGGCTACCGCCATGAAATCACAGAGAAATAAGACGAGCCCTAGATCACAAAGAGAAGAATGTAAAATATCCAATCCTCTTGAAGGGATGGACAATAACAATCCACCAAATATGCAAGAACAGAATGCTCACAGACTATGTATGATTATGCTAAACCTAATTTGACAGAGCAGAATCTAGTATTGTTAGGCCGCTTATAGCGCTAATAATTTTGAATTAAAGCCTAACACAATACAAATGATTCAACAATTCGCTCAATTTGATGGTTTGCAAGATGAGGATCCAAAGACTCATATATCTAATTTTTAGAATTCTCGATACCTTCAAAATAAATGGCGTTTTGACGATGGCATACGCCTCTTGCTATTTCCTTTTCATTAAGGAACAAAGCAAAGCGTTGGTTGAACTCGTTACCACAAGGGTCAATCACCACATGGGATCAAATGACCTAAAAGTTTCTTTTAAAATATTTTCCACCACTAAAATGGCTAAATTTAGGAATGATATATCTTCTTTTGTGCAGAATGATGCAGAAACATTATATGATGCATGGGAAAGATATAAGGATCTCCTAAGGAGATGCCCACACCACGGATTACCTTTGTGGCTTCAAGTCCAAACTTTCTACAATGGTGTGAATTCTCCAACTAGGCAAATAATTGATTCATCAGCCGGTGGAACTCTGAATAATAGAACTCCTGAAGCGGCTTATGATTTTATTGAGGAGATGTCGTTGAACACCTATCAATGGCAAATTACAAGGGCTAAACCGACAAAATCAGCCGGAGTTTTTAACATAGATGTAGTGACAATGTTGTCAACACAAATGGAGTTAATGAATAAAAAGCTTGATAATTTATGTTCTTCACAGGTACATCCAGTCATGCAATGGGAAGCAAGTAAGAATGTGGCGAATTCTGAGTACCCACCTTACTAACCAGAAGAAAAAAATGAGCAGACAAACTATATAGGTAACAATTTCAGATCTAATAATAATCCTTATAGAACACTTACAATCCAGGTTGGAAGAACCACCCAAATTTTTCGTGGGGAGGACAAGGAAATCAAAGGCAGCAACCCGCTCCAGATTATCAAAATCAGCCCTATCCACAAGAAAAGAAGCCGAGTCTTGGAGAGATGCTGAAAAAGTTCATGGTAGCTATAGATTCTCGTCTCCAAATGACGGAAGCAACACTTGATGAACAACAAATCTTACTCAAGGAAATCAAGACTCAGGTGGGAGAGCTCATTACGTCAGTGGGAATACTTACTGAAATAGTATGTGAATTAAGGACAGAAATTTCTTCCAAAGACACAGAGCAAGTAAGGGCAGTCACACTAAGGAGTGGCAAAGAGCTAGTTGGACCACAAAGAAAGACACCACATGATGTCATCAAGAAAAAAATGTAGAAGTTGAGAACAACAATACATTGCATAGAGATAATAGAACACAAATTCCATATCCAGAAAAATTGAAGAAAGAAAAATTGGATGCTCAATACGGTAAGTTCCTTGAACTCTTTAAACAGATACATATTAACTTACCTTTCGTTGAAGCTAGTTCATAGATGCCCAAATATGCAAAATTCTTAAAGGAACTTCTCACAAACAAAAGGAAGCTTGAGGAAGTATCAAAGGTGGAGCTTAATGAAGAATGTTCAGCCCTTCTCCAAAATAAAATACCACAGAAGTTAAAAGCTACAGGGAGTTTCACTATTCCCTGCTTAATTGGTAGTTTAAACATCACGAAAGCCTTAGCAGATCTAGGCGCTAGTATCAACTTAATGCCTTATCGATTGTTTAAACAGCTAGATCTTGGGAAACCAAAACCCACTAGGATGAGCACTCAATTAGCAGATAGATCTATTAAATATCCTAGAGGGGTTATTGAAGACATCTTGGTAAAAATTGATAAATTTATTTTTCCCATTGATTTCGTTGTGTTAGACATGGATGAGGACATCAATGTTCCTTTAATCTTAGGGCGTCCTTTTTTAGCCACTGCTAGAGCTATTATTGATGTAGGGGATGGCAAACTAGCATTAAGGATAGGTGATGAAGAAATTATTTTCCAAATTTATGATGCCATGCGATATTCTAAATAGCAAGATGATTCCTGTTATTTTGTTGACACTACTGATCATATTATTAAAAATTCATTACATGAAATCCTGCAGGATGGCACGATGGAATTGTGTCCACCTCAAGGAGAGGGGGAAGAGGACGAAGGTAATGAGATTAGTTTGAATACATCATCATTCAGACAAATGAAAGAAGAGAACATTGAAGAAGATGAAATATTAAAACAAAAACCCTCTATCGAAGAGCCGCCCAAATTGGAATTAAAACAGTTACCAAAACATTTAGAATATGCATTCCTCGGGGACAATTCTACATTACCAAGAATCATCTCTTCGTAACTAGATCCCAAGGAAAAGGAGGACCTGATAAAGGTACTAAGAGAACACAAGAAAGCCATAGCTTGGAAAATTTCGACATCAAGGGAATAAGCCCTGCTCAGACTCACAAAATTTTAATGGAAGAAGAATATAAACCGTGTGTGCAACCTCGTAGACGATTAAACCCCAACATGAAAGAAGTGGTCAAAACCAAGGTAATTAAACTTCTAGATGCAGAATAATTTATCCTATTTCGA
The DNA here is from genome assembly GCA_025506655.1 of Gossypium rotundifolium. Taxonomy (NCBI): domain Eukaryota; kingdom Viridiplantae; phylum Streptophyta; class Magnoliopsida; order Malvales; family Malvaceae; genus Gossypium; species Gossypium rotundifolium. Next base: position 182,004,166 of record CP106722.1, on the reverse strand, counting down.
CAAAGACTTGGGTAAGTCCCATGCGTAGTTCCAAAGAAAGGAGGAATGACTTTAGTGCCCAACAAAAAGAATGAGTTAATTCCCACAAGAACGATTCTGAGTTGGAGAGTCAGATAGACTATAGAAAGTGAATGATGCCACCGTAAAAGATCACTTTCCTCTATCCTTCATTAATCAAATGTTAGAAAGACTATCCGCATATGTACTATCGCTTCTTGGACGGACTCTTGGTTATTTCCAAATTCCATAGCTCCTAAAGACCAAAAAGACAACATTTACATGCCCATACAGACGCTTGCTTATCGAAGAATGCCCTTTGGATTATGTAATGCTCCCGCCACTTTTCAAAGATTGGTAGAGGACATCATGGAGGTATTTATGGATGATTTCTCGATTCGGTAATTCTTTCCAACTTTGCCTTAAAAATTTAAAACAAGTTCTAATTAGATGTGAAGAAACAAACCTTGTTCTGAATTGGGAAAATGCCACTTTATGGTTAGAGAAGGGATTGTTTTAGGACATAAGATTTCTAGAAAAGGGATTGAGGTAGATAAAACGAAAGTTGAAACCATAGAAAAATTACCTCCTCCTAGTTCAGTGAAGGCTATTAGAAGCTTCTTAGGACATGTAGGTTTTTATAGAAGATTCATTAAAGACTTTTCTAAAATAGCTAAGCCTTTGACAAAATTACTAGAAAAAGATGTCCCTTTTAATTTTAATGAGGAATGTTTAGATGCATTTAATGTCCTTAAAGATAAATTAATAAATGCACCAATTATAATCACGCCTAATTGGAATTTACCTTTTGAACTAATGTGTGATGCAAGTGACTTTGCAGTAGGCGCAGTTTTGGGGCAACGAAGATACAAGCATTTTCAGCCAATTTACTACACTAGCAGAACATTAACACCCGCGCAAGAGAATTACACCACGACTGAGAAAGAACTACTAGCTATAGTTTTTGCTTTTGACAAATTTAGACAATATCTAATATTATCAAAAGTTGTCGTTTACACTGACCATTCAGCTCTTCGTTATCTTTTAACCAAACCTGATGCAAAACCTAAATTCATATGATGGATTTTACTATTACAGGAATTTGATCTGGAGATACAGGATAAGAAGGGAGCTGAGAATCTGGCGACAGATCACCTCTCAAGACTCGAAAATCCACACACCAAAAAGCTTGATGAACAAGAAATAAATGATTCATTTCCTGAAGAACAACTCTTTTCTTTAACGCATTCTGAAGTACCATGGTTTGCAAATATTGTGAATTATTTAGTAGTTAACGTCTTGCCAAGAAAATTAACACATCACCAAAAGAAGCGATTCTTCGTTGATGTGAAAAATTATTTTTGGGAAAATCCCTTTCTTTTTTGCATATGTGCAGACCAGGTAATTTGAAGATGCATTACAAAGAGAGAAGCAAGCAAAGTTCTGGAACATTGTCATTCAGGACCATCAGGGGGACATTACAATGGGATTAAGACAGCACACAAAATACTCGAATCAGGTTATTACTAGCCCACTTTATTTAAAGATGCCAACAGGTACGTTACTACGTGTGATAAATGCCAAAGAACAGGTAATATTTCTAAACGTGATGAAATGCCTCAAACATATATGTTGTTAAGTGAAATATTTGATATGTGGGGTATTGATTTTATGGGACCTTTCCCTAGTTTATTTGGAAATAAATACATCCTAGTAGCAGTTGATTACATGTCAAAATGGGTAGAAGCAGAAGCCTTACCTACCAATGATGCCAGGGTAGTAGTTAAATTTCTCAAGAAACTATTTTCCCGATTTGGGACACCTAGAGCCATCATTAGTGATAGGGTACCCATTTACATGTCGTAGTTTGAAAAAGTTCTAAAGAAATATGGAGTATGTCATAAAACAGCCACCCATATCATCCTCAAACTAGCGGACAAGTTAAGGTAACAAACCGAGAGCTTAAGTGCATCCTAGAAAAACGGTTGAATCAAATAGAAAAGGTTGGGCAGTTAAGGTAGATGATGCTTTATGGGCCTATAGAACAGCATTCAAAACACCTCTAGGAACATCCCCATACAAACTTTTATACGGGAAAAGCTATCATCTACCATTTGAGCTAGAACACAAAGCTTTTTGGGCAACAAAATTTTTGAATACTGACCTCACAATTGCAGGAAAGAGAAGAATGATACAGATGAACGAGCTGGATGAATGGAGAGCAGAAGCCTATGAAAACTCAAAACTGTACAAGGAAGCAACAAAGCGACGCCACGATGCTCGTCTCAAGTGATCAAAACCATTCAAAGTAGGAGACCTGGTCCTACTATATAATTCAAGGCTTAAACTATTCCTGGGAAAACTAAAGTCAAGATGGTCAGGCCCATTCATGATCAAAACAATCTTTCCATATGGCACCATTGAGGTAACTCATCCCACAAAAGGCACATTCAAGGTAAATGGTCACCGACTTAAAATTTATAATGGTGTAGATCCTGGAAATATCAAAGAGAAGCTTCTGCTCCACGAAACCTCCTCTAATATTGAAAATAAGGAAAGTCTAGCTTAAGACTATAAACAAGCGCTTCTCGGGAGGCAACCCGACTGCTAACACACTAACATTGACTTGGTCTTTCTAAAATCTTTCTAAAATGATCTAACAAAAATGCAGGCATTTTAACACCACCTTGAACATGGGCGTGCTAACAACCGTGTATAAGGCAGGGGACGCACCACGGGCGTGGCAGGATCCGTGCACAAATAGGGAAAAATTCATTTCAACAAAACACAGGCTGCGATATAAGACATGCTTGTGCCGTTCAAACGTGGAAGGTTACTGACTTATTCAGCACCGACTTCGCACGGCCGTGTCCCTCGACCGTGTAAAGCTACTGACTTATCGAGCACGGCTAGAACACAGCCATGCCCACGACCGTGCAAACATACTGACTTATTAAGCATGGGCTACACACGCCCATTTGACCTAATCGTGTGAATCACAACACAGGCGTGGAAAACATCGACACGGCCATGGCAAACCCATCTAAACACGCCTAAAACCCAAAAATTACGAAAAGCACGAGCTAGTTTAAAATGACACGGGCGTGTCGAAAGACTGTGCCTCAGACCCTATTTATAAGAATAACTATCCTCTTTCCCAAACCCAAACCCTAAAATCAGATTCCACCACCCCCACTTCTTCAAATCCGGCCACCAAATCACCCACATCCCTCTAACTCACCTCATTCCGGTAATTCTTCTCAAAATACTAATCAAACCCAACCATACGCCCAAAGACACCCCTTACCAAAGTAGTGCCCACTGAAGAACCCAGCACCACCACCGTGTGCCCCACTCGTGCTTGCCAACCACCACCGTGCCTGGTTCTTTTTCTTTCACATTTTTCACATATTTTGTCTTAAGTTTTGTTTGATTTTAGACTTAATTCATATTGTTTAAAGTTTATCTTCATTCTTGTCTAAGTCTTTATTAAAAACATGATTCTTTATTTTCTTGGTTCTTTTATTCTTCTTTTGGTTGCTTTAAATCAATTTTTATTGTTGATTTCCACTATTTAACAAATTATCGATTTACTATGAACAAATGTTAGATTTTACGGCCTCACCTCATGGAAGAATTGATGATCTAATGCAAATAATAGTTAAAATCATGATTTTTATGCAACATGTTTTTTTTTTATTTTATTAACCATGATTATAGTTAGGAATTAGTATAATAAATAAATGAAATTTTAGTTATTAATGTCATTTAGAGGTTTGCTAATTTTTGTATTTTTCTTAAAGAAATATTTAAATTTGCTATTGGTTTTTGCTTATTGTTTAGGAAAATTCTTACTTATATAAAGGAAGTATTTTTCAGGTATTATGTCGTCTTCACGCGTTAAAAGAGTCGTCCCGAGCAAGAAAAGGAAGGGGCCCGGATCATCATCAGGAAATGCTTCCATCGAACTCTGACATCCACTCCTCAGATTCCATCAACCAACTCAGGAAGAACGATACAAAATATTTCAGGATAGACCCCTCGAAATCGGTAGATGCATCGATTGGAATACCTTACAACAAGTCAGACTCGCTGGAGATGTTCGAGCTCTCATCTCAACGAAACCATGGCAGCAATTTTTTGAGATTGTGGAACCCACATACTTGGAACTCACTCTCGAGTTCTGTACCACATTCACCCTACTGCATTTGTAATGACACAATTTGACGATGCTTGGACAATCCAATTTTGCCTAGGGGCACGATCGTCGATTAAGCGTACCTCAATTCGGATCGGCACTCAGAATTTATACGCCAGGATTTATAGAAGAAAATCCACTTTCTGAGTTAAACAGAGAACTCCACTGCACCACTATCGTATGTTGGAGCAACTTACAACCCACTAAACGTGATTACAACCCGAGTCACTCCAAAACAACTGCCCTTCCTCCAGCTCTCAGGTATCTTCATGCTATTCTCGCTCATACTGTTATAGGTCGCAAAGAAAGCACCGGCATCGTCGAAAAACAATATGTTTATTTCTTATCATGCATGTCCGAATGACATGTTTTCGATGTGGCATACTTCATTGCATGCGCAATGCAACACCAAACCGATCAGCAAAGGAAAGGAATCCTATCAATGGGGCCTTACATCACGAGACTAGCCTGACATTTCGATCTCCTCAATACCAACAATCAGATTGCCTCTCTCACATTGATAGGGAACATGTGTAACACCCCAAACCCGGCCCATAAGTTCCAACTGGATCTGGTATGCTACGGGTTTAATGTTAAAAACTTTACTTAGAATGGTTTTAAAAAACTTAGTCATTCTTGTAGATATTCATTAAATAGGTGGCACTTGTAGAAAATCTTTGTAATTTATTTTTTTTTTCAAAATGGAAGTTATTGAAATCATATTTGAAAATCCCATCTTTTTACTTCCTTTAAAACATAAGTCTTGTTCATAAAATTTGAGAAGAAATAAACACTAACAAATATCAACTTAAACCTAAGCTACGGGGCCTTATTACATCAAATGATTCCAACATTTAAAACTTGAAATAAAGCGAAAAGTATAAAACAAATAACTTGATGGCCCCTCGAGTCCGTCTCGGCTTCCATGTCCATGATCTACTGCTCATCTGAAAGAGTAGAGAAAAGGAAAGCGTGAGTCACCAAGACTCAGTGTATAAATCCTGAACACACTAACCTAAGGCCCACAAACACATTATGGGCCTTGGCCCATACATAAAGGCAACAATCACAATACATGATAGACAATACATAATGAATGGCCCAACCCATCCTAGAATTCCACCCTCTACACACCAACCCGTACCAACCATCACACCTTGGGGATTTCTACAATCAACCCTCTGTCCACTACACACCACATGGCACAGCCACCGATCACTGTGTGATCTAACATTTAAATTAGTGGGATTTCTACCACCGATCACCATGTGACCCATATTTATATTCATGGGATTTCTACCACCGGTCACCATGTGACCCATATTGCACTTCCCCTTTCATATTGTATTCCCACCCTATGCATACATACACAAAGAGAACATCATACAGGCTTTCATAAGTCTCAATACACATAGAGATTTCCATGGTTGCATACCTGGCATCCTTGCCTAACCCTTTTAGGGTTTTAATCGACTGTCTACACAGCCACTTTCCAGATTTTTAGCCCACTATACATAAAATACAATTAGAGAGTGTGTGTTAGAGATCTACACACCTGGTTACCGATAAAATGATACTTTCTATGTGGACGCTATCCGTAGTCGACACAACTGCTATCTGCCTAAGGTGTTGTTCAGAAGTCGGTCCACAACCAAGTGGCCAATCTCGAATGGCAGATACCGCTCGTTTCTTAAACTTAGGGATTCTCTCCTTTGCCTGATCCACATTTAATTCCATCACAAGTCCTTGTCAGAACTACTATCACAATATATGACCGTTAATCCTCATCATAAAGTTTAGATCTTGTATATAATGAATGAATCTAGTAAAGATCTAGGGAAAAATCTCCTTACCTTAAAATCTCGAAATTGGAGACTAGCTATTTTTGGCTTTTAGATCTAGACGACCAAGTTTCCTTCAAATCTTGGATTGCTGCCCAACATAGAACCATTAGACTATTAGTTTTTCAGGTTTTGCCTTTCAAAATCTGAGAGAGAGATCTTAAGAGAAATCAAGAATCGACACTTACCTTATTAGAGGGAAATCGGCAACTCCTTGGGGATTTCGATTTTTGAGAAAAATCAAAAAGAGAAGATGATAAGAAGGAATCTTGAATAGTTTCAGCTTTTAGTGGAAGAAATCAGCAAAGAGTAGGGATTGTTCGGCTTTCGAAGAAATAAAAGAAAAGAAGTTGGAGAGGAAGAGTTAAGAATTTCGAGACAGGTTAAGAAGAAAAAAGTAGGGTTCAAATGCCGGAGTTGGTGAGCTACTCCCCTCTATTTATAGAGATTTTGGCACCTACCTTAAAAAACCCGAGAGTACCCTCCCTGATTACTAAAAGTCAAGCTAATAAAAAGGGAAAATTCGGCACCCCTTCTTCATGAAGTAGCCGGATTCTTCACTCCTCTAGGATGTGGATTTTCGGCCATCACCTTTCCTTGATAGCTCTGTTTTATCTTCTATATTATCAATTATAAATTCCATGTAAATCCTTCTATTTTAAAGCCTTGTTGCCGTCCACTTCTCCTAACCCTAATGCCGAATTTTAGCTCAATTAAATTAAGAGAATTGGGCTCCCTAAAACTTAAATTTTGGGCCCCTTACACCCTTGTTGTGGCGTCCCCCTTGCTCCCCTTTAAGTTCTGAAAATGGCCCAGAAACATGGACTCCTTGCGGCCAAAACTTAGGCCTCTTTAACTGTTAGTAACGCCACCCTCTAGCGCCACCTATTGTTGGGCCACAAGCCCATGTTGGTATTTTAAACACAATTACCACCTTTTAACTCTATAATGCCTAATCAGATAATTTAACCAAGGCCTTTTTCCTAGTCCTGAGCCTAGTTTGGACCCCTATCACTTAAATTAACATATTAAACATATCCTTACACTAAACGCATAGACCCATTAATTGAGGATGTTACAGTTCTACCCCCTTAAAGAAATTTTGTCCTCGAAATTACCCGATCGTAAAAGATGGGGTATTGTTGTCGATCGCTTCCTCTGCTTCCCACATAGCCTCTTGAGCAGTGATTACGCTCTGACACAAAGACTTAACCAATGGAACCGTTTTCCTTCGCAACACCTTGACATCACGATCCAGAATTTTCACCGGTTCCTCTTCGAAGGATAGATCAGGTCTTACCTCAATTACCTCCATAGGCACTATGTGAGATGGATCTGAACGATAACGTCTTAACATAGAGACGTGAAATACATCATGAATTTTACTTAATTCGGGGTAACTCAAGCTGATATGCCACTGGTCCTACTCGCTTCAACACTTGATATGGTCCAATAAATCTGGGGCTCAACTTACCCTTACGTCCGAATCTTAGCATTTTCTTCCACGGTGATACTTTTAGGAATACCTTGTTCCCCACGACAAACTCTATGTCCTTACGTCTTAAGTCAGCAAAGGACTTCTGTCTATCAGCCACCTCTTTTAGTCTAGCCCGTATCACTTCCAATTTCTCCTCCGTCTCGGTGACCAAGTCTGGACCCAAAATTTAACGTTCCCTTAATTCCATCCAACATGTAGGAGTACGACACTTTCGTCTATACAAAGCTTCGTAGAGTGCCATCTGAATACTTGACTGGTAACTATTGTTATAAGCAAACTCTGGTAACGGTAAGAACTCTTCCCAGCTACCTCTAAAATTAATGACACACCCTCTTAACATGTCCTCCAAGACTTAAATCACCCGCTCAAACTGTCCATCGGTCTAAGGATGAAACGCTGTACTGAAATCCAACTTCGTCCCAGCGCTTGATGTAACGCCTTTTAGAATTGTGAGGTAAACCTAGGGTCCCTATCCGATATGATCGATATCGGTACTCCATGCAACCTTACCACTTCTGCTATGTACAGTTTAGCCAGCTTTTGCAAAGAGTAGTCAACACGTACTGGTATGAAGTGAGCAGACTTCGTCAAACGATTCGCAACCACCCAAACTGAATCTTTCTTAGTAGGTGTGAGGGGTAGCCTATTAACAAAGTCCATTGTGATTCTTTCTCACTTCCATTGGGGAATCTTCACCGGCTGCAATAACCCTGATGGTAATTGATGCTCCGCCTTGACCTGCTGACAGGTCAAACACTTGGCCACTAGGTCAGTCACCTCCCATTTTAAGTTTGGCCACCAGAACTGCTCCCGTAATTCTCGGTACATCTTACTCCCCGGGATGCATAGCGTGTGGACTTCCATGCGCTTCTTGCAAAATCCTTCGTCTCAACTCAGGATCCTTAGGCATGCATACTTTCCCTTGGAAACATAACAGCCCATCCTTATCAACACTAAATTTTGTTGATCCATCATTTGACCCTACCGAAAACCTTCTTTCCAACTTCTCATCCGCCTGTTGCTTCTCCTTAACTTGGTCGACCCATGAGGGTTTCACCTGAAGTTCAGCTAATAACCTTCCATCATCATATAGACTAAGGTGAGCAAACATTGCTCTTAATTCATAGATTACTTTATGACTTAGAGCGTCCGCTACTATGTTAGCCTTACCCGGGTGATACTCGATCGAGCAGTCGTAATCCTTTAACAACTCGATCCACCTCCTCTGCCTTACATTCAACTCCTTCTGAGTCAAAAGATAGTTTAAGCTCTTATGATCAGTGAAGATGACAGATTTCTCCCTGTAAAGATAATGCCTCCAAATCTTCAAAGCAAAAACCACCGTTGGCAACTCCAAGTCATGGGTGGGGTAATTCATTTCGTGCGGTCTTAACTGCCAAGATGCATACGCAACCACCTTTCTATCTTGCAACAACACACACCCTAACCCCTGTGTGAAGCATCACAATAAATCACAAATTCCTTCCCAGCCTCCGGCTGAATCAACACTGGAGCCTCCATCAAAATCCTTTTCAACCTCTCGAAACTCTCCTGTTGCTTATCCGTCTAAATAAACGAAACTCCTTTCCATAACAACTTAGTCAACGGTGCCGCAATTAAGGAGAATCCTTCAACAAACCTTCGATAGTATCCGGCCAAACCAAGGAAACTCTGAATCTCTGCCACTGACTTAGGCGACTTCTAATCCAACACCGCTTCAATTTTTCGAGGGTCAACCCTAATCCCCTCAGCCGACACAACGTGCCCTAGAAAGGTAACCTCCTTCAGCAAAAATTCACACTTACTGAATTTGGCATACAACTGCTTCTTCCTCAAAATCTGTAAAACTATTCATAGACGAGCATCATGCTCCTCCTCCGACTTCGAATAAACCAAGATATCGTCAATAAACTCCACGACACATCGGTCTAGGTAAGGTTGGAACACTCGGTTCATCATATCCATGAACGCTGCTGGGGCGTTGGTCAACCCAAATGGAATTACCATGAACTCATAGTGACCATAGCGAGTCCAAAAGGCTGTCTTATGAATATCAGCCTCCTTAACCTTAAGCTGATGGTACCCTGACCTCAGATCTATCTTCGAAAAGACTGAGGCCCCCTTAAACTTATCGAACAAGTCATCGATCCTTGGCAATGGGTATTTGTTATTGATCGTTAACTTATTCAACTAGCGATAGTCAATACACATACGCATTGACCCATCCTTCTTCTTAATGAATAGAACCGGTGTTCCCCACGATGACACACTAGGTCGAATAAACCCTTTATCCAACAACTCCTGAATCTGCGCTTTGAACTCCACCAACTCCTTTGGTTCCATTCGATATAGAGCTATAGATACCGACGCTGTCCCTGGAAGAAGATTGATTCCAAACTCCACTTCACGATCCGGAGGTAATCTCGAAAGCTCCTCAGAAAAAACATCAGGAAACTCCTTCACCGTCCTAACGTCTCCCACTGCTAGTTCCTTAGCTTCCATAGCGCGAACAAACATCAAGACTGCCTCACATCCTTTCCTCACCATCCTTTCCTCACCATCCTTTCCACTCTCAGAGCGGTCACCACGTTTGACAGACAATTCCCTCTTTCACCTATTATCAATACTTCGCCACTCTCAAGAGTTTTTAACACCAAATGCTTAGCTGCACAATCTAGATTAGCTTGATACTTTACAATCCAATCCATGCCTAGGATTAAATCAAACTCCCCGAACGATAATTCCATTAGATCCGTATGAAAAAATATCCCTTGAACCTCTAAAGGTATTTCCCGATAAAGCTTATTTACCACCACAGATTGTCCTAATGGGTTTACTACAGTCATCACCCTAGAGGAAATCTCAGCATCTACACTTAAAGTTTCAGATACCCTACTAGCGACATATGAATGTGTCGATCCGATGTCAATTAATGCAAGATAGGGTAAGCCAAAATTAAGAATGTACCGTTCACGACATCCGATCGTCGACCTCCTCTCGACGTCGACAAGATAAACTAATCTGGTACGCTTTGCTTGACGTTTTGGCTCCTCTACCATCGCCCAAGGCCTCGACTGGAACCGTTACCACCTCTGGCTACCCTGCGACCTCCTCTGTCAGGCTGAACATTCCCTTGGTCCGTGGGCCTTCATTACCTTTTTGTTGCGGACAGTTCCTAACTTGATGGTCAAAAGACCCATACCTAAAGCACTTTCCACTGCCCGTCCTACACTCACCCGCATGGGATTTACCACATTGAGCACACTTCAGTGCCTGACTAGTAGCAGCAGGTCTATTATCTCGTCATGGACCATCTAGCCTGGGTCTTTTCTGATTAGCTCTAGTTGTTCCCGATGATCCAAAGTTTCTCTTACCTCCACCCCTATCTTTATCCCGGTTTAGCTTTTCTGTCTGTTTCACCTCATCCGCTATCTTAGCCTTTTCCACAAGCACCACAAATTCCCGTTCTCATTGCAGAGCTATCAACACACGTAATTCGTCTTTTAGGCCATCCTCAAACTGAACATATCGCTCATGCTCCGTGGCCACTATCCCTCAAGCAAAATGGCTCAGGCGTAAGAATTTTGGTTCGTACGCCGCTACAGACTTACTTCTTTGAACCAGGTTCAGGAATGCTCTACGCTGCACATCCACATAGCTCGATCCAACGTACTTGTTTTGAAACACTGTTTTAAAGAACTCCCATGTGATGCGGTCAGCCACTGTACCATCCTTAACCGTAAGCCACCATTGGTAAGCTTCATCCCTTAAGAGAGATATAACCCCTTTCAATTTCTCTTCCTCCGTGAGATCTAGATCGTCCATTATCGTTCAATCGCCTCTAACCAATACTCACCGAGCTTGGGGCTATACCAGATTCCCTAAACACTTCGCCCCATTACTCAAGTCGCCTGCATGCAGATTTTGAGCTCTGTGCCCATACCGCTCCAGCAGACTCTCTCCAAAACCCTTAGCATAGCCTCGAGATACAAAGATCATCTCCTACCATCCGATCTTGAAATTTTGCCTCCACAAATGGTGGCACTGGTACCTCATTTTTGATTCGTGGCGGACCTACGGGTTCGACACACGACAATCCTGCCTCTACCTCGACCACGCACACCACGCCCTCTAGTGCTCATCCTACCGCTCATGATTTATCGATTAAAAATTTTATGATTTATTAGTTTTCTTCCACTAATTAACCACGAAACAATATTATGAATAGTAGATTTAAAAGTAGTTCTTTCGAGTTATAGCAACGAGTTCAATCCTAAGTCCAGAACTCCTAATTCTTAGAGCCACATACATTCTACCATCAACATACAAATAACATCCATGAACTTTCATTCATCACGTAAGGGTATTTTCGTTGTTTTACTACCTAGGGGTATTTTCATAATTTATCCTATAGGGGTATTTTTGTAATTTTCCAAAATAAGGTTCCTTGGTGATTTTGCGAAATAAGGGTATTTTGGTAATTTTAAAATTCGGGGGTATTTCGGTAATTTTTTCAACTTTGGTAATTTTCGTGAATCAGGGGTATTTTAGTAATTTTTCAACAAGGGTACTTTGCTAATTTTTTAAACAAGGGTTTCTCGATGTTGTTGCTGTCGTGTTGTTGTTGTTTGTTTTTTTTTTAACAGGAGTACATTGGGAAAAATCTAGTTTCATAATTAGGGTTATTCTTGTAACCATGAGGTTTTTGAGTAAACTTTTAAAACATAGGTTCTTTACAAATTCATGGTTGATTGGAAATTTCCACAAATCAAGTGAATCTCTTTTACGAAACTTAAAGTTTTTTTTTTGAAATAGGGTGGCTGGTCCTTTTCGGGTTTTAAATTATAACGTTTAGCCCATCAACAAGTCCTCATAGCTAGGGTGAGCAATCCTACTACGCACTGTAGGATTCTAGCGAAGAGGAGGTGAGTCACTAGGATCGCTAAGTACCAAGCTCTTCCCGATTCCAATCCTGACATGCGTATGCTGTGCTACACCCTAACTTAATGACTTGTTCACGGGTTTGTTTAGTTGGATTAAATCTTATGGATTTAGAGAGTGATTTAAACTAAACCTAAAGTCTATCAATGCCTAATATTCTAGCATCAATGCCTAATATTCTAGCCTCGTCCCAAGCCCATTAAGCCCACATGTATGTCACAAAAAGTTTAGAATACTTACTCTGCATGGATCGGTGCTTAGAAACTCAAGGCCATATCTTCAACCAAAACATTTTTTCCCAAACTCACCTCATTTTACAAAACATTGCTAATCTGTAACATCCTCGAATTAATGGGTCTATGCGTTTAGTGTAAGGATATGTTTAATATGTTAATTTAAGTGATAGGGTCCAAACTGGCTCGGGACTAGGAAAAGGCCTTGGTTAAATTATCGATTGGGCATTATAGAGTTAAAAGGTGGTAATTGTGTTTAAAATACCAACGTGGGCTTGTGGCCCAACAATAGGTGGCGCTAGAAGGTGGCGTTACTAACAGTTAAAGAGGCCCAAGTTTTGGCTGCAAGGAGCCCATGTTTCTGGTCCATTTTCAGAACTTAAAAGGGAGCAAGGGGGGACACCACAACAAGGGTGTAAGGGGCCCAAAATTTAAGTTTTAGGGAGCCCAATTCTCTTAATTTAAGTGAGCTAAAATTCGGCATTAGGGTTAGGAGAAGTGGATGACAACAAGGCTCTAAAATAGGAGGATTTACATGGAATTTATAATTGATAATATAGAAGATAAAACGGAGAAAAGATATGAGCTATCAAGGAAAGGTGATGGCCGAAAATCCACCACCTAGAGGAGTGAAGAATTCGGCTACTTCATAAAGAAGAGGTGCCAAATTTTCCCTTTTTATTAGCTTGATTTTTAGTAATCAGGGAGGGTACTCTCGGGTTTTTTAAGGTAGGTGCTGAAATCTCTATAAATAGAGGGGAGTAACTCACTAACTCCGGTATTTGAACCCTACTTTTTTCTTCTTAACATGTGCCGAAATTCTTAACTCTTCCTCTCCAACTTGTTTTCTTTTTATTTCTTCGAAAGCCGAATAATCCCTACTCTTTGCCGATTTTTTCCACTAAAAGCAGAAACTATTCAAGATTCCTTCTTATCATCTTCTCTTTTTGATTTTTCTCAAAATTCGGAATCCCCAAGGAGTTGTCGATTTCCCTCTAATAAGGTAAGTGTCGATTCTTGATTTCTCTTAAGATCTCTCTCTCGCTTTTGAAAGGCAAAAGCCAAAAACTAATAGTCTAATGGTTCTATGTTGGGCGAAATCAGGATTTGAAGGAAACTTGGTCGTACAGATCTAAAAGCCAAAATAGCTAGCCTCTAATTTTGGGATTTTAAGGTAAGGAGATTTTCCCTAGATCTTTACTAGATTCGTTCATTATATACAAGATCTAAACTTTATAATGAGGATTAACGGTCATATATTGTGATAGTAGTTCGACAAGGACTTGTGATGGAATTAAATGTGGATCGTGCAAAGGAGAGAATCCTTAAGTTTAAGAAGCGAGCGTTATTTGCCGTTCGAGATTGGCCACTTGGTTGTGGACCGCTTCGAACAACACCTTAGGCGAGATAGCGCTTGTGTCGACTACGGATAGCGTCGACATAGAAAGTATCATTTTATCGGTAACTGTGTGTAGATCTCTAACACACACTCTAATTGTATTTTATGTGTAGTGGGCTAAAAAGCCGTAAAGTGGTCAGTAGACAATCGATTAAAACCCTAAAAGGGTTAGGCAAAGATGCGGTGTATGCAACCATGGAAATCTCTATGTGTATTGAGACTTATGAAAGCACTCAGTATGATGTTCTCTTTGTGTATGTATGCATGGGGTGGGAATATAATATGAAAGGGAAGTGCAATATGGGTCACATGGTGGCCGTGGTAGAAATCCCACGAATATAAATATGGGTCACGTGGTGACCGATGGTAGAAATCCCACCAATTTAAATGTTAGATCACACGGTGATCGGTGGGTCGTGCTCACGTGGTGTGTAGTGACGGAGGGTTAATTGTAGAAATCCCCAAGGTGTGATGGTTGGTACGGGTTGGTGTGTAGAGGATGGAATTCTAGGATGGGTTGGGCCATTCAGTATGTATTGTCTATCATGTATTGTGATTGTTGCCTTTATGTATGGGCCAAGGCCCATAATGTGTTTATGGGCCTTAGGTCAGTGTGTTCAGGATTTATACACTGAGTCTTGGTGACTCACGATTTCCTTTTCTCTACTCTTTCAGATGAGCAGTAAGTCGTGGACATGGAAGCCGAGACGGACTCGAGGGGCCATCAAGTTATTCGTTTTATACTTTCCACTTTATTTCAAGTTTTAAATGTTGGAATCATTTGATGTAATAAGGCCCCGTAGCTTAGGTTTAAGTTGATATTTGTTAGTGTTTATTTCTTCTCAAATTTTATGAACAAGACTTATGTTTTAAAGGAAGTAAAAAGATGGGATTTTCAAATATGATTTCAATAACTTCCATTTTGAAAAAATAAATAAATTACAAAGATTTTCTACAAGTGCCACCTATTTAACGAATATCTACAAGAATGACTAAGTTTTTCAAAACCATTCTAAGTAAAGTTTTTAACATTAAACCCGTAGCATACCAGATCTAGTTGGAACTTATGGGCCAGGTTTGGGGTGTTACAACATGGCACCTCAAGCCATCTCGACGATGCTCCACATGAGCATGATCAAGCACCATCGAGGCACCAATCCCCCTCAATACAGACTTGCCACAACCGAAGAGGTGCCTGAGGACATCACTGATGATGTCCCACCAGTCCCAAGCCAGTAGCCATCCTATCTAGTAGCCTCGATGGTAGATATCTCTGCACACCTCACACAGTTCGAGCAGTACTACACCCAATGGTTTACCGACACTGCTCGACGTTTTGATGGGATCGAGGCTACTTCAGCAAATCTGCCATCACTTCCACATATCACCACCAACACCGCTACAGGATCCAGTCGACGATGAGGACCCCTAAATCCTATCTTTCATATATCTATCATTTACTTCCTTTATTTTAAAACTTTTCATTTGATGTCGCGTTTAAATTTGAACTTTTACTAGTATTAAATTTTTTCCTTTCCTTTCATTTACCATTGGCTATCTAATTTCTTAAGAATCCCTAACCAATCATATACTACAAGCTCGTTAACAAAGTGACTTTGCAGAATTACACACCTTACACACACAAACTCTAGGATCATCCAGATTTTGGGAAGTATTACTTTCCCCACTTATCTTTTTGATTTGGCACATAAATTTCATTATCTATCTTTGTACATTGAGGGCAATGTACATCTTAAGTGTGGGGGTAATAGTGCCTAACTTTTTTGCATAATTCTCAAAACCCTGAAATTAGTCTTGATCTTAAGTATTTTTCTCATATTATTAATTAGGATGAAATTTATAATGATTTATGATTTTTATTGATATGTTTTAGAATAAGTCTTAGTTAATTGTGCATTGATAATTAAATTTGAAGAATACTAGAGAATCGAGCTTGATAAGTCTACTTTCTAAAAATTAAAATTGATAGGTTGTTGAACCTAATTTGAGTATCATCTTGAAGTTCAAAATTTATAAGGATTGATGTCAAAACACCCATAATTTTTTGTGAGATTTTGAGCCTTATAGAGCGTGTACCCTTTTTTGTGCTCACTTTAATTGATTATGAGTGTGTCAACTTTGAACTGTTATTCTAGAACTTGCCTCGTTTATACATGTCGAGACCACATTAATGATTTGATACACTGAGACGATAAAGGCACCTAGGTTTTAACACATTCACTACACTAAAAAGCCTTCCCATACAAATTAACCCCTAGTGAACCCCATTGAATCCTAACAACCTTTTTATTGACGCACCCACTAATATTAACCCAAAATCCCTTTGTATTTGTTATCAACATTCCTTTGACTACCCCTTTATCGAGAATTGATTTGATCAATTGCCGAATTAGGTTATTTCAAAGTTCCTTCTATTATGTTTATTTTAGTTTGTTCTAAAAAAATAAAAAATCCAAGTATATTCAATATTAGTAGTATATAAAAGAGCTTAGAGCATTTAAACTCCAATTGTTGAAGAAAAGCTCAGTATTAAAGTATTATAAAATTTTAAGTGATGAAAATACTCTTATTATAGAGTAATTATCAATAGTAGATATTGTTAGTTTTTCATTCGATGTAAATATTCATATTTAGTTCATTATTTTATATTAGGTAATTAGTCAATTCAATCTCGATTATAACCTTTAATTCATTTTGTATCCACACCTTTTAACCCTAGCCCGTTACAACCTTGATTAAAGACCTTTTGATCATGTATCATCTCATATAAAGTGGTGGAATTTGATTTTCGAGCAAGCTTATGGGATTAACTTTTCAGGTTCGACTTAGAGCGCTTATTCTTGAACCTTAAACACCTTTGAGTGATTTGAGTGAATCTTTTGTGAGGATGTCAATCCTTGTCGGCTTTGAATTAAAGGTAATCACTTAGATAATGGGAGATACCTATGTTTTCATGCCATAAAAATGTGGCTTATCGTAATTTAATCTTAAGGGTTCTTTGAGTTGAATTATCCATGTATAAATTATCTATGAATTATGATGAGACATTATCGATAGGAATTATGAATTATGGAAAGTTCATTTTAATTATAAGTTGAGAATTTTGCTTGAGGACAAGCAAAAGCTTAAGTGTGGGGGTATTTGATAAACCATAAAAGTAACATATTTTAACCTCATATTTAATAGGCTTTTGGATGATTTAGCCCTTGAATTATGTAAAAAGGTGCTTTTAATCCTTTCTTTTCATGTTTATGCGTAGGAAAGCACCCGATGATAAAAAGAACACAAAACGGGCTTAAAATGGAGTAATTGGGCCTTAGTAAGAAATCAACACGGCCTGGCCCAAAATTTGCATGACCGTGTCTCGACAATTACCTAGAACACGGCCCAATTCACTAGTTACACGGCCTTGCATCATCTCATTACCACACACGGGCGTGCCTGGTGATCTACATGGCTATGCCCAAAATGACAGAATCAAGGCACGACCCAACCCTGAAATTACACGGGCGTGTGCCATGGGCGTGCCCCTGTCGCGGGAATGAGCAATTTCACTCGGAATTGGATGCTTGAAGCCAAAGAAACATACTCCTAAGTCTACTCAAACACCCTAATAGTAATTCTACTTGAAGGAGATACTTAAGAGGCAAGTATAGCATCCCAAAGCCTATATAAATAACCCAAGCCAGACATTAAAGGGAGCTTTTTGGTAGAGGCTTTTTGCCGAAGCATTCATATTTTAGAGGAGTCACTTGAAGATAGCCAGTTGATCCATCTCAAGAAGTCGAAACTCCATTCAAGATGGAGGATCTCTTCTTCAATTCCTTCAGGGGGTTTTAGGGAGTTCTTATGTTTTGTTTATTCTTTACTCTTGAGATGTTTTCATATTTAGTTATGCACTAAACCCTCGAGATACGAAGGGATGAAACCTATGATGGATTTTGTTATTTGATTTCTAAATTATATGATAAGTACTTGGTTTGTTCTTAATTATGTTGCTTAATTCAATCTGATGTGCTTAGGTGGAGGAGGAATAGACCCTACCTAAGAGTAGATCTAGCATAATTGAGCGGAGTTGATTGGGTGCCTAGAGATAGGGTTACGAGATTTTGCCGGATTAGGGTGAAACCTAATATGGGAATCCATTGATCGATTTACTGCTTCCTTAGGGGGTTATTATAAGAGAACGAGAGTTCCACTACTTAACCTAAGGTTAGATGTTATTCGCCTCGAAAGAGGGTTTAATATAGGTTAGGGAGTCTCACGGATCAAGCTAAGTAAAGAAATCATATGGTCTAGGGAATAAATAATAAGTGAAGTCATAGGTGGATTCTTCTTGAGGGTATCGTCTTTATCAACTGAGTTCTCTTAAAGTCTTTCTCCAGTTCATTCTTTTGTCTTTGCATTTAGTTTAAGTATTTTGTTAGTTTAATAATCCAATCACTCCATATTTTAGGCTAAATAATAGAAAGAAAGTGAGTAGTAGTACTTTTAAGTTCTCTTGGGTTCGATAAGATATTCGTGCCTGAGCTATACTACTGTTCGATAGGTGCACTTGCCTCTATTGTTGTCGCAGTCAGTCTACAGGTTCGATCATTCTTTATAAATATTAAAACTCGACTATTTGACACGATCAACCCTCGTGGTAACGAGTTCAACCATTGTTTTTCTTTATTCCTTAATGAAAAGGGAAATAACCGAAGACGAATGGCATCATTAGAAACGCCATTTATTTTGAAGGTATCACAGAACTCTAAGAAATTAGCTATATGAGTATTTGGATCTTCGTCCTGCAAACCATCAAATTGAACAAATTGTTGAATCATTTGTATTGTATTAGGCTTTAATTCAAAATTATTAGCAGCTATAGCGGGCCTAACAATACTAGATTCTGCTCTTGTCAAATTAGGTTTAGCATAATCATACATAGTACGTGGAGCATTCTGTTCTTGCACATTTGCCGGTGGATTATTTTCGTCCATCTCTTCAGTAGGAGTGGATCTGTCTTGTTCTTCTCTTTGGTAGTCTAGAGTTCGTCTAATTTCTCTACGATTTCTGCGAGCGGTAGCTTCAATGTCACTTTCGTATGCGCTAAAGGTCCTCTTAGGTTCCTTCTAGTCATAAACTAGAGCTACCTGCTAGGAGAGAAAAGAAAGAAATTTAATATAAATAAAATTTAACTAAAAATAAAAGTAAATTGCAGAAAAAAATAAAATAATGGCTAAAGTAATAGAAATAGAGCTTTCTTAATATTTTAGTGTTCCCCGGCAACGGCGCCAAAAACTTGATAGTGTCAAACAGGCGAGATTTAATATTTATAAAGAATGATCGAACCTGTAGACTAACTATGACAATGATAGAGGCAAGTGCACCTATCGAACAATAGTATAGTTTAGGCAAGAGTATCTTATCGAACCCAAGGGAACCTAAAAGTACTACTACTCACTTTCTTTCTATTATTTAGCCTGAAATATGGAGTGATTGGTTTATTAATCTAAAAAACTAATGAAATACTTAAACTAAACGCAAAGACAAAAGAACAAAACTTTGGGAAAAGATTGTGGAAAAACTCAGTTGATTATGACGATAACCTTAGGAAGAATCCACCTATAACTTCTCTTGCTATCTAACTTTTAATTCATATGACTTCTTTACTTAGCTTGATCCGTGAGACTCCCTAACCTATATTAAACCTTCTCTCGATGTGAATAACGTCTAACCTTAGGTTAATTAGTGAAACTCTCGTTCTCTTATAATAACCCCCTAAAGAAGCGATAAATCGATCAATGGACTCCCATATTAGGTTTCACCCTAATCTGCAAAATCTCGTAACCCTATCTCTAGGCGCCGATCAACTCTCTTAATTAAGTTAGATCTACTCTTAGGAGGTCTATTCCTCCTCCACCTAAGCACATCAGATTAAATTAAGCAACATAATTAAGAACAAACTAAGTACTTATCATATAATTTAGAAATCAAATAACAAAATCAATCATAGGTTTTATCCCCTTTAGGTATCTGAAGGGTTTAGCTCATAACAAAATAAGAAAACATCTCAAAAGAAAAGATAAAACAAAACATAAGAAATCCCTAAAACTCCCTGAAGGAATTCAAGAGGAGATCCTCTGTCTTGAGTAGAACTCCGACTTCTTGAGATGGATCAACTGGCTATCTTCGAGTAATTTCCTGAATAAAAGCTCTGGCAGAAAACTCTACCCAAAAACTCTCCCCTTAGAACGGCTGCCTTAGGTTTGTTTATATAGGCTCCTTAGATGCTTTACTTGGCTCCTAAGTACCTCCTTCATGTAGAATTACTATTAAGGTGTTTAAGTGGACTTAGAAGTATGTTTCTTTGGCTTCAAGCATCCAAATCCGAGTGAAATTGCTCATTCTCGTAGCAGGGGCACGGTCATGGCACACGCCCGTGTAAGTTGACTTCAGGTCATGTGTCAATACTATTAATTGAGGCACGGTCGTGGCACGGCTGTGTAAGTTAGGATTCAGGCCGTGCTTCAGGTCTATCGATTGGGACACGTCCATGCAAATCATGCTTGGGGCGTGTCTTTGAATGATTGGCGAGGCATGGTCATGTGACTTGAAGTCCAGGCCGTGCCAATTTCTTGGGTTGGCCCAATTTGGTCCGTTTTAAGCTCGTTTCTTATTCATTTCGTTCTCGGGTGCTTTCCTGAGTATAAGGCATGAAAAGAAAGGACTAAGAGCACCTTTTTACATAAATTGAGGGCTAAATCATCCAAAAGCATACTAAATATAGGATTAAAATATGTTACTTTTACGGTTTATCATATTCCCTAGCAGCCTTTAGAACCTAAAACCAAGAAACTAAATTAAAATAAACTAAATTAAGCATAAGATTGTTAAAGAGAAGGAAATTGAAGCAAAAGAGAAAAAGAAAATAAAAACTATATGGTCTCAAAGACCCTTGGCTTGTTGTTTGAATAAAGCGGCCGGCATGAACTTATGTAGATTGGTATCCCATAGGGAGATTATGCTTGCCTTCTTTCACTTTTTCGACATGGTTTTGGTGTTGTTCAAGAGTCTTGACACTTTTTCTAAAGGAAGAAATAAAATTTTGAAGGAAAAAGAAAGAAGAATGAAGAAATAGAATGGGAAGAAGAGGAAGGGTTGTGGGGTTTAAATAGTATTTCAAATTTGGCACGTTCCACGCCCGTGGTTTAAGGGTGTGTCGATTCACACGGCCGCCTCGTACGGTCGTGGTGTGGAGCGTGTTGCATTGCCCATGCCCATTCTTGATGTGCCATGCCTGTGCCTGAGTAGTCAGTGTCGACCACGGTCGCGTCGCACGGTCGTGGGTACAGGCGTATTGAGTCTCTTACACCCATTTCTCAGTCAGCCACGCCCGTTGAAAGATAGTCAGTAGCTTCATACGATTTAGGGGCACGGTCTTGCTGATCTGTTGGTGCCCGTGGGGAATGATGGTTGGGCCCGTGACGTCTGACGGTGGTTGGCCTGAATTGCACAACCTCTGCTCTGCCAGTGTGGTGGTTCGGTGGTCTACACGACCACGGACACGGCCATGTGGCCTGGAAATCTATACTTTTGTGTTTAAAAATAAATATTTAAAAGAGAAAGATGAAAAGAAAAGACTGAAAATAAATTTGGAAATAAATTGAGTTAGTGCTCGGTTTGCCTCCCGAGAAGCGCTTGTTTATAGTTTTAAGCTAGACTGTCCTCGTATTTGAAAATTTTAGGGAGGTTTAAAGGTTTGAATATCTTCCCTCATGCTCACAGTTCTATTTTTGTGACAAAGTTGAAGTCGAGAAGCGTTTACCTTGAAATTGCCAAATATTGGATTGCTTACCTCGACTATTTCGTGTGAGAAGATATCGTGTACCTTAAGAAGAATTTCTCCCTTTTCCCTCAGGTCTGTTGAAGTGATGTGGGGATCCGCTTTGTCTAACAGTACCTGGTCTCCTATTTTAAAGTGATTTGATGTCCCTACGAGCTTTTCTGGCGGTTCCTCCGGTTTTACTTCGTGTAAATCCGGCTTCACTTTGACTTGTATCTTCTGCTCTTCTAAATCATCGACCTTAAGGTTTTATTTCTTGTGTGATTCTTCTTTGTCGATTTGGGGGCTATGAGTTGGCTCAGGTTTGATGTCTTGTGGTGTTTCCTGTAGTGAAGTTTAAACAATTTGATTATCTATTGAAGTGACTTTCTTACCTTCATCATCTGTTGTTCTGGCTGAGTCGAGAGTTTGAAGCTTAATTGATTCATCTCCTGTGCGAAGTATGAGTTCACCTGTGGCAACATCAATTTTAGTTCTAGCAGTTGCTAGGAAAGGTCTTCCTAGAATTAAGGGGATTAAATTATCCTCATCCATGTCTAAAACAACAAAATCTCTTGGAAAACAAATTTATCGATTTTACAAGAACATCTTCAATAATGCCCTAGGAATTCTAACAGTTTTATCACTAGTTGAATACTCATCCTAGTTTGTTTGGGCTTCCCTAGACCTAGTCGTTTAAACAATGCATAAGGCATGACATTTATACTTGCCCCTAGATCAGCTAACGCATTATCAATAGTTAAACTACCAATTAAGCATGGAATCGTAAAACTCCCTGGATCTTTTTGTTTCTGTGGTATTCTATTCTGTAACATTGCCAAGCATGTTGCGTTTAGTTCCACGTGGTGCTCTTCGTCTGTTTTTCGTTTGTTTGTCAAGAGTTGTCTTAAAAATTTCCTCGAGTTTGGCATCTGAAAAAATAGCTTCAAGAAGGGGTAAGTTAATATGTAATTTCTTTAAAAGTTAAAGAAACTTACCGAACTGTTCCTCTGAATAATCTCTTTTCAATACTTCGGGATAAGGTATGCGAGGTTTGTATTCTTTGATTATTGGTTTTGGCTTTTCGTGTGCTTCCTCTATTTTACCTTTTTCTTCCTTGGTTTCTTGTGCCGTGGTGAGCTCGTCTACCTTTGTACCCTCTTGAGCTGTGATGGCCTGGATCTGCTCTTTTGGGTTTATTTCTATGTTGCTTGGTAGACGTCCTTATTAACGTTCAGAAATCAGCTTTGTGAGATGTCCCAATGACCTAGTAAGTTCTCCAACTTGATTCTCGATCCCTTTGATCGATTTTTGTTGTTCAACAAGTGCTGCTTCAGTCTTTTGGAAACGAGAATCTGTGGCTACCATGAATTTCGTCAGCATATCTTCGAGGTTCGATTTCTTCTCTTGTGGATATGGCTGATTTTGATAATTTGGAGGAGGTTGCTGCCTTTGATTTCCTTGATTTCCTTGTCCTCCCCACGAAAAATTTGGGTGGTTCCTCCAACATGCGTTATAAGTGTTACTATAAGGATTATTATTAGATCTGAAATTGTTACCTATATAGTTTGTCTGCTCATGTTCTACTCCTGGTTGGTAGGGTGGGTACTCAGGATTCGCCACATTCCCACTCGCTTCCCATTGCATTACCGGGTGTACCTGTGAAGAACATAAATTATCAAGCTTTTTATTCATCATCTCCACCTGTGTTGACAGCATTGTTACTACGCCTATGTTAAAAACTCCGGCTGATTTTATCGGTTTGGCCCTTGTAATTTGCCATTGATAGGTATTCAATGACATCTCTTCAATAAAGTCGTAAGCCGCTTCAGGAGTTTTGTTATTCAGAGTTCCACCGGCTGATGAGTCAATCATTTGCCTCGTTGAAGAATTCACACCGTTGTAAAAAGTTTGTACTTGAAGCCACAAAGGTAATCCGTGGTGTGGAGATCTTCTCAGGAGATCCTTATATCTTTCCCATGCATCATATAATGTTTCTGCGTCATTCTGCACAGAAGAAGATATGCCATTCCTAAATTTGGCCGTTTTGGCGGGTGGAAAGTATTTTAAAATAAATTTTTTGTTCATTTGATCCCATGTGGTGATTGATCCTCGTGGTAACGAGTTCAACCACTGCTTGGCTTTATTCCTTAATGAAAAGGGAAATAACTGAAGACAAATGGCATCATCAGAAATGCCATTTATTTTGAAAGTATCACGAACTCTAAAAATTTGCTATATGAGTGTTCGGTCTTCGCCCCGCAAACCATAAAATTGAACAAATTGTTGAATCATTTGTATTGTATTAGGCTTTAATTCAAGATTATTAGCGACTATAGCGAGCCTAACAATACTAGATTCTCTCTGTCAAATTAGGTTTAGCATAATCATACATAATACGTGAGCATTCTATTCTTGCACATTTGGCGGTGGATTGTTTTCGTCCATCCCTTCAGTAGGATTGGATCTGTCTTGTTATTCTTCTCTTTGGTAGTCTAGAGCTCGTCTAGTTTCTCTGCGATTTCTGCGAGCGGTAGCTTCAATGTCACTTTTGTACGCTAAAGGTCCTCTCGGGTTCCTTCTAGTCATAAACTAGAGGTACCTGCTAGGAGAAGAAAGAAAGAAATTTAGTGTAAATAAAAATTTAACCTAAACTAAAAATAAAATTAAATTGCGAGATAATAAAATAATGGCTAAAGTAATAGAAATAGAGCTTTCTTAATATTTTAGTGTTCCCCGGTAACGGTGCCAAAAACTTGATCGTGTCAAATAGTTGAGTTTTAATATTTATAAAGAATGATCGAACCTATAGACTAACTATGACAACGATTGAGGCAAGTGCACCTATTGAACAATAGTATAGTTTAGGCAAGATTATTTTATCGAACCCAAAGGAACCTAAAAGTACTACTACTCACTTTCTTTCTATTATTTAGCCTAAAATATGGAGTGATTGGTTTATTAATCTAAAAACTAATGAAAAACTAAACTAGACGCAAAGACAAAAGAATGAAACTTTGGAAAAAGACTGTGGAAAAACTCAGTTGATTTTAGACGATACCCCCAAGAAGAATCCACCTATGACTTCTCTTGTTATCTAACTTGTAATTCATATGACTTCTTTACTTAGCTTGATCTGTGAGACTCCCTAACCTATATTAAACCCTCTCTCGAGGCGAATAACGTCTAACCGTAGATTGATTATTGGAACTCTTGTTCTCTTATAATAACCCCCTAAGGAAGCAGTAAATCGATCAATGGACTCCTATATTAGGTTTCACCCTAATTCGGTAAAATCTCGTCACCCTATCTCTAGCCGTGTGATCAACTCTGCTTAATTATGATAGATCTACTCTTAGGCAGGGTCTATTCCTCCTCCACCTAAGCACATCAGATTAAATTAAGTAACATAATTAAGAACAAACTAAGTACTTATCATATAATTTAGAAATCAAATAACAAAATCCATCATAGGTTTCATCCCCTTCAGGTATCTGAAGGGTTTAGTTCATAACAAAATAAGAAAATATCTATCTTGAGTAGGAGATCCTTAAAACCCCCTGAAGGAATTGAATAGGAGATCCTCTGTCTTGAGTAGAACTCCGGCTTCTTGAGATGGATCAACTGGCTATCTTCGAGTAATTCCCTGAATAAAAGCTCTGGCAGAAAACTCTGCCCCCCAAAAACCTCCCTCGAGAACAGCTGCCTTGGGTTGTTTATATAGGCTCCTTAGATGCTTTACTTGGCTCCTAAGTACCTCCTTCAAGTAGAATTTCTATTAAGGTTTTTAAGTAGACTTAGGAGTATGTTTCTTTGGCTTCAAGCATCCAAATCTGAGTGAAATTTCTCATTCCTGTAGCAGGGGCACGACCATAGCACACGTCCGTGTAAGTCGTCTTCAGGCCGTGTGTCGATTCTGTTGATTGAGGCACGGCTGTGGCATGGCCTTGTAAGTCGGGATTCAGGCCATGCTTCAGGTTTGTCGATTGGGACACGGCCATGCAAATGTGCTTGGGGAACATCTTTGAATGATTGGCGAGGCACAGCCGTGTGACTTGAAGTCTAGGCCATGCCAATTTCTTGGGTTGGCCCAATTTGGTCCGTTTTAAGCCCGTTTCTCATTCTTTTCGTTCTTGGGTGCTTTCCCGAGTATAAGACATGAAAAGAAAGGATTAAGAGCACCTTTTTACATAAATTGAGGGCTAAATCATCCAAAAGCATACTAAATGTGGGATTAAAATATGTTACTTTTACGGTTTATCAAATATTCCCACACTTATGTTTTTGCTTGTCCTCAAGCAAAATTCTCAACATACAATTAAAACGAACTTTCCATAATTCATAATTCCTATCGACAATGTCTCATCATAATTCATAGATAATTTATACATGGATAATTCAACTCAAAGAGTCCTAAAGATTCAATCACGATAAGTCATACCTTATTAGTACGAAAACATAGGTGTCTCCCCTTATCTGAATAATTACCTTTAATTCAAAACTGACAAGGATTGACATCCTCACTAAAGGTTCACTCAAATCACTCAAAGTGTTTAAGGTTCAAGAATAAGTACTCATAAGTCGAACCTGAAAAGTTAATCCCATAGGCTTGCCTAAAAATCAAATCTCCACCACTGTATATGATATGATACACAGATCAAAAGGTCTTTATCAGGGTTGTAACGAGGCTAAGGTTAAGGGTGTGGATACAGGCTGAATTAGAAGGTTAGAATCGAGACTGACTTGACAAATTACCTAACTAGAAACAATAAACTAAATATGAATATTTACATCGAATGAAAACTAATAATACCACTATTGATAATTACTCTATAATAAAGAGTATTTTCATCACTTGAAATTTGATAATACTTTAATACGAGCTTTTTCTTCAACAATTGGAGTTTAAATGCTCTAAGCTCTTTTATATACTACTAATATTGAATAAACTTGGATTTTTTTTTTTTAGAAATCAAACTAAAATATAATATCATAAATGATAAATGTAACTACTGAACTAATATATTCTGTAATTTAATCAAATCAAACCTCGATTAAAGGGTAGTCAAAAGAATGGTGATAACAAATTCAAAGGGATTTTGGGTTGATATTAATGGGTGAGTCAATAAATAGGTTGTTAGGATTCAATGGGGTTCACTAGGGGTTAATTTGTGGAGGTAGGCTTTTTATGGAGTAAGTGGGTTAAACCTAGGTGCCTTTATCATCTCAGTATATCAAATCATTAATGTGGTCTCGACATGTATAAACGAGGCAAGTTCTAGAATAACAGTTCAAAGTTGACACACTCATAATTAATAAAGTGAGCACGAAAAGAATATATGCTCTATAAAGCTCAAAATCTCACAAAATTATGGGTGTTTTGACATCAATCCTTATAAATTCCAAATTTCAAGGTAGTACTCAAATTCAGTTCAACGACCTATTAATTTTTAAATTTTAGAAAGTAGACTTATCATGCTCGATTCTCTAGTATTCTTCAAATTTAATCATCAATGCACAATTATCAATACTTACTCTAAAACATATCAATAATAATCATAAATCATTAGAAATTTCATCCTAATTAGTAATATGAGAAAATACTTTTGAACAAGTTAAAAATTTAGGATTTTGAGAACAATGAAAAATTAAGCATTAATTTGAGAATTATGCAAAAAGTTAGGCACTTTTATCCCCCCACACTTAAGATGTACATTGCCCTTAATATACAAAGATAGGTAATAACAATTAATATAAGATCAAAAGAGAGGGATAGAGTGCCACTTCCTGAATTTTGGGTGATTTCAGGGAGGATGGCAGAGAAATATAAGTTGGAGGGGCAGGTCTGATGGGGTGTCTACCGATGACCTTTGTGTTAGATAAAGAAATTGGGTAGCCTACAAAGATATAGCCAAGAAATCTAAAGAAATATTAATAATATACTAATATTATAATTAAATATAATAAAGAGAAGAAGGCTAAGAATAAAAATGAAATTGAAAGAAAAGAATAATGGACTAAGGAGTCCTTATTGTTGGATGGTTCGCGAGGTGGGTGTGACCTCTAAGGCTGTGGTGCGTGATTCCCAAGCAGCCTTTAGAACCTAAAACCAAGAAACTAGGATGAATGGAATTAAATTAAGTAGAAGAGAAGTATATATAAGGAAAATAAAGGAGAAGAGAAAAGAAAAATAGAACCGAAATAGTTTCGGAGACTCTTGGCGTGTCGAATAGCTGAAGCTGCCGGCATGTACTTATGTGTTGGGGTCTCCTTTAAGGAGACAATGCTTACCTTCTTACACTTCTTCAGCATGATTTTAGTGTAGCTCAAGAGTTTGGATACTATCTTAAAGAAATAAGAGAAATTTGAAAGAAGAAGGAGGAAAGAATGAGAGAAGAAATTGGTAGAAAAGGAGAGGCTGTGTGGTTTAAATAGGTGCTCAAATCTGGCTTGTTCCCACACCTATGGACCGAGGGTCTGTTGAATTACACGGCCGCATCGCATGGCCGTGTTGTGGAGTGTGTCATTTGTCTAGCCCGTGTTTCATCCCATCATGCCCGTGTTTGTGAAGTCAGTATATGGGCACGAGTGTAACGCACGAGCGTGTTGTGCCCGTGCGCGATAAGTCAGTAGCCTCGTACGATCGTGAGGCATGGCCGTGCTAATTTGTCGGTGCCCATGGTGGAGGGTGGTTGGATCCGTGACATCGGAGGGTGGTTGGCCTGATTTGCACGGACTCTGCTATGTCAATACTGGGATTTCGGTGGTCCACACCACCACGGACATGGCCGTGTGTAAGGCCGTGTGACCTTGAAATTCTACATTCTTAGTTTAGTAAAAAAGAAAGAAAGAAGAAAGGGAAAGAAACTGAAACTAAAATTGAAAATAAAAAGTGTTAGTATTCGGGTTGTCTCCTGAAAGTGCTCATTTATAGTCTTAAGCTAAACTTTCCTCGTATTTGAAATTTTTAGGGAGGTTTAAAGATTTGAATATCTTCCCTCATACTTACAGTTTTAGTTTCTTGACAAAGTTTAGGTCGAGAAGCTTTACCTTAAAAGTTTCTAATGTTGATTTTCTTACCTCGACTATTCCGTACGGGGAGATATCGTGTACCTTAAGTGGGACTTCTCCCTTCGCTCTCAGGTCTGTTGAAGAGATGTGAGGATCGGCTTTGTCTAATAGTACCTAGTCTCCTATTTTGAAGTGGTTTGATGTCCCTACGAGCTTTTCTGGTGGTTCTTTTGGTTTTACTTCGTGTGGATCCGGCTTTTCTTTGACTTGTATCTTCTTCTCTTCAAACTTGTCAAGCCTAAGGTATTTTCCCTTGTAGGATTCTTCTTTGTTGTTTTGGGACTTATGAGTCGGCTCAGGGTTGTCTTTATATGGTGTTTCTTGTGATGAAAGTTGAACAATTTCATTATCTATTGAAGTAACTTTCTTACCTTCATCATCTGTTGTTCTGGCTGAGTCGAGAGCTTGAAGCTTAATCGATTCATCTCTTACGCGAGGTATGAGCTCGCCTATGGCAACATCAATTTTAGTCTTGGCAGTTGCTAGAAAAGGTCTTCCTAGAATTAAGGGATTGAATTATCCTCATCCATGTCTAAAACAACAAAATCTATTGGGAACACAAATTTATCGATTTTTACAAGAACATCTTCAATAATGCCCTAGGAATTCTAACAGTTTTATTAGCTAGTTGAATACTCATCCTAGTTTGTTTGGGCTTCCCTAAACCTAGTCGTTTAAACAATGCAGAAGGCATGACATTTATACTTGCCCCTAAATTAGCTAACGCATTATCAATAGTTAAACTACCAACTAAGCATAGAATTGTAAAACTCCCTGGATATTTTAACTTCCGTGTTAGTCTATTTTGTAACATTGCTGAGCATGTTGCGTTGAGTTCCACGTGGTGCTCTTCGTCTATTTTGTGTTTGTTTGTCAAGAGCTGTCTTAGAAATTTCCTCGAGTCAGGCATCTGGAAAAGAGCTTCAAGAAGGGGTAAGTTAATATGTGATTTCTTTAAAAGTTTAAGAAACTTACCAAACTATTCTTCTGAATCATCTCCTTTCAATGCTTTGGGATAAGGTATGCAAGGTTTGTATTCTTTGATTATTATTTTTGGATTTGCATGTGCTACCTCTATTTTACCTTTTTCTTTGTTGGGTTCTTGTGCCGTGGTGTGCTCGTCTACTTTTGTACCCTTTTGAGCTGTGATTGCTTGGATCTGTTCTTTTGGGTTTATTTCTGTGTTGCTTGGTAGACGTCCTTATTGATGTTTAAAAATTAGCTCCGTGAGATGTCCAACTGACTTAGTAAGTTCTCCAACTTTATTCTCGATCCCTTTGATCGATTTTTGTTGTTCATCAAGTGTTGCTTCAATCTTTTGGAAACGAGAATCCGTGGCTGCCATGAATTTCGTCGGCATCTCTTCGAGGTTTGATTTCCTCTCCTGTGGATATGGTTGATTTTGATAATTTGGAGGAGGTTGCTGCCTTTGATTTCCTTGATTTCCTTGTCCTCCCTACAAAAAATTTGGATGGTTCCTCCAACCTGCGTTATAAGTGTTACTATAAGGATTATTATTGGATCTGAAATTGTTACCTGTATAGTTTGTCTCCTCATGTTCTACTCCTGGTTAGTAGGGTGGGTACTCAGGATTTGCCACATTCCCACTCGCTTCGCATTGCATTACTGGGTGTACCTGCAAAGAACATAGATTATCAAGCTTTTTATTCATCATCTACACCTGTGTTGACAGCATCATTACCGCGTCTATGTTAAAAACTTCGATTGATTTTATCGGTTTGGCCCTTGTAATTTGCCATTGATAGGTATTCAATGACATCTCTTCAATAAAATCGTAAGCCGCTTCAGGAGTTTTGTTATTCAAAGTTCCACCGGCTGATGAGTCAATCATTTGCCTCGTTGAAGAATTCACACCGTTGTAAAAAGTTTGTACTTGAAGCCACAAAGGTAATCCGTGGTGTGGACATCTTCTCAGGAGATCCTTATATCTTTCCCATGCATCATATAATGTTTACTGCGTCATTACGCACAAAGAAGATATGTCATTCCTAAATTTGGCCGTTTTGGTGGTGGAAAGTATTTTAAAAGAAATTTTTGGTCATTTGATCCCATGTGGTGATTGACCCTCGTGGTAACGAGTTCAACCAACGCTTGCTTTATTCCTTAATGAAAAGGGAAATAACAGAAGGCGTATGGCATCGTCAGAAACGCCATTTATTTTGAAGGTATCACAAAACTCTAAGAAATTAGCTATATGAGTATTTGGATCTTAGTCCATAAACCATCAAATTGAACAAACTGTTGAATCATTTGTATTGTATTAGGCTTTAATTCAAAATTATTGGCGCTATAGCGGGCCTAACAATACTAGATTCGCTCTTGTCAAATTGGTTTAGCATAATCATACATAGTCTGTGAGCATTACATTCTTGCACATTTGGTGGTGGATTGTTTTCTTCCATCCCTTCAATAGGATTGGATCTGTCTTGTTGTTCTTCTCTTTGGTAGTCTAGAGCTCATCTAATTTCTCTATGATTTCTGCGAGCGGTAGCTTTAATGTCACTTAAAAACCTTAATAGTAATCCTACTTGAAGGAGGTACTTAGGAGCCAAGTAAAGCATCTAAGGAGCCTATATAAACAACCCAAGGTAGCTGTTCTCGAGGGAGGTTTTTGGGGGGCAGAGTTTTCTGCCAGAGCTTTTATTCAGGGAATTACTCGAAGATAGCCAGTTGATCCATCTCAAGAAGCCGGAGTTCTACTCAAGACAGAGGATCTCCTCTTCAATTCCTTCAGGGGGTTTTAGGGATTTCTTATGTTTTGTTTTATCTTTTCTCTTGAGGTGTTTTCTTATTTTGTTATGAACTAAATCCTTTAGATACCTGAAGGGGATGAAACCTATGACAGATTTTGTTATTTGATTTATAAATTGTATGATAAGTACTTAGTTTGTTCTTAATTATGTTGCTTAATTTAATCGATGTGCTTAGGTGGAGGAGGAATAGACCACGCCTAAGAGTAGATCTAGCATAATTAAGCGGAGTTGATCGGCGCCTAGAGATAGGGTTACGAGATTTTGCGGATTAGGGTGAAACCTAATATGGGAGTCCATTGATCGATTTTTCGCTTCCTTAGGGGTTATTATAAGAGAACAAGAGTTCCACTAATTAACCTAAGGTTAGACATTATTCGCCTCGAGAGAGGGTTTAATATAGGTTAGGGAGTCTCACGGATCAAGCTAAGTAAAGAAGTCATATGAATTAAAAGTTAGATAACAAAAGAAGTCATAGGTGGATTCTTCCTGAGGGTATCGTCTAAAATCAACTGAGTTTTTCAACATTCTTTTCCCAAAATTTCATTCTTTTGTCTTTGCATCTAGTTTATTTTTTAGATTAATAAACCAATCACTCCATATTTTAGGCTAAATAATAGAAAGAAAGTGAGTAGTAGTACTTTAAGGTTCCCTTGGGTTCGATAAGATACTCTTTCCTAAACTATACTATTGTTCGATAGGTGCACTTGCCTCTATCGTTGTCATAGTTAGTTTATAGGTTCGATCATTCTTTTTATAAATATTAAAACTCGACTGTTTGACACGATCAATCATGTTCTTTAAACACCCTTATAGATCTCTTTTAAGATTTTCCTAGGCGTGTCTTAATATGATCGTATGAAAACATCTTTGAATTCTTGAAAATAACTCAATGATGCCTTGCCTTATTTCTGTGGTGAGCTGGGCTTCGATCTTTACCCCTTTCATAGGCGTGCAATGTCCACTGACCCTATGTAAGGTAGGATCTGTTTTTCATCTTGTTCTACCATTCTTAACAAATCAGAAGATAGATTACAATCTCTATCATCCTCAAAGTCCTGAGATCCCCCTAGACACATATCTTACTCAATAGGGGACTTTGAGTTAGTATCAGCGTTGCTCACATCGTTGATATCTGGAGACCTATTGTAGGTTCGAAGGAAGATTCCAAAGAATAAATGATTCAAAGAATGATTATTTGTATGGTCATGAATGAAGAATGAAAAATATTTGAAACAAAGTCCAAAGAACAAATAAAAGAAAAAAAAAACTAAAAGCAATTGTTTGTACAATATGAAATGAAAAAAAAAGAATATCTGCTCAAAAAATGCATTTTATTGAAATATAAATTCCAGACCCAAGCCTATTTCACAAAAGGATTCTTATTGCTTTTAGGCTTAAGGCAACAAGCGTGTTTTGAATATTACTCTAGATCAGCTCTAAAAATACAGGGATCTCTTCCACAGTCCCGTTGTTCAAAACACTCTCAAGTATGCAAGGGTTTGGAAACTTCATTCCCCGGTTCCCTCTCTGCTATATCTAAATTAGGGATAACAGGATTAGTAGGGTTGTCTCTTGGGTTATATCCTGAGCCAACTTGGAAATTCATGGGTACACCAGTATCAGTTTGACCTTGTTGAGGCCTAATCGTGACAGAGGGCCTTTGAGGATGCACCTCAGGTTGTATCTGTACATGTGGTGAGGTGAAACCCAGAAGATAGTCTTCATTATCCTCTCCAGCATTAGTCATGTTGCCTTTTCCTTTGTCCATTGCCCCATTTAGTATCTGAGTAATTTGAACCACCATATTCCTTTGGGCTTCCATTATTTAGTCCCTCATATCTTGTTGGATTTTTGCCAACTGCTCTGGCAGCTGGTCTTGCACCTCTCTCTGGAACTATTCGAGTCTTTGATCCATATTTTTTTATCTTAGCTCGAGTACCGTACCGATGTTTAGTTTCTAGATTTTCCTCCTCTCTCTATCTCTCTTTCTATGATAATTTCAACTAATTAGGCTCTCTCTATGGACTTAAATGCATATGATGTGATGTAATGCAAATGCATGAAATGCAATACAAAGGAATGAAATGCAAAAAGAGAGGTGTTGATTCTGAATTCAATTTCATTAGAAAAACTTTACTAGAAAATAAATTTCTTTACACAAAACGGATTGCATATGCGACTTTTTCCTCATAGTCCAAGTGAAAACATCAATCCCCTTCTTCACAAAGGATGTTATGGTTGTGTCCAATGAACTTTCCCAATAGATGCCTCTTCTAGCTCCTTGTTACTTGATCTAGGCCCTGACTCTTCACTCACTTATTTCCATAAAGCTTGTTAGCCTCTTCAAGAAAGCCAAGACGTGGTGATTCTCGAATAGTCATTTTCAGCTTAAATCCTTGGGCAATAAAATCTTGTTTTCTTTCATAGACTATTAGTCTTCTCTCGTTGTGTTTACTTGGACCATATTTAGACGATTGTATTATAATCCACTTTATCAAGAAATCTATTTTCTCATGACAAACTCTTATATTTAGCAGTCAAATTTGAATCAACACCTCTTTTCTATGATGTGAATGCAATGCAATCAAAACAAAAAAGAACACGTTAGCACAAGAGAAATAAATAACAAAATAGGGCACCTATCTGGGTGACCACTAGGGTTTGGCATAGTTCTACCTAGGGTAAGCCCTTAGGTTTTCTATATGTGGTTTAGCTCTAAAGTTGAGGTACCCGAACCAGTAGATTCCTCGATCCTCACCCATTATAGGCTCATACGGACCGAGTTCAGTTTAGGGGAATACTGTAACATCCTTAAAATGGGGCCTCTACATTTTTCATGTGTTGCATGTGTTAATCTGTCTGCTGTGCTAGTTTAGCATGTCTTAGGGACTAGGCATGACCTCGGGTTAGTCCTGAGTCATGGCCAAAATTTTTGTTTAGCACTTAAGAGAAAGGAGTTAGGGGAAATAGGGGTTAAGAGAATTAATTTGAGGTCTTAGACACAAGAAAAGCCTTGGTAAAGTGGCAGGAGGCGCCACTCAAGTCACAAGGAGGTGGCATACAAAGGGTAAGGAAGACCTTGGTTCATTGCAGAAATCCTTCTGCTCAATTATTTTGACGCCACAGGCAAGCTGAGGTGTGCTCAGGTGGGACTCTCATGGATAGATGAGGATTGAGTCAACAAATTTGATATGGATAGAGAGGAGGGTTTTTAGGAATCGGATAAGGGAGCCGAATGCCAAACACTAAGGGATGAGGGAGGAATAGGTTGGGTTAGCAAAAGGGGTGTGCCGAAAGTTCTTTCATTCTTTTTGCCAAACCGTCCTCATTCCCATTCCCATTCTCTTCTTCTTCTTCTTCTTCCTATTTTGTTCAAAGCCGAAACCTACCCTCACATCTTCTCCTCTATTTTTCTTTCCATTGCCGAATCTTCCCTCTCCCATTCCATATTTTCTTTTCATTCTCTCAAAACCTCTTGCCTTGTGCCGAAATCTCTTTTATTCTCTTTTGCTTAAATCGTTCCTATTTTATTTTCTTCTACCATCTTCAAAAGCCAAAACTTTGCTGACTGATCTTCTTCTCTTCTTTCTTCTAGTGTCATTTTGGCCGAATATCAACCAAGAGTAGATCTTTTTCGGGCTCTTCTCTAATCAGATTTGAAGAGGGTAAGTGTTCTTGGCCGAATCTCTGTTATTTCCTTTCTCTTTTCTCTGTCGACTCACATGGGGACAAAAGCCGAATTTCAGCATTTGTGGACATGATTCCTAATTATCTATGAAAATCGATTACTCCTAGGTTCTTCGGGATTTGAAGCAGTAAATTGGGGTTGTTTATTCTTTGCCAACCGATTTCTTCTAGTCTATGGTAAGGGTTCATGTCAATCTATTCTGTCAATCATTCTTTTGAAAAGCCGAAGGCTATTGAGATTTAGTGTTGATGTTGGCCGATTGTAGGGGGAGATCAGTTTCGCATACCTTGAGTTGTGGCTAGTGTCAGGAGCATTAAGGTAAGGATTGGGGTTCCATCGTTAACCCTTCGGGTTTTGTTAGTTTAGCCGAATGGCCTTATTTCTAATTTTGGTTTGGCCGAATGTAGGGACAAAGGGATCTAGTGTAGTAGATCGGGTCTTGAGTTTAGTGATTGCGTTAGTAACGGTGTATATGTTACACACTTTATTAGTATAATATGCTTATTTTATTCTTGTTATAACCATTGGAATTAGTGACTTTGCCTTGTGGGCATGGCGTGGACTTGAGTAAGTCCACGATTATGGATCTCGATGTATGCTATCATGTCGTTGTTAATACTATGTCATACGTTATTTGCATCATCATATGTTTTATGCCACGATTGTTATGGACATGATGGTGGGTTTGATGAGAGGTGGGATGATTTATTTTGGACCGTCACGATGGTTTTGACCACCGACGGGTTGGCCCGTCTTGATATCATATTTTGTGACTAAGTCCCGTGGTTTTGACCACCGGTGATTTTGACCACATATGAATATTATGACTCGTCCTAGTGGTTTGGTACCACGATGGGTTGGCCCACATGTTGATTATGGGATTGTCATCGATGGTTTTGACCACACGATGGGTTGGCCCCATCACTTGATTTGTGACTTGGTCATCAATGGTTTTGACCACACCGATATATTTGTGACTACGGTCACCGGTGGTTTTGGCCACGATGGTTTTGACCACACGGGGTAGTTAAAGGAGATTGGATGGTTAGGTTATGGGTTGCATGATTTGCATGATTTGCTAATGATTTGTGTAAGTGCTTGCACTATCGGGTTGAGGATTTATACACTGAGTCTTGGTGACTCACCCCTTCCCTTATATTTTGCAGATGAGACGTAGATTGCGGATATGGAGCCGGGGAGGACTCGAGACGGCCATGCATGCTAGTTGGGATTTGATTTCTTCTAAATTACTATTTCAGTTTATTTATTTACTTAAATTTGGTTTTAGTTTATAATAAGGCCGCTAAATATTATTTTGGGTTTTTATTATTTGTTTTTATTTTGATTATATTACACTATATGGACTTGTTAAATCAACCGGTAAAAGCAATGTTTTCAAAACTATAACTCCTTCATTTTTTTTTAAACGTTGCCATTAGGTAACATCACTTATAAGATGATAACTTGTATGTCTTCTAAAAACTTGCAACAATAAGTAGATTTTCAAGCAAGGATTTCTAAACTTTTCGTACTATAAAAGGGTTTTCTAAGAAAATTATCAAACAAACTCTCGGTTTTAAAAGGTTATCACTCCGTGGCATGCCAGATCCGGTTGTGGTATGTTTACCGGGTTTGGGGTGTTACAAATACATTTCCCTATGGCCATACGGAGGTGAAAACCTCACGAAGACATAGGTACAGATGTATCCCGATAGCGATTCACTATCCTGCACGGAGGTGAAAACCTCACGAAGGAGTAGCTTCTCACTCCCACTTAAAAGGGTGTGACCACAACGGTCATGCAATGTAATGCAAAGATATTTTAAAAAATTAGAACCACATGCAATAAAAAGGATCATAGTTTTTTCAAATAAATTTCGACAAAAGGATAGGAAATAATCAATTTTATGGCTTGACTCTCTTATTATCCCCAGCGGAGTCGCCAAGCTGTCAAAACCATTTTTAAATTTTTGAAAAAAATGGGGATCGACTTAAAAAACAAAATGGAGTCTCCACCAATCCCTTTTTGCTTAGGTGTGATCGGATCACCTTATAAAACATTTTATTTCAAAATATTGATTTTGGCCTACGAAATTCAAGAAAATAGATTCGGGAGTCGATTACGTACGAGGAAGGATTAACACCCTCGTAACGCCCAAAATTGGTACCGGATTGATTAGTTATTATCCTAATGTCAAAAATTTGAAAAGATTTGAAAACATGATTTCTTTAAAAACTTGAACAATTTGAGTTGGAACTTGAGATTCCTTTGTTCCGGAAGAATACAAACATCACATCCAGCACGTTAGGACATGATGTTTTAAACCCTCGTGGCCAACATCATCTCATGATTTACAAAATTCATTAAAAGGATATTTTGGTATTTAGTCAAACGGAAAATCGAAACCCAGCACGTTAGGGCACTATTTCCTGAATTTTTAAATACAAAACATTGCCTTATTAAAGAAAAACTTTTGCATAAAATGTAGTAATTAAAGGAGATAAATATTTTAAATTTTTTTAAAAAACATAACATTAAGTTATTACAAAAGTGCAATTTACTAAAGTTACAGGTCATATTAACAATTAGCACTAACATAAACAATTAAATAAAAGAATGACAAGCAATAATAATAATATTAAGGTAAACAAAGATAATGGATTCAATTTTTTTTAAAATGAACAATCAAAATAAAAAAAATATAGAGTAGATAATAACAATTTTAAAAGAATCTATGGAAAAATTAAAAAATTATTCACAAGATTAAATTCATGTATAAAAATAATAATATAATGTAAATAATATACTCAAAAAATTAATGAATATTATAACAATTTTTAAAAAATAAAAATAAGTATAAAAATGATATGGATAAATAAAAAAAGTTAAAAAAAGCATAAGTCAACCTAACTCCCACAATATGAGGATTCAACGAAATTCCTCCACCAAAATCTAACTCGAATAGAAGCAACTAAAAAAGAAACGAAGATGAGTGAAGAACAAAATAAGAACAAGCCATAGAAAATAAGAACGCAAAAGAGAGAAATTTGTGTGAATGCTCTCAAGAATTTTTATTACTCAAAACTCAAGTGTCTTTTACAATGAAGGGAGAGGCCTCTATTTATAGTTGAGCCTCCCCAAATCCAATGGTATAGATCAATTACATCAACGGCTAAGATTAAAAGGTATCTACAAATTAAATCTCTAAGATTACAAAATCATATCTTCTAAGATTGCATACCATATCTTCTAAAATTTGCATATCATTTCTAAGATTGCATACCATAACTTCTAGGATTGCATATCATATCTAAGATTTGCATATCATATCTAAGATTGCATAACATATCTTCTAGGATTGCATATCATATCTAAGATTTGCATATCATATCTAAGATTGAATATCCTTGAAGATTATGTTCCCATATACGTCAAGCTTGGAGATGGACCTTCAATCTTTTAATGGGTCATTCTGATCGGGCCAAATGATATATTTTGGACTGGACTTGGACTTTGTTTTATTATTTTGGGTTTATTATTTTTTATGGGCCCGGGCTAAATTGGCCTATTGCATTTAGGGTTGCAATCAACTCCACTTAATTACGTGAGATCTACTCTTAAGCAGGGACTTTTGCTCCACTGAATAAGCACATCAATCTTGACTTAATATCCTGAAAATATTAAAGCAAGGGTTAAGAGCACATAATTAAGAACAAGAACAAGTATTTATCATGTAATCCAAATAATTAAATAATAATATTCATCATAGGTTTCATCCTCCCTAGGTATTTAGGGAGTTTACTTCATTACGTAAAAGGAAAACATCTTAGAATTAAGAAAACAACAAGACATAAAGAACCCAAAAACTTCTAAAGAACTTGATGGAGATCTTCAATCTTGAATGAGATCCTGCTTCCGAGATGAATCTGACGGCTTCCTTCGAGTAATTTCTTTGTTCTACTCTGCGTGCTCCTCTAGGTCCTCTTCTTTATAGACTTTAGAAGGCTCAAAAACCCTAAAAATTGGGTTTTTCCATGTAATAGGGCGAAATTGACCTTTGGAAATCAACACGAAATGGCACACATGCGTATGCCCGGCCGTGTAGATCCTGAAAACTCTGATTTCGGCCCCTTTTTTGTTCCTTATGCTCTCCTAAGTATAGAAACATGAATTTAAGGAATTAGGAGCATCAAATTCACTAATTTTCATCATAAATCATCCAAAAATATGCCAAGCATGGAATTAAAATATGTTACATTTATGGTTTATCATAGCTTCCTTTACAGCCTCTTTTAGAGCCATGTATTCGGCTTCTATGGTTGACAATGCAACTGTAGATTGTAGTGTAAACTTTCAACTTATTGGTCCTCCAACAAGTGTAAACACATAACCGGTGGTTGACATTCGTTTGTCCAAATCACCAGTATAGTCAGAATCAACATACACAATAACACATTTATCAAGTGTAGTATCGTGCTTAAACAGTAATCCAACATCCATGGTCTTCTGAATATACCATAGAATCCATTTCACAACTTGCGAATGTCTTTTTCCAGGATTATGCATATACATGCTCACTATACTAACTGCCAGTGAAATGTCGGGTCTTGTACACACTATTGTATACATCAAGCTACCTATTGCATTA
The DNA here is from genome assembly GCA_025506655.1 of Gossypium rotundifolium. Lineage (NCBI taxonomy): Eukaryota > Viridiplantae > Streptophyta > Magnoliopsida > Malvales > Malvaceae > Gossypium > Gossypium rotundifolium. Next base: position 181,964,049 of record CP106722.1, on the reverse strand, counting down.
GAATACGGAACTTGTAACATGTATTCTTGTTCCGTATTCGTTGAAGGAGATAGTTGTACAAAAGCTTGAAATGAGAAGCCAACGGGCTATTTATAGGTTTTGTCTGCTCGTTCATGCCAAACTGCTATAGTACCTTCTTCAAATATTGCTTTTGAGATAAGCTAACTCTGTCACGAGCTCTATCTCTACATATTTCCATGCCAAGAATCTTCTTAGCTTCACCTAGATCTTTCATCTCAAACTCAAGGTTGATTTGAGTCTTCAATCTCTCAATTTCAACTTTAATCTTAGATGCTATCAACATATCATCAACATATAAGAGCAAGTATATGAAATTTCCTTCTTGTAGCTTCTGAAAATACACTCAATGATCAAATTTACTTCTTGTGTACCTTTGCCCTTTCATGAACTGATCAAATCGCTTGTACCACTGCCTCAGAGATTGTTTCAATCCATAAAGCGACGTTGTCAGTTTGCAAACCCAATTTTCTTTATCAGCAACCTTGAATCCATTTGGCTGAGTTATATAGATTTCCTCTTCCAAATCACCGTGTAAAAATGCGGTCTTCACATCTAGCTAAATTAGTTCAAGATCATATTGCGCAACCAAGGCTAGAAAATCTGAATAGACGAATGCTTCACAACTGAAGAAAACACTTCATTGTATTCTATTCCTTCTTTCTGAGCGTAACCCTTTGCTACCAATCTAGCCTTGTATCGAATTTCATTTTTAAGAGAAATCCTTCCTTCTTTGCATATACCCATTTGTATCCAATTGCCTTCTTTCCTTTAGGTAGTGTCACCAACTCCCAAGTCCTATTTTTATGAAGAGACTGCATTTCTTCATTCATAGCTTGCTTCCACTTTACACCATCAAGGTTACTTCTTGCTTCTGTGTAAGTAGAAGGAACATCATTATCTGCAATTGGAAGTACATAGGCCACCATATCATCAAAGCGAACAGGCATACGGATCTCTCTTCTTGGCCACCTATATGCAATTGAATCTTGTTGCTGTAGAAGTTCTTGGGTCAAAACTTCTTCATCATTTTTTCCTTCAATATTAGTTGGATCATCATTAACCTTTTCAAGCTCCACCTGCTACAAAGTACTACTGGTTTTGTCATCCTTTTGTGAATCCTTGTTCTTCATCTTGGTTGATTCATCAAAAGTCACATCTCTACTGAAAACAATCTTCCTTGCATCAGGACACCAGAGACGGTATCCTTTTACTCCATCAATTATACCTATGAATAATGGTTTCTTTGCTCTTGGGTCTAACTTAGATTCTTTTACATGATAATATGCAGTGGAACCAAAAACATGTAAAGAATCATAACCAGTAGTAAGTTTACCAGTCCACATCTCCATAGGAGTTTTTCCATTTATTGTAGCTGATGGCAACCGGTTAATTAGATGGCACGCATATGCAACTGCCTCAGCCCAAAATTCCTTGCCCAATCCAGCATTGGACAACATACATCAAAATTTCTCTAGTATAGTTCGATTCATACGTTCGCCACCCCATTCTTTTATGGTGTATCTTGAACAATGAAAGTGTCCGCACAATGCCCTCATCTTGAGATACTTGTAGAAATGGATCATTCTTGTACTCAGTACCATTGTTTGATTGAAGTTGTTTGACCTTTCAACTAGTCTGAGTCTCCACCATCTTCTTCCATTTTAGAAATGCATCCAAAACTTCACTTTTATTTTCATTAGATACACCCATACTTTTCTTGAATAATTATCAACAAAAGTAACAAAATAGTGCATACCTCCCAAAGAAGCCACTTTAGTAAGTCCATACACATCACTGTGAACGTAGTCTAGGATTCCTTTCGTATTGTGAATTGCTGAACCAAATTTTACCCTCATCTGCTTGCCCAGAACACAATGTTCATAGAATTCCAATTTGTAAGAATTTGCACCTTTCAACAAGCCTTGATTCTCCAAATTGTGCAAAGCTTTTTCACCAGCATGTCGCAATCGCATATGCCATAACCTGGTAGCCTTTGAATATGTATCTTTCAATAACGTACTTCCATTTAAATAGTACAAGTTATTCCTTCTTGTTTTTCATCACCGTCATGTTGATCCAATATTGTGAGCCCTTTAGATTCTAGGACCCCTAATGAGATGAGATTTTTCTTCAAGCTAGGTATGTAGCCATTTAAATAGTACAAGTTATTCCTTGTCTTGTCATCTTTCCACCTTCATCTTTAAGACTAGAAAACCAGTCCTTAATACACATGGTAAGCATCCCTAATCCACCACTCATTTAGTTAATCCATCTCTCAAAGTGATTAGTTTGAGGACAATTCTTTTTCCAATTTAGATTCTAGGACCCCAGATTTATTCGTAATGAGATGAGATTTTTTATCTTCAAGCTAAGTATGTATTGCATCCAATGTGAACATTCCCATGAAGCAATGAAGATGACTTGGATTGAGCCATCGTGATTCTTCAATTGGATTGTACCTACATCCCATTTCATATGTGAATCGATAAAGTTTCTTTTTCATATAAAGCCTATTTTCAAGAATTTTCGTTAGAAACTTTTCTTCAATGTATCCCACAACTTCTTCGCTGATGTTTCCCTCATGACAGAGTACTTCTGCTCTTTGGCCAAACATAGGCGGATTGTACCACACGCCTGTCTATTGATCTTAGCCCATTCCTTGTCATCCATCTTGTCAGGTTTTTCTTCAAGGGCTATATCTAGCTCTTGCTGACAAAAGACATCCAGGATCTCACATTGCCACATACCAAAATTATTGGTACCATCAAATTTCTCTACTTCAAATTTTGTAATGGTCACAATAGTCTTTACTGATGACGATGCATTTGCCATTTTTCTCCTCAATTCCAACTACTATATACGTGAACAATACCATCAACGTGAATAGTACCATGGATAAAAATACCGTATACGCAAATAGTATCGTAAACGATAGTATTCCCTAAGTACGAATCTAGCTTTGATACCAATTATTGTGTGGAAGCGTGTAAAAGAGTAAAATTATTGTACTGAAAAATCACACTAAGTTCAATTCCTAGGAAAGAGAGGTGAATCACAAGGATCGCTTAAGTACCAGGTCTTTCCTAGCTAGAATATCCCTCTATTGTAATTTAATAGCACAATAAATCACTACAATCACACTCACAAAATAAGCAAAATAATACAATAAAGAAGACTAGAATTTTAACGAGGTTCAGCAAATTTTGCCTACATCCTCGGGCACTACCAAATATATTTCACTCCAAAATACAAGTGAAGATTTACAAAGAGATAGAACAATGCCTTAAGTAGAGAATAGCAAATGTGGGTTGATGAAAATGAGAAATGGTTAGGCCTATTTATAGTTGAGGTTCAGGGATCAACTTGCAAAGTCACTATACAATTGGGGACAAAAAATTGCAAATATCTCATGCCAAATCTCAATCCCACTTTTGGTGCATTAAATCTCAGATTTCTAGTGCCAACATTTTGATACCCATATCTTTGACTTTCCAAAGTATGGATGATTTCCAATACTCTTAGAAGGTCCATTTATATCTAAAATAAATTAAAACATAAAGAAATTTTAATTAATGAACATATACATATTTTTTTTTTCATAACAAGAGATATGCTTCATTTTGCATCGTAACAAATTACATTGACATACTTCTAAGTTGCAACAACTTTATTCGGGATAGTTTAAAGGGTTAGGAGAGATGACTGATGGGGCATTGGAGTGGGACAAACTTTGCTCCTCCAAGTTTCACTGTCCATTCTGATTTCAGTCAGATCATTTCGATCTATGTTGAGAATGTGCCCATTACCATCAAGTGGCATTGGTTCAGGATGCAATGTCAGAAGGTAGGGAGGGTGGTACATACCTTTGCGCCAATGAAAAGAAACAAAAAAGGGATGAAGTTTGGCTTTGTGCGAGTAACCAACATGCACGATGCTAAGAGGATCAATAATAATATCAATGGCATGTGGGTGTGTTATGAGGTTAGAACTTTCGTTTCATAATCCATATGATTTTAGGTGATTTCTTCACTTCAAATGCATCTAAATTAACTTAACCCTTCTAAAATGAAGAATTTCGTAGAATTCCTCCAAAACACTGAAATAAAGAGAAAGTAAATTTAAAAAAAAAAAAAACTACGAAGAGAAAAACCACAAAAAGAATATGCAAACCAAGTATTTGAGTAAAATGAAGTGAAATAATTATAAATGAAGAAATATTTATAATCGAGTTCACCAAATCTAATTGTATAGATCAGTTTACATAACAACTAAGATTAATTCCAAAATACAATTTACTTGAGTATCTCAACTCAAACAAGACTCAAGTAGATGGACTTCTATATCCATTTCACAAATCAGATCAATTCTAATGAGTAGAATGAATCCTATTTTATCTATTGATCTCCAAGGAACGTTCCATGCGCATTGATCGCGGGTTTTGATTGCACCCTGTGACACAAGAGTTAGATTAAGTGCAAATTAAGTGCAAACTTGGCTAGGTTTGGGAGCAGGGAAAATTTTTGTAGGAAATCGATGAATATAACCCCGTTCAAGAGTCCAGCAAGGAGGAAATGTACCAAACTTTGTCTCATAAGGAGGTTAATGGTACAAGGATGACCATTAAAGATAATCGCGAGGAGAGAAATCGGTGTTGATGATAGTAATGAGGGTGAGATGGAGAAGGGTGAACCGGAGATAAGAAGGGTCGTTGCATCGGTGAACAATGAGGTAATTTCTCAGTTTGGGGGGGTGCTTGATAGGGACCACTAAGGGTTTCGTTGATATGCTAAGACTGAGGGAAGCATTGTCAAAGTCGGGGATCCAAGGCATAGAGATGAAGCGTTTATCAGGGATGCATGTTCTTATTAAATTTAAAAATGAATAGGTTAGAAAGTTGCTGCAAAAGTCAGAATGGGAGAGACTTATAGTGTTTTTCATCAAAATAGAACCTTGGACAAGAGCAAGTTATTCGTGTAAAAGAGCAGCATGGGTGGAGATCCATGGTCCTCCGATCCATGCCTGGAACCTTGTAAATTTCCAGAGAGTTGCAGAGATGTGGGACTCGTTCGTGTCCTTAAGTTCAAATAAGCATAATGATAACGACTCCGACTGTAGCCCCATGAGATTATTGATTCTCACTGATCGTTTGAAGAGAATAGAGGAAACCCTCGAACTTGATTGTGGGGAGGAAAGTTTTCCTATTAGAGTTCATAATTTTCAGGCACGGAAGTTGGTGGCGTTGGGTTTACAGTTGCCGTAAAAAAGGATAGATAAGCGGTCGCAAGGGTATAGAGACGATGGTTCTTCTTTTGAAAATGCTTTTAATGAGGTTGATTGGGAAATGGGGAATGTCGTTAAGAACAGGGTGGTGCTGTCGGCTGAGCGTAATTACGTAGGGTATGAGGAAATGAATGGAAAGCTCAGGTTGTAATTTCAGTATGAAGGAAGGTATGGGTACATTAAATGATGTTGAAAGGGTGATTGACAGGGATGAACGTTGACGGGGTTTCAATGGGCATGGGCTATAACAGTCGGTTAAGCCCATTTGTTTCTCTCAGCCCTGAGGATAAGGATTGGGAAGCTAGTTCTAGTGGTGTGCCGTTGAGCCCGTCTTTTAGATCCAGTGCCAATACAAATCCTAATCGAGAGGCTCTCTTTGATGATAGATAAATTGGAGAATAGATGGTTGTGGGTACAGAGAAAGGTTTGGTGAAGAAGGTTCGATCCATTGAAGAAAAAATTTTCTAAGAAAGAAGCAGCGAAGTTAAAGAAGCTTAAACAAAAGAGACTTGAAAATAGATAAGGAATTGAAAATAGATGAGTTGGGTATACAACTTTTGCAATATGTAGTATCATTTATAATAATTAAATTCATAACTCAACTAATGGGTAGATGATATCCTTTCATTGGCATTACATAATAGATGAAAAGTAAATGTGGCCACGGGTCGCTTGTCTTTGTGATAATGACTTGTTTATTATTTTATAATAATTAATTTTTCATAAAGGAAGATATAACGGTTACCATGAGTGCAATATGTAGTATCATTTACAATAATTAAATTCATAACTCAACTAATGGGTAGATGATATCCTTTCATCGACATTACATAATAGATGAAAAGTAAATGTGGTCACGGGTCGCTTGTCTTTGTGATAATGACTTGTTTGTTATTTTATAATAATTGATTTTTCATAAAGGAAGATGTAACGGTTACGATGAGTGCAATATGTAGTATCATTTACAATAATGAAATTCATAACTCAACTAATGGGTAGATGATATCCTCTCATCGGCATTACATGATAGATGAAAAGTAAATGTGGTCACAGGTCGCTTGTCTTTGTGATAAATGACTTGTTTATTATTTTATAGTAATTGATTTTTCATAAAGGAAGATGTAACGGTTACCATGAGATAAATTATATTATATTGGGAGAATAACACACTTATAACATGGTCATTAGGCAAACACTTATTAAGTAATTTTCGTAATGGTATGAATTACGGAGAGTTTAGTCAAAATGCTATAGTGTAATGACTTCGTGATAAAATAAACTTATAATTAATAGACGAAAAGCTGTAACTTAAATATAAATAATTTAATTTCTAATTATATATTTTCAATCGGTCACTTCGCTAGCTCATTAAAACCATAAATGAATTGCATGTAGAACTAAATAAATTAAAATGATAAAGCTAGATAAATGAGTCGTATTCACAAATGAATATGTTTTCTCACTAAATATAGAAATGAATTTAATGGAATTAAATTAATTAATCATTATGAATCATTGAATAAAAAATATATTGATTCTTTTACAAAAAGTTATCATGACTTTAATAAAATTAGAATTTGGTTGAAAATATTTAATTGAGAAATTAATTTAGTTAATTTAATTAATTAATTAATTGAATAATAATATTTATTTTGAGATATAGAAAAAATATTAGGTTGAATTAAATTATAAAATGTTGGATCAAAATTTAGAAAGTACATATAATTAGATCCAATACATGAGAGGCCCAAACCCCCTTCAATTGATAAGTTAGGGGCGACAACTCTAAGATTGTTAACTAGAATATGCAGCCCACCTCTCTCCTAGTTAGATTAGGAGAGTGTTTTATATTAAATAAATATTATTTTTGAAAGATTTGTTTAACTAGGATTCTTCTCTCACCTTATATATTGATGGCACCGGTTGACCTAATACATACATTTCTTTATTATCGAGTTATTATTATTTTACCAAAAAATAGTGGTAATTTATTTGTTTAGAATAAATTCTATTTTTTAGAAATTACGATCTTTTATCGGTTTCTATTGAGAGAATTATTTTGCAACAAAAAGTAATAATATCGTTTCTTATTCTGTGTTTGGTTCGTGTTGTTCGAACTCACACTCAGCACAATTTGAGAAATGAGAATTGCAGAGAAGACCATTCAATTGAAAGTTAGGATCAACTTAAATCCTTCTCGCACAAAGCACAATTAGTTTTCGATAAAAAAATTATTGTTATAAATATTACAAACTAGTTCAGTTTTGAAAATTTTAAACTTTTGTTATAACTGTAAACGTTTTCTTAATTGAATTTTTCCAACATGATCTTAAAAGAGGCGAAGCAAGCGTTGGGGTTGGGTAATATTTTGGGGACCTAGACTGATGGGGACGAAGATGTTATTCTGGAGGATTTGGTAGCAATGGCGTCTTGATAAATGGATCGGGAGGGACACTTTGATGTGATCCTTGGAGCTCTGGCATATGGGAGTGTTCTTCTTTTATTGAACCCGATTCATAGCTATCTATATGCTGCTCTATCTTCATGACAAAGGTGCAATGTTGAAGCTTATGTGGTTTAGGGTGTGTGTGTTAAAATGAGAGCATTGAAGCAAAATATTATTAACCTAAGGGTGGAGATCTGCTTTCTTCTTGACTTTGTCTGGTTTTCAATGATTTGAGAATCACTTTTTTGATTCAGTAGGGGTGTTGGATGATTCTCAATGCCACTTCTTTGATGCAATCTCATTACTACAATATTCAATCTCATTGTTATAGTAATCTCATCAGTATCGCTAATTTTAAATTTATTGGAACTATTCTTAAGTCTGTTGTATAATCCTTCCCTTTGGTACATAGGTCTGAATCCAAGCAATTCACAGGGAAACTATCTTAATAAGAATGGACCATAAATGTTGAAGCATGCAAGCTTTTGTTCCATGCTAACGAATTTCTTACCCTAGCCTTCTTTTAATTTAGATTTACAAATGTGTGCCTATTTAATTTTGGTTCCATGAGATTAGAGGTGTGTTTACGGACAGCTGAATTCATATCAAGTTTATATAATATTAATATTCGCAATATGAGTTTCAAATTTTATCTAATTTTTTATATCTGTCTCAAACTCATTAAAATTTACCTATATTATTTTTATTTCTAAAAAGATATAATCATTTTTATTTAATAACGTTTATATATTTTTTCTTTTATTAGAGGCTTATATATTTAAAGGAACCTTAAACTATAATGAGTATAGATTCAAGCAAATGAACTTATTTAAGTACAAAAATACTATAAAAGCTTATCTAAATAAGTCACTATAGTTCTTTTTAATATATAAGCTTTTTTATGTAACATCACAATTTATAGATCTATCGTTTAGTATAGGAATATGTTTAATATGGTGAAAGGGGTTTAAATTTGGGCTTAGAATTAGGCAAAGGCCCATATTAAATTATTTTAAGGTGGCATCATTAACAATTAAAATGAACAAGTTTTGGGTGCAGGAGCCCATGTTTTTAGGCCAATTTCGGCACTTTAAATGAAAATAGGGTGATGCCACATACAAGGAATTAGGGGCCCAAATATTAAGTTTAATGGGGCCCAAATATTAAGTTTAATGAGGCCCAAATTTTGGCATCGGGGTTAGTAGAGGTGGACAGCTACAAGGCTCAAAAATAGGAGAAATTATATGGATTTTATAAGTGATAATATCATAGATAAAAAGGAGAAAAGTTAGGAGCTTATCTTCAAGGGATGTGTTGGCCGAAAATCCACTACCTAGAGGAGTGTAAAATTTAGCTACTGCATGGCAAAGAGGGTGCTGAATTTCCCCTCTCTTTTAGCTTGAATTTAAGGGCGTTTTCAGTTTTTAGTAGTAGGTGCCAAAATATCTATAAATAGGAGGGGCTAGCTCCTTGTTTCTAACACTGAAAACCCTAAATTCCTCTCCCATTGTGCCGGATTCCCCTAGCTTCTCCCTTTCCAATTTATTTTCTCCAATTCCTTCAAAAGCCAAAACTCTTTTCCACTTTTTCCTCCTTGTGCCGATTTCTCTAAAAAGCCGAAGCATCCATAGTCTTCTCTTTTATTCATCTTATTTGAGAATTAGTTCTATACTTCCGGCATTTAAATATTCCATTGGCATTGTTGAATCCTCATTCTAGTGCTAGCCGAATCTCCTATACTAAGGTAAGTATCGATTTTTGATTAGTTCTCATGATCTATTCTCGGTTTTTGAAAGGCAAAAGCCGAAAGATAATAGTTTAATGGTTTTATGATGGGCGGCAATTCGGGATTTGAAGGAAGCTTGGTCAATTAGATCTAAAAGCGAAAATAGCTAGTCTCCACTTTTGGGATTTTTAAGGTAAGAAGATTTCCCTAGATTTCTATTAGATTTGATCATTATATGCAAGATCTTAAGGTTATAATGAGAATTAACGATTAAATATTGTGATAGTAGTTCTGATAAGGACTTGTGATGGAATTAAATATGGATCAGGCAAAGGGGAAAATCCCTAAGTTTAAGAAAAGAGTAGTATCTACCATTCGAGATTGGCCACTTGGTTGTGGATCGGCTTCTGAACAACACCTTAGGCAGATAGTAGTAGTGTCGACTAAGGATAGCGTTGACATAGAAAGCATCGTCTTATCGGTAATCAGGTGTGTAGATCTCTAACACACTAATAAACCTGTATGTATGACTATATATATGTTATGGGCTTAAAAGCCGGAATGAGGCTATTTAGACAGTCGAATGGAACCCTAAAAGGATTAGGCAAGGATGCTAGGTACGTAAACATAGAACTCCCTATCTGTATCAGAAAATATATATGACTGCATGATGTTTTCTTTATGTGTTTGCATGGGGTGGGAATATGATATTGAATGGGAAGTGCATGATAGGTCACTTGGTGATCGGTGGTGGAAATCCCACATATACAAATGTTAGGTCACATAGTGATCGGTGGTGTAACATCCTAAAATTGGGCTTAGTAGGATTGGGCCCAATGGGCCTTGGACATAAGAATGTTTAAAATTCTGAGAACAAGAGAATGGCATTATTACAAATTGGACTTGTTAGTTAAGTGAATTTGGAATTTACGAGTTTTCTATGAAGCCTCGGGTTTAATTGGGCCTTAGGAAAAATTTGGTATTTTAGCACTTTAAGGAGAGATGGTAAGTAGCTTCAATGCTTATTGAAATAAATGAATAAATGGTTAGCACAAGTGAGCAATTAGTAAAGAGGTTATGGCATTAAGTGAAGTACCTTGAGGAAGAGGTTCAAATCCTTTGTGTGCAATGTTTGGCTAATATTTTTGCACTATTTCGGCCAAGGAGTATTTATGGCAAGGTGGACTTCATTATTTTTGGTAAGGTGCCTATAAGAATAAGGCAAGGTTGAAGTTGGGGAAAGGAATCAAGAGAAATAGGTAAGTAAGGGGGACAAGAGGCTTATTTTGTGGATGGTGTTTTGGAAAGCTTGGGTGGTCAAACTCTTATCCTAAGGGGGGATGCATGTGGATGGTTTTGAGGTAGATAGGTGGCTGAAAATTTTATCTTGGCATTTGGTAAGGTCTTGGTTTTGTTTTGGCCAAAAATCCTATTGCAAACTTTGTGTCATCTTCTCTCTTTTTGCTACTTCCTTTGCCGAAATTTTCTAGCACAATAGTGCATTCTCTCTTCTCTTGAATTGGTCACATATTCATCTTTTGTCTAATTTCCTTGATAGCCGAATATCATTGTTCATTCTCCTCCATAACCGAAACCTTTTCATCGTTCTTTCTTTCTCATTCCTTAAGCAAGCGTGATATAGAGGGAGGCCGAATACCACAACATCGCCTAATCATCTTTAGTCATAGGACGATCGTGAGAAACGGGATTATAAGCGATTAAGGTAAGGAAGATCTTTCATAGTCCATTCGATATCTCCATTTGGTTTTTGAGTTAATCGGATTGAAGGTTGGCTAATTGATATTGTTGGTAGGATCGATTCTTGGTGCATCGAGGGAGATCACTGTCGTGGTAAGTGGAGTTAGCCTAATAAAGTGTTTATAGTTATGATTATCGAAGTTGAGACTAATCTTCTATCAACTATCAATATAGGTATTGAAATCGGTATAAAGCACAACTCGTAATCAAGGTGTGTAATCCCGTACCTTTCCGAATATATGTTTGAAATGGTGAGTAAGTCTCACATCTCTTTGAAAGTTTACATGAAATATTCTGTGATTCGGTAGAAATACCGAATAAAATCGATAATCGGCATCCATGATCACTCGGGAGTGCGTATATTCGTAGTGATAATCGTATTTTGTAATAAAACAGTTTCGGTCAGAAATAGTGACGTGTATCTGAAAAATCACGAAAAATTGGATAAAAGGAATTACAAAGTGAGTAAGATATCAGATTAAATCTTACTGTGTCTACTTTAATATGGAAGAAATGGAGAAGGAAAAGGAATATTATATTTTGAGATATGTTAATTTTAGTGAGACTGGTTCTGAATGACTTCGTGATTCCTTGATCTATCTTGGAAAATCGTATAGAATTGTAAAAAGTGAATTATGGGTTGTAATTTATATTTATGGATTCCTTAGTGAGCCTATTATTAATAGAGACAAGTGGGAGCAGTATATGAAAATGATACAGTGAGATATTTGGATTTTGGGTAAGAGAGGTCGAATCATTGGACAAAGGAAATAAGGAAAACTTTAAGGAATAAAGCTGTACTAAATGGTTAAGCTAAAATTTTGAAAAAAATTATAGGAGAAAAATATCTGAGTCTAGTTTCAAAAAAAATTCTGATTTAGATTTTGAGTTTCTAACTCGAGTTATACTAAATTTATTGGTATGATGTAGTTAGACGGTTTTGATTTTATGCCCCAAATTAGTAGTTAAGCCTTGGTTATGAAATTACCGAAATACGAAATTGCTTAATAGGCTAAATTGACATATTGCTTTATGGGCCGATTGGACATATTGATTAATAGGCAAATGTGATATTTGTTATATGGGCCAAATGTGTTAATTGGCCGAATTGCTAGATTGCTTAATGGGCCGAATTGCTAAATTGCTTAAGGAGTCGATTTGATAAATTACCATATGGGCCAACTTGTAGTATGGGCCTTATGTTGAAATTATTATATGAATATTATTATGTTTTGTATATGTACACATGATTGCATGGGTTTGGGGTGTTACATTTTATGGTATCAGAGCCCAGTTACAAAACTCGGCTGTGGTTTGGGTTCAAAAGCGTTTTCTAAAGTTGTTTAGAATTTTGATTTATAAATATATGTTCTAAAGGAAGTATGGCACCACGAGTATCCGGCACCAAGTCAAGTAAGTATTTGTTTTCATTTTATAATTTTTGTGATAAGAAAATTCTACAAAGTAGAATACTCTAGAACTGTTAGCTTTAGGAGTTGAAACTATAGAGACTGAGACTCTAGGATGTGTTTGCGAAAACAACTTTGCTTCTTATGTTTCATAAAACATTGTTTAATAAATATCGAAATAGCATAAAGATTTATAAAACTCTTAATCAAATTATATTGACTTAGTAAACATGAGCGCTAGAAGACGTGGACGTGGTAGACGTAGACGTGGTAGAGGCCGAGGTGCTAGGACTAGATCTTTAGCACCAAGGCATGTGACCAAAGGAGAGGCGCGTACATCGTTAGTGGCTGAGACGGGATCTCATGATCGAGTTGGGGTTGATGAGCTGACTCATATAGTTAAGAAGATATTGAAGGAGGTTAAGGAAATCAATGAAGCACTTCAAGTTGGGTCTGTGGACTGTAAAAAGAAAAGATATTGTGGTTCTTTAGGGTCACAATCTCGTTCTGTGAAGCGTGTCAAGGCACGTCCAAACTTTCTGGCTTGCGATTATTGCGGAAGGTGCCATCCGGGTGAGTGCTGGAGGAGGCCAGGAGTATGCTTGAGATGCGGGTCTAAGGAGCATAAGGCTCAGAATTGTTACATCACCATCAAGTCATGTATGTTTGGTTGGACGTGAAGATTGAATGTAAAAAATTCTAAGTATAAATGGTAGACAACTGTTTGCTTCTGTGGTTAGATGTTTAGTTGTGTGAAAGAGGATTCAAGATTATGTAAATGGGTTCAAGCCCAAGATATTGCTAAACGGGCTCAGGCCCGGTGGATGATGGTAAGGGGATTTCACACTGAGTTCTTGTAACTCACCCCACTTTTCTCTTAACCCTTGTAGGTAATGCTCGATGTGAGGACTTGGGGCCATAGATGACTCGGTGTAGGCCATACTTCAGAAATGGTTTTATTTGGACTTCAGTTTTTTACTTTGTTTACTTTATTACTTTACTATTTTGGGTTATGTTTTGTAATAAGGCCTCTGGATTATTTTATTTTGCTTTATGTTTGACGTGTTTATATTTTACTCAAATTATTTTAAATGGAATTTTCTAAAATCATAATAAAGGTTTTCCAAAATTGATTAACAAATGAATTTCAAAATAAACTTTTACAAATATTTTTAATACGGAAGTTTCTCTCGAACTATCAACGATATTTCCAAAAGTCACAGTTTTATAAAATTATTACTTGAAATTTAATCGATCAATCTTCGAAATTGGTAGTATTTTATTAAATATCTTAAGTCAAACTTATTTCTCTTGATTTTAACAAATCAACATCTATTTTTGTACGAATAGAAAAGGATCTGACATTTTTTATCTCATTTGACATGTTTTCTTTATACGTTATCGGAAAACTTTTTAGTATGACACACCGAATTTGGGCCTAACTTCTAGGCTGGGTTTGGGGTGTTACATTTTATGGTATCAGAGCCAGGTTTCGATCTTGGGACCTGTGGGTTATGGGCCCACCACGAATGTAGGAAATTTTATGAATGGGCGATAAATACTGTTTGCTTCTGGGGATTAAATATCTGATGATATGAAGAGTTTCCAAGGTTAGAGATAGAAAGCGAATTAGTGTTATTAAGATCAGAGTGCGCAGCGAAAGCTTAGTGATGTGATTTGAGCGATTCATTTAGTAGTTGATTGGAAATTTTGAGGACAAAATTTCTATAAGGAGGGTAGAATTGTAACATCCCGAAATTGGGCTTAGTATGATTGGGCCCAATGGGCCTTGGACATAAGAATGTTTAAAATTCTGAGAACAAGAGAATGGAATTATTACAAATTAGACTTGTTAGTTAAGTGAATTTGGAGTTTACAAGGTTTCTATGAAGCCTCGGGCTTAATTGGGCCTTAGGAAAAATTTGGTATTTTAGCACTTTAAGGAGAGATGGTAAGTAGCTTCAACGCTTATTGAAATAAATGAATAAATGGTTAGCACAAGTGAGCAATTAGTAAAGAGGTTATGGCATTAAGTGAAGTACCTTGAGGGAAGAGGTTCAAATCCCTTTGTGTGCAATGTTTGGCTAATATTTTTGCACTCTTTCCTTAAGTGTCGGCCAAGGAGTATTTATGGCAAGGGTGGACTTCATTATTTTTGGTAAGGTGGCTATAAGAATAAGGCAAGGTTGAAGTTGGGGAAAGGAATCAAGGGAAATAGGTAAGTAAGGGGGACAAGAGGCTTATTTTGTGGATGGTGTTTTGGAAAGCTTGGGTGGTCAAACTCTTATCCTAAGGGGGGATGCATGTCGACGGTTTTGAGGTAGATAGGTGGCTGGAAATTTTATCTTGGCATTTGGTAAGGTCTTGGTTTTGTTTTGGCCAAAAATCCTATTGCAACCTTTGTGTCATCTTCTCTCTTTTTGCTATTTTCTTTGTCGAAATTTTCTAGCACAAAAGTGCATTCTCTCTTCTCTTGAATTGGTCACATATTCATCTTTTGTCTAATTTCCTTGATAGCCAAATATTATTGTTCATTCTCCTCCATAACCGAAACCTTTCCATCGTTCTTTCTTTCTCAATCCTTAAGCAATCGTGATATAGAGGAAGGCCGAATACCACAACATCGCCTAATCATCTTTAGTCATAAGACGATCGTGAGAAACGGGATTATAATCGATTAAGGTAAGGAAGATCTTTCATAGTCCATTCGATATCTCCATTTGGTTTTTGAGTTAATCGGATTGAAGGTTGGCTAATTGATATTGTTGGTAGGATCGATTCTTGGTGCATCGAGGGAGATCACCGTCGTGGTAAGTGGAGTTAGCCTAATAAAGTGTTTCTAGTTACGATTATCGAAGTTGAGACTAATCTTCTATCAACTATCAATATAGGTGTTGAAATCGGTAGAAAGCACAACTCGTAATCAAGGTGTGTAATCCCGTACCTTTCTAAATATATGTTTGAAATGGTGAGTAAGTCTCACATCTCTTTGAAAGTTTACATGAAATATTTTGTAATTCGGTAGAAATACCGAATAAAACCAATAATCGGCATCCATGATCACTCGGGAGTGCGTATATTCGTAGTGGTAATCGTATTTTGTAATAAAACAGTTTTGGTCAAAAACAGTGACGTGTATTTGAAAAATCACGAAAAATTGGATAAAAGGAATTACAAAGTGAGTAAGATATCAGATTAAATCTTACTATGTCTACTTTAATATGGAAGAAATGGAGAAGGAAAAGAAATATTATATTCGAGATATGTTAATTTTAGTGAGACTAGTTCGAATGACTTCGTGGTTCCTGATCTATCTTGGAAAAATTGTATAAAATTGTAAAAAGTGAATTGTGGGTTATAATTTTATGTATGGATTCCTTAGTGAGCAATTATTAATAGAGACAAGTGGGAGATATTTCGATTTTGAAAGAGGTCGAATCATTGGATAGTGAAACAAGGAAACTTTAAGGAATAAACTGTACTAAATGGTTAAGCTAAAAATTCTGGAAAAAATATAGAAGAAAGATATACGAGTCTAGTTTCAAAGAAAATTTACGGATTTAGATTTTGAGTTTCCTAACTTGAGTTATAGTCAATTTAGTCGGTATGATGCAGTTGGACAGTTTCGATTTTATGCCCCAAATTAGTAGTTAAGCCTTGGTTATGAAATTACCGAAATACGAAATTGCTTAATAGGCTGAATTGACATATTGCCTTATAGGCCGAATGGACATATTGATTAATAGGCAAATGTGATATTTGTTATATGGGCCAAATGTGTTAATTGGCTGAATTGCTAGATTGTTTAATGGGTCGAATTGCTAAATTGCTTAAGGAGTCGATTTGATAAATTACCATATGGGCCAAAATGAGAAATGGGCCAACTTGTAGTGTGGGCCTTAGGTTGAAATTATTATATGAATAGGAATATGGATTGCATGGGTTTGGGGTGAATGCAGTGGCTATACCACATTCAATGATTCTAATTAATGGTGGCGGTCATAGCGGATGGAGGGTTGATTGTAGAAATCCCAAGGTGTGATGGTTGGTGCGGGTTGGTGTGTAGAGGATGGAAACCTAGGATGGGTTGGGTTGTTCATTATTTATCGTTTATCATGTGATTATGATTGTTACCTTCATGTATGGGCGGGGCCCATAATGTGTTTGTGGGCTCAGGTCGTTGTGTGTTTTGAGATTTATACACCGAGTCTTGGTAACTCACGCTTTCCTTTTCTCTACTCTTCCGGATGAGCGATAGATCGTGGACATGGGAGCCAAGACGGACTCGAGGGGCCATCAAGTTTTATTTCTACAAATTATTTTGGGATTTCTTTAAATTTTATTTTATTTTATTTGGGAATATTTATGTAATAAGGCCCTAGTTTTATTCAACTAAGAAGTTTTCAATGTTATGCAACTTATGAATTCATGATAAGGTTTATTTATACTTAATAATAGTAATACAAGGGATTTTAAATTTTAAAATGTCACTTATTTATCCAAATAATGTCCAATTGACTTATGATTTCCATAACGAACTTTAGCAAAAGTTTTCAATGTACAACTCGTAGTATACCAGATCTGGTCGAAATGCATGGGTCGGGTTTGGGGGTTTTACATTTTTGTATCAGAGCCCAGTTCAAAACTCGAGCTGTGAAATGGGCCTAGAGGTGTTTTGAAAAAAAAATTTTAGAAAAATGTTTGGTTTGAGGATATGGCTTTCGAGTCTACCGGCACCCGATCCAGGCAGGTAAGTATTCTGAACTCTTTGTGTGTTATATGTGGGCTTGATGGGCTTTATGGGACGTAGACTAATTAGTTTAGAACTTGATGGACTCTAAGCTTAGCTGAAACAACTCCTTAAATTTCATAAGACTTAACCTCACTAAACAAAACCCATGAACGAGTCCCAAGACTAGGGTGTGGCAACAGGCATACGCATGTCTAGGAATAGATCCGGAAGAGCTTGGTATTTAAGCAGTCCTAGTGATTCACCTCCTCTTTCTTTGGAATCTTACAGTGCGTAGTGGTATTCACTCTAATTATGAGGACTTGTTGATGGGCCAAACCTATAATTAAAACCCGAAGGGACCAATTACCCTATTTTGCAAACAAAAACCCTAAGTTTTGCAAATTTCAAAGAAATACACTTGATTTGTGAAAATTTCCAACCAACAGTGAATTTGTAAAATGCCTATGTTTTGAAAATTTACCCAAAAATCGTATGTTTACAAGAGTAACTAGATTTTTTCAAAATACCCTTCGAATAATAAAAAAAGCATAGCGACAACAACAACATCAAAATATCCACGATTTAAAAATTACCAAAATACCCCAGATGTCAAAATTCTTTGAAATACCCCAAATCTAAAAAATTAGTGAAATACCCCCGGATTGCAAAATTACTAAAATACCCTTATTTTACAAAATCACCAAGGAACCTTATTTTGAAAAAATTATGAAAATACCCCTATAGGATAAAATTACGAAAATACCCCTAGGTAGTAAAACAACAACAACCACAACAACAACACTTTTCTATGATGAACGTAAGTTCATGGATGTTGATGATTGAATGTATGTGTTTCCTAGAGGATATGAACTTGAGACTGTATTGTGAATACAAATTCGAAAGAACTACTTTTAAAACTATTATCCATAAGACTGTTCATGGTTAATCAGTGGAAGAAAACTAATAGTTCATAAAATTTATAATCAGATAAACGTGAAGCGGTAGAATGAGTACAAGGGTGAGGACGCCCCACGTGGTCGGGGTAGGGGTAGGATGATCGTCGAGCCATGAGGATCGGCCATGGATCTGAGAATGAGATGCTAGTTCCACCACCTGCGGAGGAGAAATTTCAAGATCAGACTATCGGAGACGATATGGTGTCTCAGGTGATGATAAGGGTTCTAGAGAGGGTTGTTGGGGCTGGTACGGGCACATGAGCCCGAAAATCTGTGCCGGAGCGGCTTAGGGCCAAAGGGGCAAAAGTGTTTAGAGGAATTTCTGGTGTAGCCCCAAGTTCAGCTGAGTATTGGTTGGAGGCGGTAGAACGCATAATGGATGATTTAGACTTTACGGAGGAGAAGAAGTTGAAAGGAATTATATCTCTCATGCGGGATGAAGCCTACCAATGGTGGCTTACGGTTAAGGATGGAGCATGGGTGGAATCGTATTACACGGAATCTCTTTAAAATAACGTTTGAATAAGTATATTGGATCAAGTTATGTGGATGCGCAGATGAGCATTCTGAATCTGGTGCAAATGAGTAGGTCGAGGTTTGCGTATGAAGCTGAATTTTTACGCCTTAGCCATTATGCTCGTAAGATGGTAGCCACAGAGCATGAACATTGTGTTAGGTTCGAAGATGGCCTGAGGGATGATTTGCGTGTTTTGATAGCCCCACAGCGGGAGAGGGACTTTGCTGTCCTAGTGGAAAAGGCTAAGATAGACGAGAAGGTAAAGCGAATAGAAAAATTAAATCGAGATAGAGATAGAGGTGGAAATAAAAGGAATTTTGGGTCGTCTGGAGCAACTGGGCATACTCAGAAAAGGCCCAAGTCAGAAGGACCGAAACGGGAAGAGAAACCTACCACTGCTAACCAGACACCAAAATGTGCTCAATGTGGCAAATTTTATGCCGGTGAGTGTTGGGCAGGTAGTGGGAAGTGCTTTAGGTGTGGATCTACGGATCACCAAGTTAAAAACTGTCCGCAGCAACGGGATGGTGAAGAGACCATGGGTCGAGGGAATGCTTAGCCTGGCAGAGGAGGTCAGCAACTACAAAGAGGTCGTGGTGCAGCCAGAGGTGGTAATGGGGCTGGTCGAGGTCGTGGAGCATCGGTCGTGAAGCGAAAACACCGAGGCAAGATAGCGGGTTGGTCTATCTTTGTCGGGGTCGAGAGAGGTGATGCAACGGATGTCATAACCGGTACATTCTTGATCTTTGGCTTACCTTACACTGCATTGATTGACATTGGGTCGACGCATTCGTATGTAGCTAGTAGCGTATCTGGAACTTTAAAGTTAGAATCTTAAATTACCCCTAGGGCAATGACTGTAGTTAGCCCGTTACAATCTATAGCAGTGGACAAACTCTATCGGAAAGTACCTCTAGAAGTTCAGGGGATAGTCTTCCAAACGGATCTAATGGAATTACCGTTCGGGGAGTTTGATTTAATTTTGGGCATGGATTGGCTTGTGAAGTATCAAGCTAATCTAGATTGTGCAGCCAAGCGTATGGTATTGAAAACCCCGAAGGTGATGAAGTGTTGGTGATAGGAGAAAGGGGAACCGTCATCGAATGTAATAAGCGCAAGAAGCGAAAAGAATGGTGAGGAAAGGGTGCGAGGCGATTTATGGTTTGTACGGGCTCTGGAAGCCAAGGACCTGGCTATTGGAGACGTCAGGACGGTAAAGGAATTTTTTAATGTTTTTCTTGAAGAGCTTTCGGGATTACCCCCAGAGCATAAAGTAGAGTTTGATATCGATCTTCTTTCGGGAACAGCGTCGGTATCCATTACTCCATATAGGATGGCGCCAAAGAAGTTGGTGGAGTTGAAAGCGTAGATTCAGGAGTTGTTGGATAGAGGGTTTATTCGACCAAGTGTGTCGCCTTGGGGAGCACCAGTATTATTTGTTAAGAAGAAGGATGGATCAATGCGCATGTGCATTGATTATTGTCAATTGAATAAGCTAACAATTAAGAACAAGTATCCGTTGCCAAGGATCGATGACTTGTTCGATCAATTGAAGAGGGGCTCAGTCTTTTCAAAGATAGATCTGAGGTCAGGATACCATTAGCTTAGGGTCAAGGAGGAGGATATTCATAAGACAGCTTTTAGGACTCACTACGGTCACTATGAATTTATGGTGATGCCGTTTGGATTAACCAACGCGCCAGCAGCGCTCATGGACATGATGAACTGAGTTTTCTAACCCTACCTAGATCGATGTGTCATGGTGTTCATCGATGATATCTTGGTTTATTCAAAGTCGGAGGAGGAGCATGATGCTCATCTACGAATAGTTTTACAAATTCTAAGGGAGAAGCAGTTGTATGCGAAATTTAGTAAATGTGAATTTTGGCTAAGGGAAGTTACGTTTCTAGGGCACGTTGTGTCAGCAGAAGGGATTAGGGTTGACCCTCAAAAGATTAAAGCAGTGCTAGATTGGAAGCCACCTAAGTCTGTGGCTGAAATTAGGAGTTTTCTTGGTTTAGCTGGGTACTATCGAAGGTTTGTTGAAGGATTTTCTTCGGTAGCAGCCCCGTTGACTAAGTTGTTACGAAAAAGAGTTCCGTTTGTTTGGTCTGACAAGCAGTAGGACAGTTTCGAGAAGTTAAAGAGGAATTTAATGGAGGCTCCGGTGCTGATTCAGCCAGAGGCGGGGAAGGAGTTCATAATTTACTGTGATGAGTCACACACAGGATTAGGATGTGTGTTGATGCAAGAGAGAAAGGTGGTTGTATATGCATCTCGGCAGTTAAGACCGCATGAATTGAATTATCCCACTCATGACTTGGAATTGGCGGCCGTGGTATTTGCCTTAAAAATATGGAGGCATTATTTGTATGGGGAGAAATCTGTCATTTACACAGATCATAAGAGCTTAAAGTACCTTTTGACTTAGAAGGAGTTCAATCTAAGGCAGAGAAGGTGGATCGAGTTGCTAAAGGATTATGACTACTCAATCGAGATCACCGAGGAAAGGCTAATGTGGTGGCGGATGCTCTAAGTCGTAAAGTGGTCTCTGACTTAAGAGTAATGTTTACACACCTCAGTTTGTATGAGGATGGAAGTTTGTTAGCTGAACTTCAAGTGAAACCCTCTTGGATCAGTCTGGTGAAGGAGAAGCAACAAACCGATGAGTTGCTGAAAGGAAAATTACAGTTAGTCTCAAGGGATAGGCCAGCGAAATTCAGTATGAATGAGGAATGGTAGTTATGCTTTCAAGGGAAAGTTTGCATGCCAAGAGATCCGGAGTTGAGGAGTAAAATTTTGCATGAGGCGCATGGTGGTACATACGCTATGCACCTTGGAGGAAGTAAAATGTTTCGGGATTTGCAAAATTAGTTCTGGTGGCCGGGGTTGAAGCAAGAGGTAACTGAATTGGTGGGTAAGTGTTTGACCTATCAGCAGGTCAAGGCGCAACATTAGTTACCATCAGGATTATTACAGCCAGTAAATATTCCACAATGGAAGTGGGAAAAAATTGCCATGAACTTTGTTAGTGGGCTTCCCCTTAGACCCACTAAGAAAGATACGGTTTGGGTAGTTGTTGATCGTTTGACGAAGTCTGCACACTTCATACCCATACGTGTTGACTATTCCTTGCAAAAGTTAACCAAGTTGTACATAGCAGAGGTAGTGAGGTTGCATGGAGTACCGGTTTCGATCATATCCGATAGGGACCCTAGGTTCATCTCACGATTTTGGAAGGCATTGCATCAAGCATTGGGTATGAAGTTGGATTTTAGTACAGCATTTCATCCTCAGACCGATGGACAGTTTGAGTGAGTGATCTAGATCTTAGAAGACATGTTGAGGGGATGTGTCATTGATTTTAGAGGTAGTTGGGAAGAGTTCCTACCATTAGCAGAATTTGCTTACAACAACAGCTACCAGTCAAGTATTCAGATGGCGCCCTACGAAGCTTTGTACGGGCGAAAGTGTCGTACTCCTATCTGTTGGATAGAACTAGGGGAACATCGAATTTTGGGTCCAAAGTTGGTGGCCGAGACAGAAGAGAAAATTGAATTGATTCGGGTTCGACTGAAGGAGGCGTCGGACAGAAAGAAGTCCTATGCTGATTTAAAGCGTAAGGACATAGAGTTTGCAGTAGATGATAAAGTATTCTTAAAGGTGTTGCCGTGGAAGACGGTACTAAGGTTTGGTCGAAAGGGTAAATTAAGTCCCAGATTTATCGAACCATATCGGGTGATGAAGCGAGTAGGACCAGTAGCCTATCAGCTGGAGTTACCTCCGGAGTTAAGTCAAATTCACGATGTATTTCACATTTCCATGCTAAGACGTTACCGTTCGGATCCATCTCATGTTGTGCCTGTAGAGGAAATCAAGGTGAGACCTGATCTATCCTTCGAAGAGGAACCGGTAGAAATTCTAGATCGTGATGTCAAGGTGTTGCGAAGGAAAACGGTTCCATTGGTTAAGGTGTTATGGTGGAATCATGGTTCGGAGGAGGCTACGTGGGAACCCGAGGAAGCAATGAGGCAGCAATACCCTAATCTTTTCTGATCAGGTAATTTTGAGGACGAAATTTCTCTAAGGGGGTAGAACTGTAACATCCTGAATTTATAGGTCTATGCGTTTAGTATAGGAATATGTTTAATATGGTGAAAGGGGTTTAAATTTGGGCTTAGAATTAGGCAAAGGCCCAATTAAATTATTTTAAGGTGGCATCACTAACAATTAAAAAGGAACAAGTTTTGGGTCCTAAGGAGCCCATGTTTTTAGGCCAATTTCGTCACTTTAAATGAAAATAGGGTGACACCACATACAAGGAATTAGGGGCCCAGATATTAAGTTTAATGAGGCCCAAATCTTTTAATTTAAGTAAGTTAAATTTCGGCATCAGGGTTAGTAGAGGTGGATGGCTACAAGGCTCAAAAATAGGAGAAATTATGTGGATTTTATAAGTGATAATATCATAGTTAAAAAGGAGAAAAGTTAGGAGCTTATCTTCAAGGGAAGTGTTGGCCGAAAATCCACTACCTAGAGGAATGTAAAATTCAACTACTGCATGGCAAAGAGGGTGCCGAATTTCCCCTCTCTTTTAGCTTGAATTTAAGGGCATTTTTGGTTTTTAGCAGTAGGTGTCAAAATATCTATAAATAGGAGGGGCTAGCTCATTGTTTCTGACACTGAAAACCCTAAATTCCTATCCCATTGTGCCAAATTCCCCTAGCTTCTCCCTCTCCAATTCCTTCAAAAGCCGAAACTCTTCTCCACTTTTTCCTCCTTGTGCCGATTTCTCTAAAAAGCCGAAGCATCCATAGTCTTCTCTTTTATTCATCTTATTTGAGAATTAGTTCTATACTTCCTGCATTTAAATCTTCCATTGGCATTGTCGAATCCTCTTTCTAGTGCTAGCTGAATCTCCTATGCTAAGGTAAGTGTCGATTTTTGATTAGTTCTCATGATCTATTCCCAATTTTTGAAAGGCAAAAGTCGAAAGCTAATAGTTTAATGGTTTTATGATGGGCGGCAATTCGGGATTTGAAGGAAGCTTGGTCAATTAGATCTAAAAGTCGAAAATAGCTAGTCTCCACTTTCGAGATTTTTAAGGTAAGAAGATTTCCCTAGATTTCTATAAGATTTGATCATTATATGCAAGATCTTAAGGTTATAATGAGAATTAACGATTAAATATTGTGATAGTAGTTCTGATAAGGACTTGTGATGGAATTAAATATGGATCAGGCAAAGGGGAAAATCCCTAAGTTTAAGAAAAGAGTAGTATGTGCCATTCGAGATTGGCCACTTGGTTGTGGACCGGCTTCTGAACAACACCTTAGGCAGATAGTAGTAGTGTCGACTAAGGATAGCGTCGACATAGAAAGCATCGTCTTATCGATGTCGGTGTGTAGATCTCTAACACACTAATAAACCTGTATGTATGACTATATATATATGTTATGAGCTTAAAAGCGAGAATGAAATTGTTTAGACAGTCGAATGGAACCCTAAAAGGGTTAGGCAAGGATACCAAGTACGTAAACATAGAACTCCCTATGTGTATCGGAAAATATATATGACTGCATGATGTTTTCTTTATGTGTATGCATGGGGTGGGAATATGATATTGAAGGGGAAGTGCACGATAGGTCACTTGGTGATTGGTGGTCGAAATTCCACATATACAAATGTTAGGTCACATAGTGATCGATGGCTATGCCACATTCAATGATTCCTAATTAATAGGAATAGGCAGTGCAGCTGTCATTTTGGTGTGTAGAGGATGGAGGGTTGATTGTAGAAATCCCCAAGGTGTGATGGTTGATACGGGTTGGTGTGTAGAGGATGGAAACCTAGGATGGGTTGAGTTATTCATTATTTATCGTTTACCATGTGATTATGATTGTTACCTTCATGTATGGGCCAGGGCCCATAATGTGTTTGTGGGCTCGGGTCGTTGTGTGTTTTGAGATTTATACACTGAGTCTTAATGACTCACGCTTTCCTTGTTTCTACTCTTCCAAATGAGCAGTAGATCGTGGACATGGGAGCCGAGACGGACTCGAGGGGCCATCAAGTTTTATTTCTACAAATTATTTTTGGGATTTCTTTAAATTTTATTTTATTTTATTTGGGAATATTTATGTAATAAGGCCCCTAGTTTCATTAAACTAAGAAGTTTTCAATGTTATGCAACTTATGAATTCATGATAATGTTTATTTATACTTAATAATAGTAATACAAGGGATTTTAAATTTTAAAATGTCACTTATTTATCCAAATAATGTCCAATTGACTTACGATTTCCATAACTAACTTTAGCAAATGTTTTCAATATACAACTCGTAGCATACCAGATCTGGTCGAAATGCATGGGCCGGGTTTGGGGGTGTTACATTTTAAATTTGTTGAGTAATATTTCCTCTCGTGTCAAGTATTTATACATGTTACAAATGCTATTACAACTCATGATAGAGCCCCACTATTTTATCTTAACTCCGCTGTCTCTAGAACTAACATTCTCTGTCCCTAGTACTGACATTCTCTGTGAACTCCATTTTGTTGGGCATGTGTCTATGGAGAATGCTGTCCTTTCTATTCTAGGCAAGCTCAGTACTTACAGGACACGTGTCTGTATAACACCCCTAACTCGTATCCGTCCTCAAATTAGGGTTACGAGGCCTTTCCAAACAAAACATAACTCAAAACAAACATTCTTTATATTTCATGCTTCATAATTCAATCACATCAATGCACTTGTAATTTTATATTTAATAATCAATATCACACATCTTATAAATCAAAACACATTCATATAAATCATTGTTCAAATAAATCACTAAATCAACTATAGCCCAACCATTCTTAATTACCATTATTACATAAACTATTCATGCTTCACAATTAAACTACTTTACTTAATAAGTATAATATTCAAACATACAAATATTATATACATGATATTCAATACTTAGTTTATAATCAAACATATTTCATTTAATAAACCGATTGCACAAATTACATCATTTATTTATAAAACCTTATATTTTCACTTGATAACTTATTAATCAATGTCACATAACTTACTAACAAAAACACATTCGACAATAACTTCATTTAATGGTCAAGCATAAAATTTTAAAGACCAAAGTCATATGCATTATACCTAACCAATTTGTACCATTTAAAGAAAAATGCATAATTCGATCATAATATATTCAACTTGTAAAGTCATTAACTAAACCAACACTACACCAAAACAGACTTTTAACAGTGCTTTTTTTGGCTTTTAGTGGTGTTTATGGGAAAAACGCCGCTAAAAGTCCTAGTCTTTAGCGGTGCTTTTGTAAAAAAATGTCAAAAACATGACTTTTAGCGACTTCCTTTAAAACGCCACTAAAAGTCATATATTATGTCATAAAAATAAAAAATTAAAATATTATTAAAACACCACAAATCTATTCCCAAAAATTAAAATGGCTATTAGATGTCAATTTCCAATATACATGTCAATGCATAATACATACGTAAACAAATACGAGCAAAGCATAAACTAATTTATAAAGAGTTTATTATGCAAGAATACACCTAAAACCAAAATCTAGAGCATATTACTATAGAAAAGGTAATGGGTTAGTTGAAAACTTGGACTCCTTGGCATGAACGAGCACAGCAACTTAAGAAAAACTTAAGGTCTTGTAGCTTAGATCTTACTGAAACATTTTCTAGTAACATACAAAATGAAATTGCTTCATACACCTAAGACAAAAATTTAGTTTTCTATCACAAAAATACCTCCTCAGGAGGCCAATCATCAAAATCGTCATTGGCTTCATCACCCTTAGGAGACCATACAAACCATTCAACAAAACCAGAAACTTTATCCATTTTATCTCCCAGGACTGCTAATTCTCTCCATCCTCTTTGTCCACAAATTATCTCATCCATTCTGTATGATAAAAAAAAGCAGTTGAATGCATGTATAGCACAAGAAACAATTAACAAGAAGCAGCCTTACTATATCATATTTTATCCTATAAAATGAAATTGATCATACTCTTAAATTTCAAGTTCATGAGTGAAAATGGTAAAAGATGCTAGATAACAATGACTTAAACAGTCAAGGATGTAGTGGCACTAGCATATGCCAGAATGGAGCTATAAATAAACTATCCATTAAAAACAGTAACATTTATGTAAATAACAAATTGCAATTTCATCAGTGTCATGAGGATTCATTAGATGAAAAGGAAAAACTTTAAACAACCATGTATGGCATTAACAAATTTTGAGTGCGGCAATGATCATGGAGCTCCAAGCACATGGTCCATTTCCGATTCCCAGAAACTTAGAACATATTACTTACATGTCGAGGCAATTTTTCAGCTGCCTTGTGGTTGAGCTATGACATATCTTCCGTATATTTCTACCAAAAGAATACACAAATAAATCCAGTAAACAAACCTGAGAAAAGTTTTCTGTACTGAAGTCCTAATATCTCCAGCTGAATACGCCTCATGCTTGAGCAGCTGCTGATGAAGATGTTAGTACAAAACTCCGGTGAGGAAAATCTCGAACACACGAACGAAAACTCAAATAGAAGAAGAAATAGGACAAGGCTCCAAGGCGTATCAAATCACTATCTTTAAGGTTATATTCGCCCCCACCTATCTTGATTGTGCAAACGAGTTCCAAGCAAATTAACCTCGAGGATACAATGAAGCCAATGGCTATTTGCGTTTTACTTGATTTGAGAATAGCCCACTACACAATCGAACAATATATGACAAGAAAACCAATTTCTATAAAGGATTTTTGCAGTAATACTTTATAGAACAGATCTAACAATATTAGAAAATGAAGAAAGAAAGAAAGAATATTCGAATTGTTGGTATGTCTCCAAATGAAATCTGATTCCTATTTATAGGAATTTTCATGTCTCTTCATAGAGACATCTTTAATCAATAGGTACCTTTCCGAATAATAATGTTTTTAAAATAAAACATTATTATTCATTTAATTATAACTATTCAAATAATATTATTTAAATAGTTATAATTCTTTTCAAAATCAAAAGATATAATCTTTTAATTAATTATACCCAATAATTTATAGTTATTGGAAAACTATAAATATTTGAAAATGTTCCAACAATCTCCCCCCATTTTCAAAATATTTTAGATTTTGATATTCTAGGAAATCAATTTGCATAAATGAAGGTATCTTACGATTGAACCTTCACTTAGTGAAAACATGTTAAAGTTAATTGAAATTGCATGGTAGACTAAGCTTTGAACCAACTATTTCATTTGATTAACCGAACACATCTCACACAATGATCTCAACATCGGTCAATGCATAGTATCTAGGGACACTATTATGGCCATGTGTCTGTGTCCTCTTTTCATGAGTCTTTATCGAGCCAAGCCCTTGAGCTCCTAGAAGCGCCACACTTCCACTCACATAGGTAGATCCCATCAAAAGTGTTCCGTAATTAAAACACTCTAACATATTTATGTTATGGGTCCATTAAGAGTACATTACTCATCCTTCCCTTATCATTACGGGTACCTAGCACTTTAATCTTAGGATGGATTTATTTATAGTGCTATCAGTCACATACTAATGATGTACTTTATCTCATTGAACTCAAGACTTGACGTTATACCAAGCAATCGAGTCGAGTTTCCATCATGGGTGACTCTAATTAATGGGCTTGAGTCCCATCCCTTTGAGGTCCTTTTCTTCGCATCTCTAGCAAGACTTTTTGCCAAAAGATCCGCCAAATTTTCACTTGACCTCACATAATTAATAGTGATCACTCCATTAGAGATTAATTATATGACATAACTATGTCTTAATCCAATGTGTCTAGACTTTCCATTATATACTTGGCTATATGCCTTTGCTAGAGTAGCTTGACTATCACAACGGATAGAAACAGGTGAAATTGGCTTAGGCCATAAAGGTACATCATAAAGCAAATTTCTTAACCATTCTGCTTCTTTAGATGCAGCGGCTAATGCAATAAATTTTGCTGCCATGGTGGAATCAGTAATACATGTTTGTTTCTTGGAACCCCAAGAAATGGCTCCTCCACCAAGAATAAAGATCCATCCACTAGTAGATGCATGATCTTCCAAACTTGTAATCCAACTAGCATCCGAATACCCTTCTAAAACTAGAGGATATCCATTATAACACAATCCATAGTTAATAGTTTTCTTTAAATACCTAAGTACTCTATTCAATGCTTGCCAATGCAAACTACTTAGATTACTTGTGTACCTACTCAATTTCCCAATAGCATATGCAATATCTGGTCTTGTACAAGTCATTATGTACATAAGACAACCAATTAGACTTGCATATTTCAATTGATCAATTTTCCTACCAAAGATTAGATACTAATTTTATTTGAGGATCCATGGGTGTAGATGTTGGTATACAGTTGAAAAGATCAAACTTTTTAAGCACATTTTCAATGTAATGTGATTGTGATAAAGCTATACTGCTTTCATCTCGGGTTATTTTAATCCCAAGAATAACATCTGCTACACCCATATCCTTCATAGCAAAGTTGTTTGACAAGAATTTCTTTGTGTTTTCTATTTGTTCCAAATCCGTGCCAAAAATGAGCATGTCATCTACATATAAGCAAATTATGACACCTTTTCCATTTTCAAAATTGCTATATATGCACTTATCGGATTCATTTATTTTATAACCATTAGCTAAAACAACATTGTCAAACTTTTGGTACCATTGTTTTGGTGCTTGTTTAAGTCCATATAAAGATTTAACAAGCTTACATACCTTATGCTCTTGTCCTGAACACCAAATTCTTCCTATTGTTCCATGTACACTTGCTCTTCCAATTTACCATTTAAAATGCAGTTTTAACATCCATTTGGTGAACAACCAAATTATATATGGATGTAAGTGATATTAAGAGTCTAATTGTAGCAATTCTTGCTCTTTGGAGCATAGGTATCAAAGTAATCAATACCTTGTTTTTGTGTAAAACCTTTGGCTACCAACCTTGCTTTAAACTTATCATTGGTTCCATCGACCTTCATTTTCTTTTGAAGATCCATTTACAACCTATATGTTTGGAACCCGATGGAAGATCAACTAAGATCCAAGTTTGATTTCCATTATTGAATCCATCTCATCATTTATTGCTTCTTTCCAAAAGCGAGTCTTGAGATTTCATTGCCTCTTCAAATGTAATAGGATCGATTTTGTATTATAACAATAAGGTATCTTATTATATATACTTTCACCTTTTCCTTCTATAAGAAACATCATAAAATCTGGTCCAAAATCTTTGACCTTTTAATCCTCTTACTTCTTCTTAATTCTTGACAAGATTCATCATTATTATCAATTTGTTCCAATGGAATCTCATTCTCATTTGAAGAATGAATCAATTGTTGTGGCTGCAATTGTCTTGATATAGAATTAAATCTATTTTCATCAAAATAGCATCTCTTGATTCAATAATGTATTAATTGAAATTGAATCATTTGGTTCAATTACCATGAACCTATATGTCGTGCTATTATGTGCATATCCTATAAATATGCATTCAATTCCTCTTTCACCTAACTTTTACATTTAGGTGTTGGAACTTTGACAATAGTTCTACAACCCCAAACCTTCAAATAATTAAGGTTTGGTTTCCTTTTCATCCATTGTTCATAAGGGTTATTTTAGTTTCCTTATTAGGAACTCTATTCAATATATGACAAGTCGTTAGAAACGACTTCTCCCAAAAACCTTGTCCAAGACACGAATATGATAACATTGAATTTACCATTTCAGTTAATACTCTATTTTTCCTTTCAACTACACCATTTTGTTGTGGTGTACAAGGGGCTGAAACTTGATCCCAGTGGATTCAAAATAACTTGGATTATAGTATTCTCCACCTCTATCCGATCTTAAGCACTTGATAAATGATTCACATTGAAGTTCAACTTCGATTTATAAACTTTAAATTTATCAAGCACTTCATCTTCGAATGCAATAAATGTATATAACAATATTTAGAACAATCATCAATAAAAGTAACAAAATATTTCTTTCCACCTAATGTAGGAGTATTATGCATGTCACATAAATCACTATGTATCAAATCAAGCAATTTTGTTTTTCTTTTAACCTTAGGGAAAGGGTTTCTTGTAATTTTAGTCAACATACATGTATTGCATTTTTCAATATTATTATTAAAAACAGGAATTAAATCTAACTTATACATGTCATTCAATTTTCTATAATTCAAATGACCTAATCTATAATGCCATAAACAAAAGATTCAACCATATAAGCGTAAATAGTATTTTCATTTTTATTGATAATATTTAGTTTGAACATACTCTCATACATATACCATTTCCTTACAAAAATTCCTCCCTTTAGACAAAATAAATTTATCTACCTCAAAACAAGTTTGAAACCAAACTTATTTAATGACTTCCAGACACTAAATTCTTTCTAACTTCGGTACATAATATACATCATTTAAGGTTAAAACCTTTCCAGAAGTGAATTGCAGTTCAACAGACCCTTTGCCTTTGATTGGCTGCGGTGGAAGAATTTCCCATGTACAAGACATTGTCATTTTCACATTGTGTAAACTTTGTGAACATGCTTTTGTCTTTGCACACGTGTTTGGTTGCTCCAGTATCAATCCACCATGTACTATCATCTTGTGCCATATTAATTTCAGATATCATTGCAACGAACTTTTCGTTATTATCAGCCTTAGAAGATGATTTCTTCTTTAAGAATCGACATTCATTCTTAAAATGTCCCGGCTTACCACAATGATAGCATGAGCCCTTTTGTTTCTTTTTAAACTTAGGTGCTCTACCAGTCTGTTTGAACTTTCTCTTGAATGGTTTAGTAGTCTGTACTTCCTTCGTAACATGCACTTTGGCATTTTTAGAATTTAGATTCTAATCTTGCTTTCGATATTCTTCTTCAATACGAAGATGATTTGCCAAAGCCTCAAGAGATATTTCCTCTTTCTTATGTTTTAGACTTCTTTTAAAGTCTTTTCAAGATGGAGGAAGTTTGTCTATTATGGAGGATACAACAATCATTTCATCCATTTTCATATCATATTGTTTGAATTGATTCAGCATCTTTTCAATATCACGAAATTGTTCCATAACAGAACGACCATCAATCATTTGATAATTATTGAAACGACTGACAAGAAATTTCTTACTTGTAACATCTTCGGTCATGTATCTTGTCTCCAATTTGTCCCATAATTCTTTAGCGGTGACCTCATTTTGGTAGGTGTCGAACAAACCATCAGATAAACCATTCAATATGTGGCCCATGCACATGTAATCACATTGTCCCATTTTTGTTTTTCTCGAGCAGACAATGATTCGTTTCAGTCTCCTCGTGTCTTGGGGTATCCAAAACATATGCAATCTTCAAAGTTGATAATAAGAAGTGCATCTTTTTACGCCATCGTCGAAAATTACCACCATCAAACCGATCAAGTTTGACAAAATTGAAGCCAACTCCTTAGTGTTCCACTTTCGTGAGTTGCGGTAGTCATTGTGATATAACCTTAAAATTGTTAGTACAAAACTCCGGTGAGGAAAATCTCGAACACACGAACGAAAACTTCGAATGTAAGAAGAAAATAGGACAAGGCTCCAAGGCGTGTATCAAATCACTATCTTTAAGGTTATATTCGCCCCACCTATCTTGATGTGCAAACGAGTTCCAAGCAAATTAACCTCGAGGATACAATGAAGCCAATGGCTATTTATGTTTTACCGCATGTGAGAATAGCCCACTACACAATCGAACAATATATGACAAGAAAACCAATTTCTATAAAGGATTTACGCAGAATACTTTATAGAAAGATCTAACAATATTAGAAAATGAAGAAAGAAAGAAAGAATATTCAATTGTTGGTATGTCTCCAAATGAAATCTAATTCCTATTTATAGGAATTTTCATGTCTCTTCATAGAGACATCTTTAATCAATAAGTACCTTTCCTAATAATAATGTTTTAAAATAAAACATTATTATTCATTTAATTATAACTATTCAAATAATATTATTTAAATAGTTATAATTCTTTTTCAAAAATCAAAAGATATAATCTTTTAATTAATTATACCCAATAATTTATAGTTATTGAAAAACTATAAATATTTGAAAATGTTCCAACAGAAGATGCTTGGCACAAAACTTAGCCACTGCTTTAATTTCACGATGACAAAAAATACCATAAGAACTTACCAATATACACGCTCATTCTCAGTGCATATTGCCTGCTTAAGCTTTATCTGTTCTGTGGCCACCCCTACTCATTCAATAAATATGTGTTAAAAATGAACCATTAAAAACAAAGAAATTAAATAACAATGTTCTAACATGCCATACTGATATTAACATAACAAAGTTCAAGGTCTGTCATTGGTTCAATTCCAGTCTTCCAGATATTGAAAGGCCCAAAAAATCACATTTTGGAGAAATGAAGGCAGCATAAATGATTCTTAATAAACCAACCAGCATACTAGAAAAAATATGGTGAATTGATATTGTAATGAGAAAAACTTTCATATGACGCACTAGGTAACTATAGACAAAAGAGTGTGAAGATGCC
The DNA here is from genome assembly GCA_025506655.1 of Gossypium rotundifolium. Taxonomy (NCBI): domain Eukaryota; kingdom Viridiplantae; phylum Streptophyta; class Magnoliopsida; order Malvales; family Malvaceae; genus Gossypium; species Gossypium rotundifolium. The sequence continues at coordinate 181,930,557 of CP106722.1, read as the reverse complement.
ACGCTGGCAGACCCTTTAAAATCAAGAACAGTCATAGTTGACTTCTTATGCCATCATAATAACAAATTCTGCCAGCAAATATCAACAAGATTAAAATCTTGTTTTTGATTGTAATAAAAAATTTGTTATTATTTAGACTAACAACAGGCTCTACGTGCTCCATTGCTATGTCTGTGAATGTCTAACAATAGCAGATAATGAAAATATGTATTTCCAGAAGCAACCTCTCAAACTATATAACATGCTAGATTCAAGTGTGCAAGAATTCATTACAGAATATTAAGAGCTAAAATGTTTAACAGTTTCAGATTTCAACCTTATATTGCTTCTGGGTAGCTCTTTTTGTATTAAAATCTAAAACTGTTGACAATCAGTAGAGGAAATCATAGCTTCGGATCTTAATACAACTATTCATCTTTCTTGTTATGTGAAAAGCAAAGGAAATCATGTTTTTGTATTAATTTATATCTAAAGTTGATTATGACTGCTGATCATCCAGTCCTAAAATCTAAAACAGTTGATAATCACTAGGGGAAATCATAGCTTCAGATCTTATTACCTGAGTTAGTGGGTGAAAAGTGTTGGGAGAATAGAATTGAAAATGAAGCAGTGAAGTTCAGTTCTTCCTTAACTGTCTTACAAATTAAGCAACTGGCTAAATAAGCTAAATAAGCTAACCCTATCAAAAAATACAATAAAGTTCCACTAAATAAGCTAACCCTTGATCTCAACACCGGTCAACTTCTTTGAATAACAAGCCATAGTATTTGTTCTAAAAGCTGCTTTTATCTAAATCAGATCAACTGTGAGGTTCACGGCACAAAAAAACAGCTGAACTATAGTGGATTCTTCAAAATAAACATTTATATTTGGACTTCGGAGTCGGAAGAAAATACCAGCAGTGCAGTTGCAGGCTGTAAAACAGGTAGTATCATGATTGTCGACTGCTACTTCGGAAATCCATTAGTGGCACATACACATGTCCACCTATCTCCACTTGATTCAACTGTCAGGGTGCCACACAATTTGGAGTTTTAGATACAACAAGGTGGTGGTAGGACATTACATAAAGCATGGAACATTCTCAACATAAGTATTTATGCTTCGAATCTTATGCAATAATTTTCTTTTTCTTTTTTCTTTTTTCTTTTTTGCTCAGGCTTATTTAACCCAATGACCTACTTTCATCTGTCAAAATGCTACTACTTCGGCATTTTCATGAGACTGTAACTTGGCAAAGCAAAGGAATAAGCACATGGCTAAGGGTGAGTAAAAAATGTTTATAAAAGGGGCCTATATTTATATAAAATAAGCTATTCAAAGTAGGCTCCGCTTAGTATTTTTAAGTTCAGGTTAATCTTGGCATCGAAATTAATATCTAGAGAACCAAATAAGGCGATTATTTAACCTTATTTTATATTCAAGTTAATCTTGATACACAAATTAGTATCTAGACAATAAAAAAGAGAGGCTATATTGTTTGTATTAGTTTATCAAATTAAACTAAAAATGTTATCTAATTTTTCATTTAAAGTTTTATAATCTATTGTCAAAAAAGTTTTATATTCTATAAAAGAGATCAAGCTAATAAAATCTTTTGAAAACTTTGACAGCTAGACATAAATTATCATATTTTTAGACATTAATTAGAAGGTTAAAATAAATTTTCAAAAAAAAAAAAAAAAGTGAGTTCAAATGACAAATATTGTTACAAAATTTATAGAGGCAGGCCCTACTATCCCCCTAAATTCGCCCTTCCTAGCACCGGCAGAAATATATGAAAGCGATTAGAAGGTTTCAGAATTAATCTACCAAAATAATAAAAAGATATTACCTAGATTGCAATCACAGGACCTAGAACAGTTAGATTTAAGGATATAGCTCTAGTTTTCGGAAGAGCATGTGCATGTCCAGTTGCTTACACCCGATGTATTAGAAAATTCATCTTCCATTAAGTGATCCGAAAGGAAATTTAGCTAAGCTGCATTTTAAAGGAAATTAAGAAAATTAGCTTACTACAGGATGCTTGAAATTTTGTGATACACAACTTGAAATTAAATAATAATAATAGTTACAACTTGGAATTAAGTATACAAGTAAATGAGTTGTATTAGGTATTGTTATTCGCACCTGTTGTTAGTTTAAAATCAACAGAAACAAAGTATTTGAGTAATGGAATCATTAGCAAATAAAAAGCAGGAATTAAAACCCCACCTAATCTTAATTCAGGGAGTACTTTTTCCATATTAATTCTAATCAAACAAACTTAACCCCACCTAAACCATCAACCCCCACAATTGCCCCAAAAACATAAAAACCATTGAACCATAAATGCAACAAGGCATGGAATTAAGGATTGGAAAGCTATGTTTGAATTCCTTTTACTATTTCCCTGAAAGGGTTGTCATGATGCCAGACAAGTGCTATTAAAGAATAAATGCACAGTACTAAAGCTCCGCCTAGTAGCTCGAGAGGTCATGTCATAATTCGAATTCGTATTAACGATACATAAAACATAAGTAACCAAAGAGAAACATTAGGGAACAAGATTTATTCGTTTCATCCACGAAACATCGGAGTTTTAGAATGGTAGACAAATTTACTTCTTGCTTGCAAAATGGTGTTCATAAAATTGTAATTACTTTTAAGCAACTTACCCCAAAACTAACGAGGCATGTGCATATGTGGTAAAGGAGACATTTGTGTCGATAGTAGAAAGAACCATCGACACTGGGGATAGAGGCTGACAGTGTGTCCGAAATGGTGTGAAACTCTTTGCATTAGGGTTGAGTTTGAATTCTAATAGAATTAAGCATGTTAGACGAGTGAAATGACAACCAAAAAGAAAATAACAAACCAAATTAAAATCTAAACAAAAGAACACTCAAGACTCTTCAAAGTTCAAAAGCTGTATATATTGGAGTCGGTTTATTATGTTAAAGGGAAAAGTTAGATAATGACCTTTGCATGGGGATTCGGTGTTGACTTCTCGGAGGACAATGAAACCATCGATGAACTCGGTGATAAGCCAAAGCCACCAGATGCCGAGACAGTACCAACACAATCTGAATTTGATGATGTAGAACTATCAGGTTGTCCATGGTCATTTGAAGAAGTGGAGCAAATGTGGAGGAGTGAAGGGTTGGCGAGGGATCTACATCTGGATCTGGCGAGAAGGAGTGCCATAGCTATGGGGGGATTGAAAGAGAACTGTTTTTAGGGTTTTGGGGGAGATGGAGATAATTGAAAGAGAACCGCATGCTAAATTCGGGAAAAAAATTAGGAATTGGGGGGAAATTTTAGTGGGAAAAACTTAAGGCTTTTGGGGAAAATTTTTGGAAATTTTAAACCTAACATATTTTGCGGTGTTTCTTAATAACACGCCATTATAGTTCTATTTTTTGTGGCTTTTTTTACAAAAACGTTACTATTATACATTTTATTTTTTTTCATTTTAATTTATATATATTTTCTATGCTTTTTCTTTATTATTATTTTAAATAATTGTATTTTCATTTTTTCATTTTTAACATATATTTTCTATGTTATTTATTTCAATTTTTCTATGTGTTATTAATTTTTTGTAAAGATTTTAAATATTAAATTAAAAATATTACATTTTAATTAATATAATTAAACTAGTTAAATAATAAATAGAAGAGGCTAGATGAAAGAGTGCTTGACTTTTATTACAATTTTATATTTAATTATTATATTGTACAAGCCCAATTCTGCCCGGGGCCCAATTTACATACCCAAATTTAAGCCCAAACCCGAAAGGCCCATTTACCCTAGCCCACTAAAAATTAGAAACAAACAAAAGAAAAAACCCTAGGCGCCGCACCTAGGTGCAAGCTTCGACCTACCAGTACCACTTGCATGCCACCACCCATCACCACCGCCATTGCCATCACCCAAGCTCTTGCAACATTAAAAGACGAAGTGATGAATGATAGAAAATAGGAGAAATCGATTGCAAAAAATGGCTATAAAAGCCAATCGAAATCTAGTTTCGGGGGTTTTTTTTTCTCGATCAATAAGAAAGAAACAGAGAGAATCAATACCAAGAAAAAACACGTAAAATCACTACAAAAAGGGAAATTTTAGTGATGACATCAAGAATAAGGGCTAACACAAACACGAGACAAACAAATCGAAGAGAAAAGAAGAAAAAAGCTACGAGGTTTCCTTCTGTTTTTCATTTTTTTTCGTTCGAATCTGTATAAGTTCATTTTACCTTATTTTACTCTTAAAACAGTCCTATAATATCAAATACACATACACGAATAAAAAGCAAAAAAAAAAAGGATAAAATTTTACCTTTTCGGCCATCGTGTACGGTGGCCGGAGTGACGGCGCCGGCGATGGAGCCCGCGACGGACGTCGGATGGAGTTGGCCGCTTTGTAGAGAAAAAAAAGAGAAGAATTTTTTTTTCTAAATAGACAGCACAAATGATTTTTTTTCTGGGTTTTGGGTCTTATATAGCCCCTTAAAACGACGTCGTTTTGGGGCTGACTTTTAACCCCTAAAACGACGTCGTTTTACCCCTAGGATCCTCGTGTTGACCCAACCCGCCTCAGGATCCGCTTGTTTTTTTGTCAAAGGGCTAATTGCACAATCAGCCCTTCCGCATTTTTTAGTTTTTCAAATCAATTTTTCAGTATTCGCACATTGGCCCTAAAATTTTGCACGATTTCGCGATTTGGTCCTCCTTCAAAGTGCTGCGTTTAATTTGCTGGGAAATTGCCCTTTTGACCCCCACCTTTTATGCATGTTTTCCTTTTAGTCCCTGAACCTCATTTTATTTACAAATTTACCCCTAAAGTTTGTTTGATTTATAATTTTACCCCCCACAGCACCCATTTTATCAAAATTAACCCTTTCATTCTGTTTTAAGTTTGATTTGGCCCATTTGCTATATTATTTCACATTTTTTATTTGATCTTGCAATCATTTTGTCCTTTTTTCTTTATTGTAATATTGTTTGTTATTTTATTACTAATGTTATTATCGTATTTTTATCACCTATTATATTATTGTTGGTATTACACTATTAATTAATATTATATTATCATTTATATATATATATATATTATTGCTATGTTATTATTATTTTATTACCATTATTGCTAAATTATTGCTATTATTGTTATATCTATGCACATATATTATATTGCTATATTGTTACTATTATATTACTACTATTGCTATCGACAATATTTTATTTATTGCTCGTTGTTTTCGTTATTATTATCTATTTCATCATATCATTATCATTATCGCTATTAATATTATATATTTTTCATATATATGTAAATATCTCACCTATTTTATGTATATTACCTTTTTCATATATATATATATATATATATATATATCCCATATTACTACTATCATTATATTATTTCTCAATATGCATATATTTTATCTATTTTATATATATTCCTCCATTATTATTACCATTATTTTCTACCATCGACAATACATATGTGCCATTATCACAATACTTTTCTTTCCCCACTACTTATATCATCATCGTTCGTCTCCTTGATTTTCCCGACATCTCAATTCTCATAACAATCGGTATCCCGTATTAGCAATTCGAGTGAATCGAGCCCTAACTTACTGAGTTCCGATTTTTCTCGTTTAAGTTAAACAACGGGATATCTCTTTCAAAAATCACAAATTCAAGTTTCAAATCGACATTCCGTATTTGCAATTCGAGTAGATCGAGCCCTAACTTACTGGGTTTCAAATTTTCTCGTTTAAGTTAAACAACAGAATGCCCCTTTTAAAATCGTAATTTAAATTTTAAACAAAACACCTAATCTCGAAAATTCAAAATGTCGCGCCCTAACTTACTAGACTCGACATCTAGATACTTCGGGTAAGTTTTTTAATATAGGAGCAATATTCCTAATTTGGACCTTCGAGAAAATGAGCCCTAACTTACTGGGTTCTAATTTATCGTTCGACAAATGACGGAATATCCTCTCTTAGTGTTAAAACCAAGTTTTAAAAGGCAAGCTTATTTTCGAGAGCCTAAAGTATCGCGCCCTAACCAACTGGGCATGATACTTTATCTCTTCGAAAATAAGAGAGTCTTATCGTCCCTTCTAATTCCTTCAAGTTTTTTGGAAATAAAAAGTATCATTTTTTCGAATCATTTCAAAGTTTTCAACATTAGGACATCGATCAATTAATTTGGTACCAATTTTGGGCGTATCGAGGGTGCTAATCCTTCCTCGTGCGTAACCGGCTCCCGAACTCATTTTTCTGGATTTCGTAGACCAAAATCATTGTTTTGATAAATCAAACTATTTATTAAAAACAATCATTTTACGAGGTGACCCGATCACACCCGAATAAAGATCGATGGCGACTCCCGTTTTATCATTTTCAAAACCCAAGTTCGATTCCCATTTTGTCAAAAAAATGGTTATGACAACTTGGCGACTCCACTGGGGAACTCGAGGGTCAGGCTATGGATTGATTGATTTTTGTCCTTTTGATTAAAATTGGAAAATGGTTTCGAAAAATCATGCTTCTTTTAATGCACTTTCAATATTGGGTCTCGTAAATACCTTGGCATTGCATTACATGACCGTTGTGGTCACACCTTTAAGCGGGAGCGATAAGCTATGCCTTCGTGAGGTTTTCACCTTCGCATGGGCTAGTGGACTGCTTTCGGGATACATCCGTACCTATGTCTTCGTGAAGTTTTCACTTTCACATGGCCATAGGGAAATGTATTCCCCTGAACCGAACTCGGTCCGTATGAGCCAATAATGGGTGAGGATCAAGGAATCTGCTGGTTCGGGTACCTCGAACTTTAGAACTCAACTACATGTAAAGAGCCTACGAACCCACCCCGAGCTGAACTATACCAAACCTTAGTAGTTACCCAGATAGGCGTTTGTGTATTTTACATGCTTTATATCTCATTCTGTGGTACTAATTGATGATGTTTTATTTCCTCTGCATGTTATTTCCATTTTTAAGAGGCATCGATTCACGGTCAGTTTCTGAGTTAGAGAGCTGGTTATGGAAAGCGAATTCCTTAATAAAGTAGAAGACAATGCAGCCGCCCACACATGGTCAGAGCAAAGCCAATTAGAAAAAGGGGACAACTTAGCTGAGGGATATGTGTCAAAATTACGGGATTTTACCAATATCAGTGTCACGCAGAATGAACTCCAAGAGTTGAAAGAAATATGGACCCAGTGGGATGACGAGGCAAAGCAGTTATTCTATAGTACCTACGGCGATCTACCATACCTGCTTGATGTTAAAATAGATAAGCACCTATTTCGAGCAATGACTCAGTTCTGGAATGTTTCTTATAGTTTTTTCTCATTCGAGAAAGTAGATTTGGTTTCCACGGTAGAGGAATACACGACCTTGCTACGTTGTCAGAGAATTCAAGTTGATAAAGCTTATTCCAAAGCAGTTAATAGCCCGACTTTTGTGAGAAAATTGATGAATATCATGGGAATGAGCGAACAATGGGTCTCAGCTAGAATGCAGAAGAAAGGCAAAGGTAAATGCATACATTGGATATATTTGAGGGACCTGATCCTAACGCATCCTGATGCAAAGAAAAAGATTGATGTCTTGGCCTTGTGTATTTACAGCTTGGTGATCTTTCCAAAAAGCTCTAAGACACATTGACGAAGCAGTTATTGATCTATTCGGCTGATTAAACAAAGGGGTCACGCCCGTTCCTGCTATCTTGGCCGAAACGTTCAGATCCTTGAATGCATGTCGAGAATAGGTGAAGGCAGGTTTATCGGATGTGCACAGTTGTTATTGGCTTGGTTCCATAGTCACTTCTGAAAGGTGGAGAAAGTGTCTTATCGGTTTTTGTCAGAGAATTGCTCCCCGTTGAAAGAGATAGTAGCTACGCCTAGGAGAGAAGACTTGTCCGAAGAAAACTGGATAGCACTCCTTCAAAACCTTCAAGAAGACGACATCAAGTGGAAGGCTCCTTGGATGATTCTCGACAAAGTCCTTTATCGTTGTGAAAACTTTGACTGGGTTCCTCTACTGGGAATTTGGGGTGCCACTGCATATGCCCCTTTGTTGGTCCTAAGACAGTATAGTTCAAGACAGTTTGTACCAACGACATACGGGCTAGCTCAATGCGAGTTCTCATACGAAGGGGGGAGCTATAAGAAAAAGGTTAAAGAGATCTCTAGTGCCTGGAATCAGATTCATAGAATGAAAAGGTTATTCGTAGGCCCGATGATGACCCAGAGTATAGTGAATGGAGGGCTAGGAGGATCAATGATAACATCCCCGAGCCAAATCCAGAGGGTTCCCGATCGAGAGAAGAATGCTTGCGAGTGGTCCCATCAAAATTAGAGATTGTGAAACAAGATTTTGAACGGATGAGTTCGGAGCTTGGAAAAAGGATAGAAAAGATGGAAGAAGAAAAGATGCTCTTCCAATTAGAGGTGGACGGTCAAAAATCGGAGGTTGAGAAACTTAGAAAAAAATGAAAGGTAGAGGAAGACCGAGATAGCTTGAAGACAGAATACAAGAAGATGCGTCTGATGATAAAAAACACTGGATTAGGGAAAACTTTGGAGTAGTGGTGACAAGAGATCCGGGAGGAAAAAGCTAGAGTTAGCAATTGGGAGAAAAAGTTTCAAGAAATACAAATGCAAAAAGAGGCTTTAGAGAAGGGCATGACAGAAAACCAAAAGGAGAAAAAGGGATAAAAAGCTAGAATAGCTGAGCTTGGGCAGTCTCTACACCACTATCGAAGTCAAGACTCGAAAAGCAAACTAAAATCAAGTCTGAACAGAATCAAGAAAAGGAAGGGTAAGGTTGAAGAGCTAGAATCGGTATTACACAGTAGTGAGCTCTGGATTGAGCTTTTGAAAACAAGAAAAAGGCATTAGGAGGAGGAGCTTTGCTATTCTTGCGAGTAAGTTAGAAGCGAAATTACCTCATGGGTGAAGTGATAATCCAGATTCGAGAGGTAGCTGATCATCTACAGACTTTGGCTGCGGAAGCTGACATATTGAGCATGAGATATGAGCTACCGCTGGGTTATAATCAAGAGCTAATTTCTTTGCTTGGGAAAATCAAAACCTTAGGCCTTAGGGCGAAAGCATATTTGTAATCTACTTTATATAAAGGGTTTTACCTTCTAATAAAGTTTTCTAAAATGAAGTTGATCAGAATCGATGTCTTTTTCTTGCATTCATGTATTTGCATTGCATCATCAAAGAAAGGAGATATTGATTAATATTCGGTTGCTAAATAGAAGAGTTTGTCATAAGGAAATGAATTTCTTGATAAAGTGGATTGTAATACAGTTGCCCAAATATAGTCCAAGTAAACGATGAGAGAAGGCCGATAGTCCATAGAAGAACGTAAGATTTTGCCCGATGATCCAAGCCAATACGGATTATTCAAGAGCCCTCACATCTCGATTTTCTTAATATGAATATCACGGAGGATAAGTGAGTGAAGAGGTACGGCCTGAACTGAGCAACAAGGAGCTAAAAGAAGCATCTATGGAGAAAGTTTACGGGACACGACCATAACATATAGATACGAAGAAAAAGACTGGTGTTTCCACTTGGATAATGATGACAAAATCGTATACGCAATCCGTTTTATGTAAAGAGCTTTATTTTCTAGAAAAGTTCTTCTAATGGAATTGAATTTATAATCAGCGCCTATCTTTCTTTTTGCATTCTCTCTATGCATTTGAATGGCATTGCATCATCTTAGAAAGGAAGTGTTGATTCATATTCGGTTGCTAAATGGAAGAGTTTATCATAAAGAAATGTGTTACTTGATAAAGTGGATTGTAATACGGTTGTTCGAACATAAGGACATGGCCGTATATGCGATTCGTTTTATGTAAAGAAACGTATCTTCTAGAAAAGTTCTTCTAATGGAATCAAATTCATGATCAACACCTCTCTTTCTCTTTACATTCATGCCATGCGCCTGCATTGCATTTTATGCATTTGCATTACATTACGTTATATGCATTTGAGTCCAAAGAAAGAGCCTAATAAGTTAAAATTATAGAAAAAGAAAATAGTTGCAGAAAGATCAAGAAAGGAGGATCGCAAGAGCCTCAGGTCAGGATTTGGAATGGGAGCCCATAGTGTATCCTCCTTTGTCAAAAACATTTACATCTGCAAGAATGATGTACCCAGGGCGAGATAATACACAAAGCACAATATTATGGATTGAAAGGGGTCTTCAGAACGTCAGTATAAATGTTGTTAACAAAGAGGATGATGCAATTGAAGATGTTTCAATGATACGCCCTTGTCCTCCTGGATTCATTTTGAACAATTGGACTGCTGTGGACCTTCTTGTAGTTTCTGAGTCCTCTCCAGAGTAATGCTCAATGTTAACTCTCTTTTTGTTTGCCCCCAAGTAATAGTGGGATTCTTTTGTAAGAGCTTATGTTTGCTCTTTATCATTTAAATGAACATTAATGGAGATGCATTTTGTCATAGTCTTTTCATTCTTGTAAACTTCATAATTATTCCCTTTTTCTCATAGCCTGTCCTTACATGTACCTCATACCATGCCATAACATTATGTTTTTTCGGTTCCAATAATATGATGCTCCTCTATAGTTTTCTTTTCCATTCACCTTTGAGATGCTCAGATACCAACAACATGAACAATCCCGTTACAAGTCCTAAAATTGATTTTGAGAAAGCTATTTGTAGAGAATGCAAAGTTGAGGAAAATGCTGAAGATTATGTCTCGTCTCTTGACTTACTAAGAATGATAGGACAAGAAGATAAACAGATTCTACCTCATCAAGAATCTGTTGAGACAGTGAATTTGGAAAATGAAGAAAAGAGGCAGGAAGTGAAGATTGGGACCTCCATTTCAGAGAAGACCAAACATGATCTGATCGCTTTGCTTCGTGAGTACAAAGATGTATTTGCATGGTCGTATCAGGATATGCCAGGGTTGAACGAAGATATAGTGGTCCATAGACTCCCACTGAAACCAAAATGCTAACCCATTCAACACAAGCTAAGACAAATGAGACCTGAAATACTGTTAAAGATAAAAGAAGAAGTCAAGAAACAATTTGATGCTGGCTTCCTACAAGTCGCCAAATACCCAGAATGGGTAGCTAACATAGTCTCAATACCGAAAAAAGATGGCAAGTTATGAATGTGCGTGGATTATCGCGATCTGAATCGAGCAAGTCCTAAAGATAATTTTCCCTTGCCACACATTGATACGTTGGTGGATAACACAGCGAAGCATTCATTGTTTTCCTTCATGGATGGATTTTTGAGTTATAACCAAATAAAGATAGCTCCTGAAGATATGGAGAAAACTACATTCGTGACGATGTGGGGAACATTCTGCTACAAGGTGATGCCATTTAGATTGAAGAATGCCGGGGCAACATATCAGAGGGCTATGGTGATGTTGTTCCATGACATGATACATAAAGAAATAGAAGTCTACATTGATGATATGATTGCCAAATCTCGGGGGGAAAGAGAGCATGTTGAGAACCTCAAGAAGTTGTTCGAAAGACTAAGAAAGTTCCAGCTGAAGCTTAATCCAGCCAAGTGTGCGTTTGGGGCTACCTCGAGAAAATAACTAGGCTTCATCGTCAGTGAGAGAGGTATTGAGGTTGATCCAGATAAGATAAAAGCCATACAAGAATTACCACCTCCGCGCACACAAAAAGAAGTCAGAGGATTTTTAGAGAGGTTGAACTACATCGCTCGATTCATTGCTCAACTTACCAACCAGTGTGACCCAACTTTTTGACTTCTTCGAAAACACAATCTTAGAGAATAGAACGAGGAGTGCCAAGTGGCTTTTGATAAAATAAAACAGTATTTGTCTAGCCCCCCGGTGCTAGTACCACTAACTCCCAAGAGACCGTTAATATTGTATTTGACTTTGTTTGAAAACTCAATGGGTTGCGTGCTGGGGCAACATGATGAGTCGGGGAAAAGAGAAAGGGCAATTTACTATCTCAGCAAGAAGTTCACAGAGTATAAAGCAAAGTACCCGTCAATTGAAAAATTCTATTGTGCTTTGGTCTGGGTAGTTCGAAGGCTCAGACAATATATGTTGTATCATACGACGTGGTTAATTTCAAAGCTGGACCCAATAAAGTACATGATGGAATCACCTACACTCTCAGGGAGAATGGCACGATGGCATATCCTACTATCAGAGTACGACGTCATATACGTGAGTCAAAAGTCAATAAAGGGGAGCGTGATAGCTGACTTCTTAGCAACTCGAACAACAGAGGAATACGAGCCATTGAGATTTGATTTCCCAGACGAAGACTTGAAGTATATTACAAAAAAAGAGTGTGAGTCATCAAAAGAGAAATCATGGAAGATGAGCTTTGACGGTGCATCAAATGCATTGGGGCATGGGATTTGAGCAGTCCTAGTATCACCAGAGGGGAACCATTATCTACTCACTGCCAAATTGAATTTCTTCTGTACCAATAATGTTGCGAAATATGAGGCTTGCATCATGGGACTTCGTGCAGCCATTGAACGAAACATCAAAATCTTGAAAGTGTACGGGGACTCAGCGTTGGTGATTTACCAAATCCGTGGAGATTGGGAAGTGAGAGATTCAAAGTTGGTCAAATATCGCGATCTTGTTGTAGAGTTGGTCAAAGAGTACGAAGAAGTGACTTTTAATTACTTCCCACAAGAAGAAAACCAATTGGCTGATGCCCTGGCAACTTTGGCCTCAATGCTCAAAGTAAACAGAGAAACGAAAATAATGCCTCTCCAAATGAGCATATATGAGGTCCCTACACATTGTTTTAGCATTGAAAAAGAGGTAGATGGACAGCCATGGTTCCACGATATCTTAGAATATGTCAAGAATCAAAGATATCCCGAGCAAGCAAATGAGAATGACAAAAGAACAATCAGAAGAATGGTGGTGAGATTTGTTCTCGATGGGGACATCCTATAGAAAAGAAGAAAAGATCAAGTGCTCCTGAGATGCGTGGGTGCTGTTGAAGCTAGAAAAATACTTAAAGATGTCCACGAAGGAACTTGTGGAATGCATGCCAATGGTTTCACTATGGCTAGGCAGATTATGAGACCCGGCTATTATTGGCTGACAATGGAAAGCGACTGCATTAGTTACGCACGAAAGTGCCACAAATGCCAAATTTTCGGCGATAAAATTCATGCAGCCCCTTCGCCCATTCATGTCATGACTTCTCCTTGGCCTTTTTCTATGTGGGGCATGGATGTGATAGGGCTAATTTCCCCAAAAGCTTCTAATGGACACAGATTCATTTCTGTGGTCATAGATTATTTCACAAAATGGATAGAAGCCACTTCATTTGCTAATGTGACGAAGACCGCAATTTGCAGGTTCTTAAAAAAGGAGATCATATGTCGATACAGTTTGCCTGAGAGAATCATTTCGGATAATGCTTTGAATCTAAACAATAAGATGATGAAGGAAGTATGTGAGCATTTTCAAATAAAGCATCATAACTCCTCACCCTATCGCCCAAAGATGAACGAATCAGTAGAAGCTGCTAACAAAAATATTAAGAAGATTATTGGGAAAATGACCGAGACATATAAAGACTGGCACGAGAAGCTGCCTTTCACTTTGTATGAATATCGCACATCTGTGCGTACATCTACTGGAGCAACTCCTTTCTCTCGGTCTATAGAATGGAAGTCAGATCGCCCATTGAAGTTAAGATCCCTCTCTATGAGTCTTAATGGAGTCGAAGCTAGAAGAATCGAATGGGTTCGAGCTCGATATGACCAGCTAAATCTTATCGAAAAAAACACTTGAAGGCCATCTACCATGGACAAATGTACCAAGAGAGAATGATCACGCCCATGACAAGAAGGTGAAGCCAAGAGAATTTTATGAGGAGAACTTGTAATGAGAAAGATTCTCCCAATACAAAAAGACTTTCGAGGAAAATGGGCACCAAATTTTGAAGGGCCATACGTCAGAAAGAAGGCTTTCTCGGTGGAGCTTTGATTCTTCTCGAGATGGATGGGAATGAGTTACCAAATCCAAAGAACTCGAGATCTTCGTGAAGAAGTACTATGCCTAAAAAAAAGATCTAGATGAAAACCCAAAAGGCATCTTGGTGGAAAAAAGAAAAAAAAGAGATCAAGATGAAAACTTCGAAAAGGCGTCTTGGTAAAAAAAGATTAAGATGAAAACCCGAAAGGGCATTTTGATAAACAAAAAGATTAGGATAAAACACTGAAAGGGCATCCTAATGAAGGGGGTCCAGACATAAAGAGCAAGACGATTTGAACATAGAGTCAAATGCCGAGATTATAATATTTGAAGCAGATTCGGAAGCTCAAAATCTTCTACACAAGACGTTTTGCTCGAAAAGATCCAGGATGAAGAAACGTGGAGAAGTTCATGCGTTGGATATCTAGAGCATTTGCGACAATTTAACTTGCTTTCCTTTTTTATAACGTTTTCTTTATTGAAATATTCCTTGTCAATTTTCTTTGCTTGTTGCTTTTGAAATAAATATGAGTGTGAGGTATCCCTTTCATACCTACTTTGCCATTTTCATGCAGCTCATGTTTGGTTCATTTAAATGATAAATAGTGAAATTACATACTTTAAACAAAAAGAACGTTGAGCATTACCTAGATGAGAATTTGGTAAGTACAAGAGCCTCAAAGCAAGGACAAAGCTCAACAGGGGGCAAAAGGGTGATATACGAGAAACGAAGATTACTCATAAAACTTGAAGATGGGTACAAAACCTGAAAGAAAAGTCAATCATCAAAGCAATGAATATAGGTCATCATGAAAGTCGTGACGAAAAGAGATACATGACAAACAAGCCCAGGGCGCATGGCATAATCATGTAGGCATAAAAGCATTTAAGACAAACACGTACATATCATGATAACCTCATGCATGACACATACAGGTACACCAGTAAAGCAAGAAGTTTTGACGATAGTTGTACCAAACCAAGGAAAAAGAAGACATTCGAGTTCCACCAGATGATATGTTTTGAAATTCTGATTGCAAAATATCAACCCATAATATGAGAAGTGAGTTGAGCCTCGGTCACACTACCGAGGTGTTTTTAATATTTATTTTTCAAAATATCAACTCATAATACGAGAGGTGAGTTGAGCCTCAGTCACACGATGAGGTGTTTTTAATTTCGCTCAAAATCAACTCATAATACGAGAGGTGAGTTGAGCCTCGGGTCGCACGTCGAGGTATTTTCAATTTCTGTTTTTCAAATTCTGTTTGTTTCAAAAATCAACTCATAATGCGAGAGGTGAGTTGAGCATCGGGTCGCACGCCGAGGTATTTTTAATTTTTGTCTTTCAATTTCTATTCAAAAATCAACTCATAATACGAGAGGTGAGTTGAGCCTTGGGTCGCACGCCGAGGTATTTTTAATTTCTGTCTTTCAATTTCTGTTCAAAATTCAACTCATAATACGAGAGGTGAGTTGAGCCTCGGGTTACATGCCGAGGTATTTTTAATTTTTGTATTTTTCAATTCCTGTTTTTCAAAATCGACTCATAATGCAAGAGGTGAGTTGAGCCTCAGGTCACACGTTGAGGTATTTTCAATTCTGTTTAAAAATCAACTCACAATACGAGAGGTGAGTTGAACCTCAGGCACATACCAAGGTATTTTCGATTGCTTTTTAATTTCGCTTGCTTCAAAAATTGACTCATATTGCGAGAGGTGAGTTGAGCCTCAGGCACATGCCGAGGTATTTTCATTTTCTATTTTTCGATATCTGAAAAAAAATCAACTCATAATAGAGAGGTGAGTTGAGCCTCAGGTCACACGCTGAGGTATTTTTTTCGATCTCTGTTCTTCAAAAAAATCAACTCATATTGCGAGAGGTGAGTTGAGCCCCGAGTCGTACACTGGGGAGTAGATCGAAGTTAGCAAGCTTGGCATTCCTGATGTCGTAGGAGTAGATTGAAAATAGTAGATTTGGCTTCTGAAGCTGTAGGAAGCAAATCGAAAACATCGTGTTTTATCTCCCTAAAGTTGCAGCGGAGCAGATAGAAGACAGTTAAACCTATCTCCCTGAGATTGTAGGGGAGCAAATTGAAGCTACAAGTCCTATCTCACTGAAGCAACGGTGGAGTGGATCAAAACGACAAGATGCGATGGATCGAAATGAGGCTACCTGAAGAAAAGAGCACCAAAGAAATTAAAGCCCAGCGAGACCGGGCAAAATTGGTCTTTCTTATGTCTTTGCTCTATTACCGTTACACGACAATGAGCAAAGAGGGGCAACTGTACAAGCCTCTGCCCGGGGCCCAATTTACATACCTAAATTTAGCCCAAACCCGAAAGGCCCATTTACCCTAGCCCACTAAAAATCAGAAACAAATAAAAGAAAAAACCCTAGGCGCCGCACCTAGGTCTGGCTTCTGACCCTACCAGCGCCACTTGCATGCCACCAGCCCACTGGCCACCGCCATTGCCGCCACCGCCCAAGCTCCTGCAGCATTAAAAGATGAAGTGACAGAATGATAGAAAAGGGAGAAATCGATTGTAAAAAATGGCTATAAAAAGCCAATCAAAATCTAGTTTTAGGGTTTTTTTTTCTTGATTAATAAGAAAGAAACAGAGAGAATCAATACCAAGAAAAAAACATAGAAAATCACTATAAAAAAGAAATTTTAGTGATAGACATCAGCAAATAAGGGCTAACACGAACACGAGACAAACAAATCGAAGAGAAAAGAAGAAAAAAGCTACGAGGTTTCCTTCAGTTTTTCATTTTTTTCCTTCAATCAGATAAGTTCATTTTACCTTATTTTACTCTTAAACGGTCCTATAATATCAAATACACATGCACAAATAAAAAGCAAAAGAAAAAGATAAAATTTTAGCTTTCCTACCATCAGTATCGTGGCGACGCAGCTTAAATTTTACCTTCAGAGCCCTTGACGGACGTCGGCTCATGAAACGTCGGTCGGTCTCTATAGAGAAAAAAAAGAGAAGAATTTTTTTTTCTAAACAGACAACACAAATGATTTTTTTTCTGGGTTTTGGGCCTTATATAGCCCTTAAAACAACGTTGTTTTGGGGCTGACTTTTAACCCCTAAAACGATGTCGTTTTACCCCCAGGATCCGCGTGTTGACCCAACCCGCCTCAGGATCCAAGTGTTTTTTTGTCAAAGGGCTAATTGCACAATCAGCCCTTCTGCATTTTTAGTTTTTCAAATCAATTTTTTAATATTCGCACATTGGCCCTAAAATTTTGCACGATTTCGCGATTTGGTCCTCCTCAAAGTGTTGCGTTTAATTTGCTGAGAAAATTCCCCTTTTGACCCCCACCTTTTATGCGATTTTCCTTTTACTCCCTGAACCTCATTTTATTTACAAATTTACCCCTAAATTTTGTTTGATTTATAATTTCACCCCCCACAGCACCCATTTTATCAAAATTGACCCCTTTCATTCTGTTTTAAGTTCGATTTGGCCCATTTGCTATATTATTTCACATTTTTTATTTGATCTTGCTATCATTTTGTCATTTTTCTTTATTGTACTATTGTTTGTTATTTTATTACTAATGTTATTATCATATTTTTATCACCTATTATATTATTGTTGGTATTACACTATTAATTAATATTATATTATCATTTTATATATATATATATTATTATTGCTATGCTATTATTATTTTATTACCGTTATTGCTAAATTATTATTATTATCAAGTTATATCTATGCACATATATTATATTGCTATATTGTTACTATTATATTACTACTATTGCTATCGATAATATTTTATTTATTGCTCGTTGTTTTCATTATTATTATCTATTTCATCATATCATTATCGTTATCACTATTAATATTATACTATTTTTCATATATATGTAAATATCTCACCTATTTTATGTATATTACCTTTTCATATATATATATATATATATATATATCCCATATTACTACTATCATTATATTATTTCTCAATATGCATATATTTTATCTATTTTATATATATTCCCTCCATTATTATTACCATTATTTTCTACCATCGTCAATACATATGCGCCATTATCACAATACTTTTCTTTCCCCACTACTTATATCCTCATCGTTCGTCTCCTTGATTTTCCCAACATCTCAATTCTCATAACAATTGGTATCCCGTATTAGCAATTTGAGTGAATCGAGCCCTAACTTACTGGGTTTTGGTTTTCCTCGTTTAAGTTAAACAACGGGATATCTCTTTCAAAAATCGCAAATTCAAGTTTCAAATCGACATTCCGTATTAGCAATTCGAGTAGATCGAGCCCTAACTTACGGGGTTTCTATTTTTCTCGCTTAAGTTAAACAACGAAATGCCCTTTTAAAATCGCAATTTAAATTTTAAACAAAACACCTAATCTCGAAATTGAAATGTCACGCCTAACTTCATCGGACTCGACATCTAGATACTTCGGTAATTTTTTTTAATATAGGGCAATATTCCTAATTTGGACCTTTGAGAAAATGAGCCCTAACTTACTGGGTTCTAATTTTTCGTTCGACAAATGAAGGAATATCCCCTCTTAGTATTAAAACCAAGTTTTAAAAGGCAAGCTTAGTTTCGGAGCCTAAAGTATCGCGCCCTAACCAACTGGGCATGATACTTTATCTCTTCGAAAATAAGAGAGTCTTATCATTCCTTCTAATTCCTTCAAGTTTTTTGGAAATAAAAAGTATCGTTTTTCGAATCATTTCAAAGTTTTCAACATTAGGACATCGATCAATCAATTTGGTACCAATTTTGGGCGTATCGAGGGTGCTAATCCTTCCTCGTACGTAACCGGCTCCCGAACTCATTTTTCTGGATTTCGTAGACCAAAATCATTGTTTTGATAAATCAAATTGTTCATTAAAAACAACCGTTTTACGAGGCGACCCAATCACACCCGAATAAAGATCGATGGCGACTCCCATTTTATCATTTTCAAAACCCAAGTTCGATTCCCGTTTTGTCAAAAAAATGGTTATGACATATATAATTCATATAAATTTTAAATAAATAATTTTTCAAACTTTGATCAATATTTAAAAGAGGGTAAGTTTGAAATGTAAAAACTTTAATCGGTAAACGATGGTTGGATCCAACAGCTTCAAGGTTATAGGATTCTAGGGATTTTGGGGATTTGAATTAGGGGAAATTGATTTGAGGGATTTTAGTTTTGGGATTTTGGCTCATATAGCCAAAACCTTAAACCTTAGACCCTAGTTAAACCCTAAACATTTAACCATAAACCCTAAACTATAACCCCTAACCCATAAACACTTAACACTTAACCCTTAAACCCTTAAACCCTTAATATTAACCCTTAAACCTTAATATCGTTAAACACTAAGATCTTAAACCGTCAAGATTAATCCTTAAATCATAAACCTTAAACCCTAAATATTATACCCTAAACCACAAACACCAAAACATAAACCTCAAACTCAAAGCCCCAAACCATAAATCTTAACCATAAAACTCGAACCCTAACTCTAAACTGCAAACCATAAACCATAATCCGAGACCAACTTTTTAGGAATTCATGTGGCCAATGTTAGTATAGTACAAAACATATATTTAAATATTTAACACATTAACCATAAATCCCTCATGAGGGATTTCGATTTTGGGATTTTGGGTCATATAGCTAACATGCCTTAAACCCTAAACCCTAAAATCCTAAACTTAAACCATAAACCTTAAACTAAAAAACCTAACACATTAGCCATTTCCTCCCAAACCCTTAACCCTAAACCCATAAACCATAAACCCAAAACCCTAACACATTAATCATTCCCCCTAAACCCTAACCACCAACACTTAAACCTTAATACCGACAAACACTAAGATATGAAACACTATACAATAAACCCAAACAACAAACTTTAAAACACTAAACCCATACACCAAAATAACAAACCCTAAACCATGAAATTAACATACTAAACATTAAACCCTAAATCAATTTTAATAGCTTAATTTGTAACTTAAATGAAAACTTCTAAATTGTATAGTTAGCAATTTGTAACTTTTCATAATTAAGTAACTAAAATGAAACTTTCTCATTGCTTATAAGTGAATGTATCAAAATAAAATATAATTCAAAGAAAGAATAAGAAAAAAATATGAAAAACTTTTAGCGGCGTTTTTTTAAAAGCACCGCTAATGCTGAGGTCTTTAGCGGCGTTTTTCTAAAAGCGCCACTAATGCTCATGTCTTTAGCGGCATTTTTTTAAAAGCACCGCTAATGCTCAGGTCTTTAGCGGTGTTTTTCTAAAAGCACCGCTAATGCTCAGGTCTTTAGCGGCATTTTTCTAAAAGTGCCACTAATGCTCAGGTCTTTAGCGGCATTTTTTTAAAAGCGCCGCTAATGCTCAGGTCTTTAGCGGCGTTTGGGAAAAAACGCCGCTATTTCTCATTTTTCGTGGCATTTTGGAAATAAACGCCGCTATTGCTCAACTTTTTGCGGTGTTTTCTTTCAAACGCCGCTAACGTATACTATTTGCGGGTTTTTTCATTAAAACGCCACTAAAAACGCCGCTAAAAGTCTGTTTTGGTTTAGTGCAAACCTCACACTTAGTCATTCATCTCATGAACTTTTGGCTAATATATTATTCACCTTAAATTATTCATACGCATACTAAGCATATAAATTGGTAAATATTATACATAGACATTCATCATTTCAAAACCAACTATATACCTCTTCTTTTATCACAAGTATATGCGCATATAATCATACCATTAGAATCAATTTGAGTACAAATAATTACCAAGAATTCAATCAATTCACTTACTAATTAATATGCATAACATACACTGTGAAAAATATAACGTCGGTAATGACAATATATCACAAAGAAAAGAGAAATAAAAAATTAAAGAACACACAGATTTTACGTGGAAACCCTTTCGGAAAAAATCACGGGCAAAGGAGAAGAAAATTCACTATGTCGAATTCGAATAAATTATAAGAGGAATAGACTATGTCTATTTATAGGCTTGTAAAGTCATATTCTAATAGGAGTGTAGTAAGATTGAAACTCCTTATTCTAATCAATATCAAATAGATGGAGTTTAATAAGGTTTAAAAAACCTTATTTAAAATAAAATAAAAGAAGTGTAGTTCTATAGGTATTCTTCTTTTATTTTATTTTACCATTGTATTTTATTTAATTAAGGATTCAGGTCACTTAATTCTAACAATCTCCACCTTGACACGAATTCTCAATGAACAAGTTCTTCATCGCGAACTCTCAATGAACAAGTTCTTCACCTCTTCCATAAAACCTCTTAAGGGTTTAACTTCAACAATGAACACCAACCAAGTCTAAGCAATGCTTAAACTTGGTTATAAGAAGTGACTTAGTCATCATATTTACAGGATTTTCAAGAGTACTAATTTTGCTCACAACAATATCACCACGACTAATAATATCACGAACAAAATGATACCGAACATCAATGTGTTTTGTTCTCTCATGAAACATTTGATCTTTTGTAAGGAAGATGGCACTCTGTTGTCACAAAATCTGTCTTGATTTGAAGGTCTTCATTGAGCTCTCTAAAGAGTCCTTCAACCAAATAGCTTCTTTACAAGCCTCAAGAATCGCCATGTACTCACCGATTGGTAGACAAAGCGATATAGTTTGCAAAGTAGCTTTCCAACTGATTGCACAACCTCCGATTGTAAAGACATAACCAGTGGAAGATCTTCTTCTATCAAGGTCTCCAGCAAAATCAGCATCAACATACCCAATGACTCCATCTCTAGTTCTTCCAAACTGTAAGCAAACATTAGTAGTACCTTGTAAGTATCTTAAAATCCACTGAACTGCTTTCCAATGTTCTTTACTGGGATTCGCCATGTATCTGCTAACTGCACTGGCTACATATGATAAATCTGAACGTGAACAAACCATAGCATACATAAGAGATCCCACTGCACTAGAGTATAGAACATGTGACATGTACTCAATCTCATCATCTGATTATGGACATAAAGCCGATGAAAGTTTGAAATGGGCTGCTAAAGGAGTACTAACAGGCTTAGCACTCTGCATATTGAACCTGCAAAGAACTTTCTCAATGTACCCCTTCTAACTTAGGTACAATTTACTTACTTTTCTATCTCTGAGAATCTCCATGCCAAGTATCTTCTTTGCTAGTCCCAAATCTTTCATATCAAATTCTTCACTTAGTTGGGCTTTGATCTTTCTTATCTCTCCTTTATCTTTGCTACTATCAACATGTCATCAACATAAAGAAGTAGATACACAAGAGAACCATCACTGCTTTTCTTAAAGTAAACACAGTTGTCAAAACTATTTCTTTTAAAATTATGAGAAGTCATAAAAGAATCAAACCTCTTGTACCACTGTCTTGGTGACTGTTTCAAACCATAAAAGGACTTTTTCAGTAAGCAAACATAGTCCTCCTTTTCTGAGACTGTAAAACCCTCTGGTTGTTGCATGTAAATAACTTTCTCAATTTCTCCATGCAAAAATGCAGTTTTTACATCTAACTACTCAAGCTCCAAATCATGCATGGCCTTAATACCAAGCAAAGCTCAAATCGAACTATGCTTCAAAACTGGATAGAACACATCTGTGAAGTCCACTCCTGGAAATTGACTGTAACCTTTTCCAACAAGCCTTGCTTTATATCTGGGTTCTTCAACTCCTGGAGTCCTTTCTTTCTTTTTAAACACCCATTTACAGCGAACAACCTTTTTACCTTTAGGAAGTTTTACAAGATCCCATGTTCTATTTTTATGGAGTGATTCCATCTCCTCTTGCATAACAAACATCCACATTTCTGAGTCTTCACAACTAACCATCTCAGAATAATTAGATGGATTTTGGTTTGCATCTATATCTTTGACCACATTTAAAGCATAAGCAACTAGATCAGCCTCGGCATACTTCTTTGGAGGTTTACTTTCTCTTCTAGTTCTGTTTTTGGCGATAGAGTATTGTTGTGAATAAGCAACTCTATTCTCAATTTTTGTACTGGTTGAGGAGTCGACTCTATATTAATCTGATGCTCCACCTGCTTTTGATTTTCTTTATTAGAAGAGTCTTTAATAGATAAGTAGGTAGCATAGCAGTTTCATCAAAAACAACATCTCTACTAATCACAACTATTTTATTTTCAGGACACCATAACTTATACCCTTTTACACCAGCTTTATAACCAAGAAAAACACATTAATAGATCTCGGTTCTAATTTTCCATTATCAACATGAGCATATGCAGGACACCCAAAGATCTTTAAATTAGAATAATTAGCAAGATTACCAGACCATACCTCTTGTGGAGTCTTTTTCTCAATGGCAACAGATAAAGATCGGTTGATAAAAAAACATGCAATAGAGGCTGCTTCGGCCCAAAACAAATTTGGTAAGTTGGCATTTGACAACATATATCGAACCTTCTCCATGATCGTTCTGTTCATTAGTTTTGCAATGGCATTTTGCTGTGGAGTATGACTAACTGTCAAGTGTCTCACGATCCCTTCTAACTTGCACAGTTTATTAAACTCATCAAAATAAAACTCTAAGCCATTGTCTATGTGGAGGTATTTTATTTGTTTTCCCATCTATTTTTCAATCATAGTTTTCCAAGACTTAAATGTGAAAAACACATCACTTTTCTGCTTCAGGAAGAATGCCCAAACTTTTCTAGAAAAATCATCAATAAAAGTTAGCATATAATTAGCTCTACCTCTCGAAGGCACTCTTGATGGCCCCCACAGATTAGAATGAATATACTCCAATGTTCCCTTCGTGTTATGGATTCCTCTGGTGAATCAAACTCTCTTTTCCTTCCCAAAAATGCAGTACTCACAGAACTTCGGTTTGTAAATTCCTTGCCCATCAAGAAGTCCTCTTTTGCTCAATTCTGCCATACCATTCTCACCCATATGCCCTAGGCACATATGCCAAAGTTTAGTAATATCATCATCTGAAAAGGAAGAGGAAGCAATAGATGCATCACCAATAATAGTAGAACTCTGCAAAACATATAACTTGGCAGACTTTCTCTGCCCTTTCATTACAACGAGGGAACCTTTGGAAATCTTCAAAATCCCACTTTCAACTGTGTATTTGTACCCTCTTGAACCAAGAGTACTCAACAAAATTAAATTTCTCTTCAATTCTGGAACATGCCGTACGTCACTAAGTGTTTTGACAACTCCATCAAACATTTTAACTTTAACTGTTCCAACACCTGCGATTTTACACGAAGCATTATTTCCCATCAAAACAACACCTTCAGACACTGTTTCGTAATTTGTAAACCAACCCGATTGGGACTCATGTGGAAGGTGCAACCCGAATCAAGTATCCACTCCTCGCTCACTTTAGAATTGTTGACAAAAGCGACTAGAAGTTCACCATCACTGAAGTCTTCTACAACATCAGCTTCACCGGAATTTTCTGGTTATTTTCCCTTTTGATTCGCATCCTCCCTTTTAATCTTGTTTTGTAGCTTATAGCACTCAGTTTTAAATGTGCCCTTTCTTCTTGCAGAAGTTACAAGTTTTACCTCTATTTCAAGACTTCGATCCACCCTTAGATTTACCGCGAGGATTCCATTCCTATGTCCTTCCACGATCATCATCAACATTCCGATCTTCTCTCCCACAAACAATAAGACCCTCTCCCTGAGAGTCAGGTTTAACCACAAGATGCTTCATCTTATCATACGAAGTCAAAGAATCATAAACCTCATCAACTGTGAGAGACTCGCAACTATATAAAATCGTGTCTCTGAAGGTTGAATAAGACGAGGGCAACGAACAAAGTAGAATCAACCCTAGATCTTCCTTATCATACTGAACCTCTATAGCCTCCAAGTTTGAAAGAATTTTTTTAAACACTATTAAGTGTTCGTGCACAGACGCACCTTCCTCCAAACGATGAGCATAAAGACGTTGTTTCATATGCAACTTGCTAGTTAGAGTTTTCGACATACATATTTGTTCTAGCATCTTCCATAATGCCGCAGCGGTCTTCTCCTTCATCACATCTTCCAAAATTCCATTAGACAAATGCAGATGTAACTGTGTTAACGCCTTTTGATCCTTGTACTTTTTCTCTTCCTCCGTCAATGTCAAAGGCATCTTATCTACCTCTAGCAGGGCTTCCCCTAAATCCATCTGTGTAAGAACTGGCTGCATCTTTATTTGCCACAACGCAAATCTGGTGTTACGATCCAACAGCGGAATTTCATACTTTAAAGATGCCATTACCGTGATCGAGATGAAAAAGACCGGAAGCTCGGATACCAATTTGTGAAAAATATAACGTCGGTAATGACAATATATCGCAAAGAAAAGAGAAATAAAAATTTAAAGAACATGCAGATTTTACATGGAAACCCTTTCGAGAAAAAACCACAAGCAGAGGAGAAGAAAATTCACTATGTCGAATTCGAATCAATTACAAGAGGAATAGACTATGTCTATTTATAGGCTTTTAAAGCCATATTCTAATAGGAGTGTAGTAAGATTGAAACTCCTTATTCTAATCAATATCAAATAGATGGAGTTTAATAAGGTTTAAAAACCTTATTTAAAATAAAATAAAAGAAGTGTAGTTCTATTGGGATTCTTCTTTTATTTTATTTTACTATTTTATTTTATTTAAATAAGGATTTGGGTCACTTAATTCTAACATACACATATCAAACCATTCAATTAACTACATATACATATTTAGTCAACCATACTAACTTCCATACAAACCACTTCAATTATATTCATTATTTATCTTCTTAATTTGAACTTAACTATCATTCCATCTATAATATATTTAGCATTTTATCCATTTATTTAACTCACATTTCAAGACTTAACACCAAGAATGTAACACCTAGACCCGGCCCAAACACTACAACCGGATCTGGTATGTCACTAAGAAAATTTTTGTAAAACCAGTCGTGTTGATAGAAAGCCCAAATGTAATTTATATAAAATATGCCCAAATAATCGAAAGCCCAAAAACTTAATTACATGTCTTAGTTTAAAAATAAATAATAAAACCCATAATAAAACCAAAATGTAAACTAGTAGCCCGAGGCCTTATTACAACAAAGTTTGAACCTATAACATAAAATAAATTAAGAAGAAACTATTAAGTGGAACTTTTGCCGGATTCACATATTCTCTTGCATGGCCACCTTGCGCTCCACTCCTACCAAATCCGATGCACTAATTGTCACCGAAGGTTAGTTTAATTGGGTGAATCATGAGACTCAATGTGCAACCCTCATGCACCACTAGATTTGGGCCTCGTAAAACATAATGGTAATTTCATTTACATGAATAACAAATAATATGCAAAACCCAACCCATATGCCTAGGTTTCCATCCTCTACACACCCCCGTACCAACCAATCACACCACTGGGGATTTCTACAATCAACCCATACCGCTACACGCCAAGATGGCAGACATGCTGCTCATCAACATATATTGGCCGAAGCCCTTATAACAGATCACGGCATTGGCCGCTACAGTAAATCATGGTAAAAATCGCTACACATATACATATACATATAACTTCTTTCATCACCCAACCCATGCAAACATGTACAACAATTTACTTGTAACATATAATCAGATTATTTACTAACTTGGTGGACCGCTGTTTAAAATTTATGAACACATATATATATTAATAATCAGATGTAGATGGTGGGGAAGTATTACACACCTGATATCGCGAAATCCAATATTCTTTGTCGATGTCCTTGCTATCCGGATCTATTATCCTCAATCTATAACTTTGCTTAAAAGTCAAAAAACTGTGAAAATATGCCCTCTCCTATATTCGACCATGGTTAGTATTCTACCCGATTTTATATATATAAATAAATCATCTTACCTTGAAATCTCGAAAGTAACACGATTCTATAACTTAGAGATCTATGCGATTGGCCTCCTTCTTCAAATCCTAGAATGCCGAAAAGAAGTGTGAAATAAAAGATTAGTTTCTAATAGCCATTCAGCTAAGGACTTTGAAAAGCCGAAAGAACATTGAAATCCCAAAATCAAAACTTACCTATTGTTTCTTTAAATTTCGACACAAGTAGACTCCATTAAAGAGGATTCGGCTTATATGGTCAAAGAGGGAAATCGATAGGCATTAGTACACATGATTCGGGTTAGATCTTAGGAAAAGAAAGAGTGAAATCGAATAGAACAAAATCCCGAAACTTACCGGATTACAGAGGAGTATTCGGCTTACGGTGCACCTTCGGGAAATAGAGATCTCACCTAATGGTTTAGCTATGGAGGAAGAAGATGTACACCAAGAGTATTCAACCTTCAGAAGGGTTTTTGAGGAGAGAAGAAACACTAAGGATTTTTGGCTAGAAGAAAAAATTTAAGGCAAGTGGGTGAGAAGAGTTTCGGCTAGAGAGGAAAAATTGTGAAGGAAAGAGAAGCAAATGGAAGAAAAAGATGATTTCCTCCTACTAAATTCGGTACACACACATAGTGTTGGAGTTTCTGCCAACTCTCTCCCTCCTGGTAGCCCTCATCTCACCTTGTAACCCGATCCTTATCTTACCCCTAGAAGAGCCCATTTGAGAACCACCTCTTTCCTCCTAATTATCATTTTTTTATTACCTAAAATAAAAGAAATAAACACTCCTAAATGCTAACAAGTGTGCCGTCCACTCCCCCTCCTTGATATGCTAAAATTTTGCCCTCAACTCTTGGGCCTCAAGTGGCCACACATGGCCCAATAACCTCCCTAAGTGGTGCCACCTTAGTGCCCACTCAAAGCACTCCAAATTTTTGGGCCACAAGCCCAGCTTGCTACCAAACATAATTATTTAAATTTAATTACTACTAACACCATTTTTAATCATTCTAACCCAAGTTTTAAAGCCCAAAATATCACTTAAACTTCTCGTAACATTAATTTAAACTCTAATCCATATATTTAATCAAGGTCTCAAATTTAGCCTTTAATACTTGAACTAACATGTTAAACCAACATATAAATGCACAGGCCCAAATTTAGGATGTTACAGTTCTACCCCCCCCTTAAAATAAATTTTGGCCCCGAAACTTACTAGTAATCTTACTACCTAAGTCTCACCACTAGACTTTCATTGCAAGACTCTAATTCTAAAGCCAAAATAAACACTTAGTATATTATGGTAGGGTACGCACCATTATTCGCATCTAGAGTGTCTCCGTCCCCTTGGCGATGTGCTGCATAGACCAAAGCTGGCTGCCTTGCCTCAACATAACCTGCACCTCTGCCTGGTGCTTCACGACCACCTCTTGTGCCATTGGCACCTCTAGCTTGACCACGACCCCTTGGCCTAGGCTGACCACCTCTCCTAGCCTGATCAGAACTTCGGCCCGTTGGCTGTCCCCGATCCATCTGAGGACAGTCCCTCATCAGATGTTCTATGGATCCACACCTAAAGCATCCACCGGTTTTTATTCTGCACTCCCCATAATTGGTTCTCCCACATGTAGAGCATGCTTGACTCTGGCCCAATGGAGCACAAGCTGGCCCATCAGTCCTAGGCCTCTTCTGAAAATTCCCAAATGCTTCCGATGGCCCAAAACTTCTCTTACTCTCACCCCGATCCTTATCGCTTTCTTGTCTCTCAACCCTGTTTCACTTCCTAAGCTATTTTGACCTTATCCACCAATATCGCGAAAATTCTCTCTCGCTGTGGTGCAATCAGAATCCTTAACTCATTTCGTAGGCCATCCTCGAATCGAACGCATCGTTCTTACTCCGTTGCTACCATTCCCCGAGCGTAACGACTCAAAGCGTAGAAACTTCACCTCATACTCACCACGACTTACTCCCTGCACCAAGTTCAGGATTCTTTCCTTTGAGCATCCATATAGCTAGCCCCAACGTACTTTCCTAGAATGACTCCTTAAAGAAATCACACCAATCGATTCCATGACTGCACCCTCTTTTACCGTGAGCGACCATTGGTAGGCCTCGTCTCGAAGAAGAGACACGACCCCCTTCAGCTTTTCCTCCACCGTGAAGTCTAAGTTATCCATTATACGTTCCACTACCTCCAACCAATATTCAGTGGAACTTGGGGATACGCTAGAGACTCCCCTAAATACTTCTGCCTTGTTGTTCCTCAGCCTCTCTGGCACGAATTTTCGGACTCCTATGCTCATACCAGCCTCAGCCACTCTTTCTAAAACCCTCAGTACAGCCTGAGACACCATGTCCTCTCCACCTGTCTGGTCTTGAAATTCTACCTCAGCAGCTGGTGGAATCGGTATCTCACCTCCGGACCCATAACCCGATCCTACGAGTTCTGACACAGTTATCCTACCTCTATCGTGACCACGTGGCAGACATCCTCGACCTCTTGAACTCATTCTTCTAGTTCGCGTTTATCTAATTTAAAAATTTTATGAGTCATTTGTTGTTTCCACTAATTATCCCCGAACAATCTTATGAAACATAGTTTTAAAAGTGATTCTTTTGAATTCGAACCTATCTACAGTTTTCAGTCTTCCTATTCTAGGAATTATGCACACATAACGTTCATACAAGTAACATTCATCACCTAAGGGTATTTTCGTCATTTCACTACCTAGGGGTATTTTCGTAATTTTAACCTATAGGGGTATTTTCATAATTTTTCAAAATATGGTTCTGGGTGTTTTGCAAAATAAGGGTATTTTGGTTATTTTTTTCAACTCGAGGGTATTTCGGTCATTTACAAATCAAGGGTAATTTGGTAATTTTACAAATCAAGGATATTTTTATGTTATTGTTGTTTTTGTTTTCTATGGAAAGATTCTATTGACTTTGTAAATCGGGGTATATTTGTAAATCATGGGTACCTTTTTCAAAATAAGGATATTTTAACAATTTTGTGAGAAAAACAGGTGGCTGGTCCCTTTCGGGTTTTAATTATAAGTTTTGGCCTGTCAACACGTACTCGTAACTAGGGTGACTAGTCACTATGCACAGGTAGGATTCCAGTGAAAAGGAGGTGAGTCACTAGGACTGCTTAAATACTAAGCTTTCCCTGAATCCACTCCTAGACATGCATATGCCTATTGCCACACCCTGTCATGGCTAAAGCGAACAATCACTATGCACCAGGTAAGATTCCGGTGAAGAGGAGGTGAGTCACTCAGATTGCTTAAATACCAAGCTCTTTCGAATCTATTCCTTGACATGCATATGCTTGCTACCACACTTTAGTCTTGTGACTTGTTTACAGGTGTTATTCAATGAAGTTAAGTCTTATGGATTTGAAGAGTTGTTTGTCTAAGCCTAGAGTCCATCAAGTTCTAACCTAAATAGTCTACGTCCCATAAAACTCGTTAAGCCCACATTTATATCACACAATCAGGAGTTCAGAATACTTACCTGGCGAACTTGGTCAGAGACGCAGGTGCCATGCTGAGCTAACAAACCTTTACTAAAAGAAACCCATGTTTCAAATACCCATTTTTAGAAAACCTTTTGGGCCCAAAATCCCAAAGTCGAGTTTTGAACTAGGCTCTGATACCAATTTGTAACACCCCAGACCCGACCCAAACACTACAACCGGATCTGCTATGTCACTAAGAAAAATTTTTGTAAAACCAATCGTGTTGACAGAAAGCCCAAATGTAATTTATATAAAATATGCCCAAATAATCGAAAGCCCAAAAACTTAATTACATGTCTTAGTTTAAAAATAAATAATAAAACCCATAATAAAACCAAAATGTAAACTAGTGGCCCGAGGCCTTATTATAATGAAGTTTGAATCCATAACATAAAATAAATTAAGAAGAAACTATTAAGTGGAACTTTTTTTCAGATTCACATATTCTCTTGCATGGCCACCTTGCGCTCCACTTTGGCTCGGTTCGATGCACTAATTGTCACCTGAAAGGTTAGTTTAATTGGGTGAGTCGTGAGACTTAGTGTGCAACCCTCATGCACCACTAGATTTGGGCCTCGTAAAACATAATAGTAATTTCATTTACATGAAAAACAAATAATATGCAAAACCCAACCCATATACCTAGGTTTCCATCCGCTACACGCTCCCGCACCAACCAATCACACCATTGGGGATTTCTACAATCAACCCACACCGCTACATGCCAAGATGGCAGACATGCTACTCATCAACATATATTGGCCGAAGCCCTTATAACAAATCACGGCATTAGCCGCTGCAGTAAATCACGGTAAAAACCGCTACACATATACATATATATATAACTTCCTCCTTTCATCACCCAACCCATGCAAACATGTACAACAATTTACTTGTAACATATAATCAGATTATTTACTAACCTGGTGGACCGCTGTTTAAAACTTATGAACACATATATATATTAATAATCAGATCTAGATGGTGGGGAAGTATTATACACCTGATATCGCGAAATCCAATATTCTTAGTCGATGTCCTTGCTATTCGGATCTATTATCCTCAATCTATAACTGTGCTTAAAAGCCAAAAAACTGTGAAAATATGCCCTCTCCTATATTCGACCATGGTTAGTATTCTACCCGATTTTATATATATAAATAAATAAATCCTCTTACCTTGAAACCCAGAATGTAACACGATTCTATAACTTAGAGATCTATGCGATTGGCCTCCTTCTTCAAATCCCAAGATGCCGAAAAAAATTGTGAAATAAAAGATTAGTTTCTAATAGCCATTCAGCTAAGGACTTTGAAAAGCTGAAAGAACATTGAAATCCCGAAATCAAAACTTACCTATTGTTTCTTTAAATTCCGGCACAAGTAGACTCCATTAAAGAGGATTCGGCTTATATGGTCAAAGAGGGAAATCGATAGGCATTAGTACACATGATTCGGGTTAGATCTTAGGAAAAGAAAGAGTAAAATTTAATAGAACAAAATCTCGAAACTCACCAGATTATAGAGGAGTATTCGGCTTACGGTGCACCTTCGGGAAACAGATATCTCACCTAATGGTTCGGCTATGGAGGAAGAAGATGTACACCAAGAGTATTCGGCCTTCAGAAGGGTTTTTGAGGAGAGGAGAAACACTAAGGATTTTTGGCTAGAAGAAAAAATTAAGGCAAGTGGGTGAGAAGAGTTTCGGCTAGAGAGGAAAAAGTGTGAAGGAAAGAGAAGCAAATGGAAGAAAAAGATGATTTCCTCCTACTAAATTTGGCACAACACATAGAGTTGGAGTTTCTACCAACTCTCTCCCTCCTGATAACCCTCATCTCACCTTGTAACCCGATCCTTATCTTACCTTTAGAATAGCCCATTTGAGAACCACTTCTTTCCTCCTAATTATCATCTTTTTATCACCTAAAATAAAAGAAATAAACACTCCTAAATGCTAACAAGTGTGCTGTCTACTCCCCCTCCTTGATATGCCAAATTTTGCCCCCAACTCTTGGGCCTCAAGTGGCCACACATGGCCCAATAACCTCCCTAAGTGGCGCCACCTTAGTGCCCACTCAAAGCACTCCAAATTTTTGGACCACAAGCCCAGCTTGCTACCAAACATAACTATTTAAATTTAATTACTACTAACACCATTTTTAATCATTCTAACCCAAGTTTTAAAGCCCAAAATATCACTTAAACTTCTCAGAACATTAATTTAAACTCTAATCCATATATTTAATCAAGGTCTCAGCCCGAGCCTTTAATACTTGAACTAACATGTTAAACCAACATATAAATGCACAGGCCCAAATTTAGGATGTTACAAAGAATATCCCGAATTTAAATATCACATACATATAAAATACATATTACTCTCGATACAACCTAATCCATGACAAAACTTAGATAGATCATTAGCAAAGCATACCAAACAAACCTCACTTAACATACCAATATGTTATACTTACCATAATGAACAATCCTAAGTCATACATATCATTACTTTAAACTATAGGTATAAACACACCACACATATATGATGTGTATAATTGATCGTTGTTTTGTCGAGTTTTAAAATTTATAATGAATGAGATCGAACCTGGAAACTAACTCTGACAACGATTAAAGGCAATTGTACCTATCAAACAGTAGTATAGCTTAGGTAAGACCGGATTGTCAAACCCAAAGGAATTAAAAGTACTAATACTCACTTTCTTTTTTATTATTTAGCCTAAAATATAGAGTGATTGGTTGATTTAATCTAATTTAACGACTACTAAGCTAAAGACACAAAGACAAAAAGAATAAATTGGGAAATAACTTGATGAAAAACTCAGTTGATCACAACGATACCCGCAGGAATAATCCACCTAGACTTCACTTGTTATTTAACATTAAATCATACAATTTATTCACTTAGTTTGAACCGTAAGACTCCCTAATGTATATTAAACCCTCTCTCGAGACGAATAATGTATAACCTTAGGTTAATTAGTGGAACTCTCGTTCTCTTATAATAACCCCCTAGAATAGCAGTAAATCAATCTATGGACTCCCATATTAGGTTTCACCCTAATCTGACAAAATCTTGTTACCCTATCTCTAGGCGTGCGATCAACTCCGCTTAATTATGCTAGATCTACTCTTAAGCTGGGTCTATTAATCCTCCACCTATGTAACACCCCAAACCCGATCAACACACCACGACCAAATCTGGCATGCTACGGGGTGAAAATGTTTGAATAAACAAGTCCCCCTCCCGATTTACTTCTCATTGAAAACTCTTTAATCGATCTTAAAGTTTAGAAAAACCTTATACAAGTGATGTTGAAAACGTTTTCGTGTTGCTTAACATTTCAGAAAAATGCATGCTTAAGAAATCCGTTTGATATGACTAGTTTTGGAAATTTAGGTTTGAAATCATCTCTATTATTTTTGTCATTACCCTGTGAATAATGTCACCCGATGGTAACGTTGTAAAAACCCGATATAGAGTGTAGTTTTGTAAATCCCATTTTAATTTTAGTTGCTAAAGTAAATAAGGTTATTAGACATATGCATACGATAATTAAAATAAAATCTAAAAAAAATAAAAACCCAACTAATACTTAGCGGCCTTATTACAAAATCAAAACCGAATTTAAGTAAATAAATAAAACTGAAATAGTAACTTAAAAATCAAAACCCAAACTAGCATGCATGGCAACCTCGAGTCCTCCTCGGCTCCATATCCGCAATCTACGCCTCATCTGCAAAATATAAGGGAAGGGGTGAGTCACCGTGACTCAGTGTATAAATCCCCCAACCCAATTGTACAAGCACTTACACAAATCATCAGTATAACATGCAAATCATGCAACCCATAACCTAACCATCCAATCTCCTTTATCTACCCCGTGTGGTCAAAACCACTAGTGGTCAAAACCACTGGTGACCGTAGTCACAAATATATATCGGTGTGGTCAAAACTACTGATGACCGTAGTCACAAATCAAGTGATGGGGCCAACCCGTCGTGTGGTCAAAACCACTGATGACAATCCCGTAAGTAACTTGTGGGGCCAACCCACTGTGGTACCAAACCACTGGGATGAGTCACAATATTCATATGTGGTCAAAACCACCAGTGGTCAAAACCACTGGGACTTAGTCACAAATTATAATATCAAAGACGGGCCAACCCGTCAGGTGGTCAAAACCACCGGTGATACCAAATAATTCTTCCCTCCACTCAACAATCCCACCATCATGTCCATATCAATCGTGGCATAATAACATATAATGATGCAAATAACATATGGCTTACATTTAACAATGACATGATAGCATATACCGAGATTCATAATCAGGGGACTTACCCGGTGTCCATGCTCATGCCCACAAGGCATAACTACTGGTTTTAACTATAACAGAAACACAATAAACATGTCAAACTAACAAAGTGTGTAAGCGTTACAAACCTAACTTTTGGTAGATCTAAACGAAGTCCCAAAACGTTAGCCCGCACTCTGCCCTACAACCGGCCAACACACAAATTTTAAGATTAAAGCCATTCGGCTAAACACCAAAATCCTGAAGATGTGTCACACAAAGGCACACTCACCTTAAATGTCGATTTGGTTTCCAACCAAATCCCAAAACTACTCAAAGGATCTCCCTTTATAATCAGCCAAGCCCCTAATCGGCAACCAAATCTCAAAATCCACTGTATTCGGCTACTTCCCCCTACAATAAGCTTAACACATCATTAGAAATCTAAAGGCCATTTGGCCATAACACGAATCTCGAAACCAAAAGAGTTTGACACATCCTTACCTTAGTCGACAGATTCGGCCACCAATCACCAAAGTTTCGGCACACCCTAGTGATCTTAGAGGTTTCGGCTACCAATATAAACAGGAATGGAGTTTAGTATACGGATCTTTAATAGAAGGGAGGATAGAGGGGAAACCACTTACCAAGGGATTCGGCTTGCCTCAAAAAGAAGAAGTTAGATTCGATCAATGAGGAGAAAACGCAAGAGGAGAGAAACCGAGGCGAGTATTCTTTTTAGCAGAGAGTAAAGATGAAGGAAGAAAATAAAATAAAAGATCAAGAATTCGGCAAAGAGAAAGAAAACTAGAGATGAGAAGGAATTTCAGCACAAGGAGGTTTGAAAAAAAGAAAAGATGAACAAAAAGAGTTGCTTTCGACTTTTAACTGAAACAACAAGGGTGGTTCGACCAACAAATAGCAAAGACCGAATGAAAGGGTCACCTAGAGGAGGTTTCGATTTTGTGACTCAAGCAAAGAAATAAAAAGAAAAACTCCCCAAACCAAAGTACATTCGGTCACCCTCTAAAGAATCCAAACCGATTGCACTCCTCCTCCCCACAGTCCAACTTTCGGCCAACACTTCAAGACTCTCATCCACTCATAGTCGTCCCCCTCATCCCTCCTTGAATTCCTCTCATCCACTCATTCAAACAAGTTTGAATGAGTCCTACACCTATCACTTAAAGTTAGCCTAATCCATATCCTTCCAACAGAGTCCTACCTGAGCACACCTTTTTCCCACTTTGGCGTCAAAATAATAAGCAAAAGCGATTTACAATTTCGAACTCGAGCTCCCCTTCCTGCATGTGGCATCACCAACCAAGCACCTTAGTGGCGCCTTCCTTACCATTTTGCCACTAGATTGTTCGTGTCACAACACACCAAGAATATCCTTTAACCCCTAACTTCCTTAGCTCCCTATTCCTAAGTGTCAAAACTAAAATTTTAGCCATGACTTAGGCTAACCCGAGGTCATGCCTAGGCCCCAAAACATGCTAAACCAGCACAGTAAGCATATTGCCACATACAAATACATGCAAAATACAGAGACCCCGTTTTAAGGATGTTACAACCTAAGCACATTAGATTTGAATTAAGCATGCACAATTAAGAACAAACTAAGCATTTATCATATAATTCAGAAAACAATAACAAGATTCATCTAGGTTTCATCCCTTTAAGTATCTGAAGGGTTTAGTTCATAATGAATAAAGAAAACATCTCAAGAGAAAAGATTAAACAAAACATAAGAAATCCCTAAAACCCCCTAAAGGAATTGAAGGAGAAATCCACCGTCTTGAGTAGAATTCTAGCTTCTTGAGATGGATCAGCTGGCTATCTTTGAGTAATTCCCTGAATTGAACTTATCTGGCTTTGGCTCTTTGGCCTCGCTGAACGCCCTTCTTCAGGATACACTTATGGTGTTTATGTAGACTTTTAGAATGTTTTACTTGGTTCCTAAGTGTCCTAATTCGAGTATAGTTCCTATTCAATTTTTGAATAAGCTTTGGAAAGTGTTTCTTTGCCTCAGAGTATCCAAATCTGAGTGAATTACTCTCTCCCGTGGTAGAGGTACGGCAAGGGCACACGCCAGTGTAAATCGTGGTTAAGTCGTGTTTTGATTCTATTTTTTGAGGCACGATTGTATAAATTGGGGGTCAGGCCGTGTGAAGTATTTTGACGATGCATGGCCATGTGGCTTGATGTCCAGGCCGTGTCGATTTCCTCTTTGGCCCAAATTGGCCCGTTTTAAGCCTGTTTCTTGTTCTTTTCATTCTTGGGTGCTTTCCTGAGTATAAACATGAAAAGAAAGGATTAAAAGCACCTTTTTACATAAATTGAGGGCTAAATCATCCAAAAGCATACTAAATACGGGCCTAAAATATGTTACTTTTACGGTTTATCAAACACCCCCACACTTAAACTTTTGCTTGTCCTCAAGCAAAATTCTCAACTTACAATTAAAACGAACTTTCCATAATTCATAATCCCTATCAATAATGCCTCATCATAATTCATAGATAATTTATACATGGATAATTTAACTCAAAGACTCATAAGATTCAAACAATTCTAAGTCAAATATTTGTAGCACGAAAAACATAGGTGTCTCTCCTTATCTAAATAATTACCTTTGATTTGAAATTGACAAGGATTAACATCCTCATTAAAGATTCACTCAAAGTGTTTAAGGTTCACAATTAAGCACTCCACAGTCGAACCTAAAAAGTTAATCCCATAGGCTTGCCTGAAAATCAAATCTCCACCACTATGGTATGAGATGATACACAAATCAAAAGGTCTTTAATCAGGGTTGTAACGGGGCTTGGGTTAAAAGGTGTGGATAAAGGCTGAATTAGAAGCTTAAAATCGAGATTGAATTGATAAATTACCTAACTAAAAACAATGAACTGGAAAATAAATGATTACATCAATTGAAACTTTAAACTAATAATAATCTGAGCTTTTCTTTGATAATTAAAATTTAAATGCACAATCTCACTTTTTATACTACTAATCTGAATATACTTGATTTTTTTTTATTTTTTCTTTTCTTTTTTTGTCCAGAACAAACTAAAGCAAATACATAATAAAGGACTTTATCAACTAAAATAAACTAATTAGGTAACTGATCAAATCAATTCTCGATAGAAGGGTAGTTAAAAGAATGATAACAAATTCAAAGGGCTTTTTGGGTTAATATTAGCGGGTAAATCAATAAAAAGGGTTGTTAGGATTAAAAAGGGTTCACTAGGGGTTAATTATGTGGGTAGGCTTTTAGTGGTGTGAATGGGTTAAAACATAGGTGCCTTTATCATCTTAGTATATCAAATCATAGATATGGTCTCAACATGTATAATCGAGGCAAGTTCTAGAATAACAGTTCAAAGTTGACACACTCATTATCAATAAGGTGAGCATGAAAAAGAATATAAGCTCTATAAGGCTCAAAATCTCACAAAAATTATGGGTATTTGACATCAATCCTGTAAATTTCAAACTTCAAGGTAATATTCAAATTCAGTTAAACAACTTAGAAAATTTTTTATTCTTGAAAAATAGACTTATCATGCTTGATTCTCTAATATCTTAAAGTTTAAATCATCAATGCACAATTATAAAAAACATATCAATAAAAATCATAAGTCATCAGAAATTTAACCCTAATTAATAATATGAGAAAATTTCTTAGAAACAAGACTAAAATTCAGGATTCTGGAATAATGTCAAAAGTTAGGTACTTTTACCCCCCACACTTAATATGTACATTGCCCTCAATATACAAAGATAGATAATCATAATGTAATCAAAAGAGAAGGGGAGGAGTAACACTTCTTGAATTTTTGATGATTCCGAGAGTTGGTAGAGGTCGTGGTAGAAGGTGGGTGAAGGAGGCGGTGGTGGCATTTTCGATGGGCCTGGTGGGGTGTCTACCAATGAGCTTTGTGCTAAATAAAGAAATTGGGTAGCCTGCAAAGATGTAGCCAAGAAATCTAAAGAAACATTAATAATATACTAATACTATAATTAAAGACAAAGAAAATAAAGAGAATGGGACTAAGAAGAAAACTGAAATTAAAAGAAAAGACTAATGGACTAAGAAGTCCTTATTGTTGGATGGTTCACGAGGTGGGTGTGACCTCTAAGGCTGTGGTGCGTGATTCCCAAGCAGCCTTTAGAACCTAAAACAAAGAAACTAAAACCAAATAAACTAGATTAAGCATAAGAGAGTCAAAGGGAAAGAAATTGAAGCAAAAGAGAAAAGATAAATAAAATCAAAAAGGTCTCAAAGACCCTTGGCTTGGTGTTTGGATAAAGTGACCGGCATGAACTTATGTGTAGGGTCTCCTTTGAGGAGACAATGCTTGCCTTCTTACGCTTCTTCGGCATGATTCTAGTGTAGCTCAAGAGTTTAGACACCTTTTTCTAAGAAAAAAAAAGAAGGAAGAAAGAATGAGGGGAGAAGGAGAAGGGCTGTGGGGTTTAAATAGGATTTCCAATCTAGTACATTCCCACGCCCGTGGACCGAGGGTGTGTTGAATTACACGGCCGCATCACACGGCCATGTGTCTAGGCGTGTTGGTTCACCCACACCCATTTTTCAGATGCCACGCTCGTTCCTGAAAAGGCAGTGTGTTGGCATGATTAGGTAGCATGGGTGTGTTTTTCTCGTGTTTGGTAAGTCAGTAGCTTCACACGTCGTGGCACATAGCCGTGCCAATTTATCAATGCCCGTAAGTGAGTGGTTGGATCCGTGACATTGAAAAGTGGTTGTGATTTGATTGGCATGACCTCTGCTATGTCAGTACGGGGATTTTGGTGGTCCACATGGCCATGGACACGATCGCGTGTAGGACCGTGTGTTCTAGAAATCTTCACTTTTGGTTAGTTTACAAAGAGATGGAGAAAGAAAATAAAATAAAATGAAAAAAAATGTAAAAAGAAGTAGGGTTAGTGCTCGGGTTGCCTCCCGAGAAGCGCTCATTTATATTCTGAAGCTAAACTTTTCCTTGTACTTGAATCAAGGAGGTTTAAAGGTTTGAATATCTTCCCTCTTGCTTAAAGTTCTATTTTCTTGACAAAGTTCAAATCGAGAAGCGTTTACCTTAGAGGTGTCGAATGTTGGGTTGCTTACCTCGACTATTCCGTGTGGGAAGATATTGTGCACCTTGAAAAGGATTTCTCCCTTTGGCTTCAGGTCTATTGTGATGATGTACAGATCTGCTTTGTCTAACAGTATCTGGTCTCCTATTTTAAAGTGATTGAATGTTCCTACGAGCTCTTCTGGTGGTTCCTCTAGTTTTACTTCATGTGGTTCTTCTTTGACGCGTGTCTTCTGCTCTTCTAGTCTGTCGACCTTAAGGTTTTGATCCTTCTCTTTGTCAGTGTGGGTGATATGATTTGGCTCAGGTTTGTCTTCATGTGGTGTTTTCTGTGATAAAGGTTGAACAATTTGATTATCATCTATATTGACTTTCTTACCTTCACCGATTGTTGTCTTGGCTGAGTCAAGAGCTTGAAGACTGATTGATTTGTCACCTACACAAAGTATGAGTTCTCTTGTGCCAACATCAATTTTAGTCTTGGCAGTTGCTAAGAAGGGTTTTCCCAAAATTAAGGGGATTTTATTATCCTCATCCATATCTAAGACAACAAAATCTACTAGGAAAAAAATTTATCGATTTTGACAAGAACATCTTCAATAATGCCCCTAAGAATTCTAACAAGTTTTATCAGCTAATTGTATACTCATCCTAGTTTGTTTGGGCTTCCCTAGACCTATTCATTTAAATAATGTATACGGCATGACATTTATGCTTTCCCCTAAATCAGCTAACGCATTATTAATAGTTAGACTACCAATTAAGCATGGAATTGTAAAACTCCCTGGATCTTTTAGCTTTTGTGGTAGTCGATTCTGTAACATTGCTGAGCATGCTGCGTTCAATTCCACCTAGTGCTCTTCGCCTAATTTGAGTTTGTTAGTCAAGAGCTGTCTTAAAAATTTCCTCGAGTCTGGCATCTAAAAAGAGCTTCAAGAATAGGTAAGTTAATATGTAATTTCTTTAAGAATTTAAGAAACTTATCGAACTATTCCTCTGAATCATCTCTTTTCATTGCTTCGGGATAATGTATGCGATATTGGTACTCATTGATTACCGATTTTGGCTTTTCTTATGTTATCTCTATCTTACCTTTGTCTCCCTCATTTTCTTATACTGAGTTGTATCTTCTCTTTTATTGTCATCAGCTGTGATGGCTTGGATTTGTTCTTTTGGGTTAATCTTAGTGTTACTTGGTAGCCGTCCTTGTGGTCGTTCTAACATTAGCTTTGCGAGTTGTTCGACTACATTAGTGGCTGCCTTGATTGACTTAGTAAGTTCCCCGATTCAGCTCTCGTTGCTTTTAATTGTTTTCTCAATTTTTGGAAGCGATTTTATGTGTTTGCCATGAATTTTTTCAACATCTCTTTGAGGTTTGGCTTCTTCTCTTGTGGGTATGGTTGATTTTGGAATTTTGGAGGAGGTTGTTGTCTTTGATTTCCTTGAATTCCTTGGCCTCCCCATGAAAAATTTGGGTGGTTTCTCCAACCTAGATTATAGTTGTTACTATAAGGATTATTATTGGATCTAAAATTATTACCTATATAGTTCATCTGTTCACTCTCTGCGTCCGGTTGGTAGGGTGGGTACTCAGGATTCGCCATAGTTCCACTGGTGTTGCACTGCATGACTGGATGTATCTGCGAAGAACACAAACTATCAAGCTTTTTATTCATCATCTCTACTTGTGTTGATAGCATGGTCACTGCATCAAGGTTGTAAAATCCAGCTAATTTTTTCAGTTTGTCCTTATAACTTGCCACTGATAGTTATTCAGTGACACCTCTTTAATGAACTCGTAAGCTGCTTTAGGAGTTTTGTTGTTCAGGGTTCCACCGGCAGCTGAATCGATTAGTTGCCTCGTTGAAGGGTTTACACCTTTATAGAAAGTTTGGACTTGTAGCCACAAGGGTAGACCATGGTGTGGACACCTCCTCAAGAGATCCTTGTATCTCTCCCATGCATCGTATAATGTTTCTAAATCCATCTGCACAAAAGAAGAGATATTGTAACAGCCCAGTTTAGACCCTAGTCGGAATAGTGGTTTTGAGACCACAAATCCGAGGTCGAAATAATAATTTAATATTATTTTTTGTGTGAATAATATGCAACATTGTCTGTGTGAAAGTTCTGTGTGATGATTTGATCGTTTTAGTGTCAGATTAAGAGAAAGGACTTAATCACGTAAAGAGTAAAAGCTATGTGTTGCTTTATAAGTATCTAAATGTTGATGTCTTTTAAATATGGAGGCTTTATGATGAAATTAAACCAAGTTTTAAGATAGTGGGTGGTAATGGGCAACTATAACCTTGGTAATTATTTGTTTTAATTATTAATTGAAAGGATAAAATAGTAAATAGTTAAATAATATGTGTTTAATGAAATCAAAGCATGAAAATGGTCATTCTTGTTCATCTTGGTGTCGAAAATAGTAAAGAAAATAAAAGAAAAAGAAGCTAGGGGTTCGGCCATTGTTAAGCAAAAATTTAGGTATGTTTTAGCTCAGTTTTTGATAATTTCTACGTTTTTTGTAATCGTTGCTTCGTGCTCTAGCTAGCCCATATTGTAATTTTGTGAATTGATGATGTTTTTGTGATGAGCCATTGATGAATGCTTGAGCTATGTGCTAGATGATAGTGAAATATAAAGACATGGTGTTGGATTAACATGTTTTGTCTTTGAATTTTTGATGAAATTGAGTAAATTGAGCTAAATTGAGAAAAGTGTAAATTGAGGGACTAAAATGTGAAATAAATGAAATGTGTGGACTCCTATGAGACTGAGGAGAATTCGGCCTAAGCATAGTGTAATGAAAGTTTGAGTATTTGATGATTTTGTGAGATAGGGACTAAAGTGTCAAAATGTGAAAATGTGAGGGCTATTATGTAAAATACCCTAAATATGTGTATTTGGACTAAAATGAATGAATTGATGATTGAATGGATTAAATTTGAATATGTATAGACCAAGAGAGGAGAGGTTCGGATCGAGATCGAGGCAAAGATAAAGTGTTCGATTAATCGACTGTATTGATAGTTCGACGTCCGAGGTAAGTTCGGATATCATACATGTATTTGAGTTATGTTTTATAAATATGAAATGAATATGTTCATGTGTATGAAAATGAGTTGCTTTGTGCACGATTCTAGTTGATGGCACTAAGTGTGCAAAATTGAAATCGAAATAGAAATGAATGGCACTGTGTGTGCGATGATATAAAAGCTTGACTTATTGAATTGGCCTTTGTGTATGCGACAATCTTGAGACAGTCGGTTAAAAGAATAGGCACTAAGTGTGTGATAAAAATTATACTTCGAATATGTATGTGGCACTGAGTATGCGGTTATTTTGAATGAATATCAAATGATGATCGACATGTAATATCGAGCATTAAATAGCTTGGAGGTAGAATAACTAAGTGTTAGCTAAGGTATGTAATTAACCTTTGCGGTTGATGAGTTATAAACAAGCCATGATGGAATGAATGAGTATTTTAGATATGAATGAGATGATATGAAAATGAGATAACTGATCTATGTGATGCTTAATACTTACATTAGTTTGGTTTGATGAGATATAGTATTGTATATCGAACTTACTAAGCTTTGGAAAGCTTACTGTGTGATTTGTTTCTCTGCCATGCAGTGTCAGTAAAGCTAGCTTGGATCTGGGATCGTCAGCTTCTCAATCACACAATCGGCATTCTATTTTGGTACTTTGGAAAGATGTATATAGCTAGAATATGGCATGTATAGGCTAGTAAACTGATTTATGTTTGAGATTGTAATTAGACATGAAGTGTGGCTAGATATGTGATAGGTTTGGCATGAATGAATGTGATATGTGTGATGTATCTTTTGGCATGATTTGTGGATTAATAAATTGGCTATTGAAAGGTA
Organism: Gossypium rotundifolium; assembly: GCA_025506655.1. Classification (NCBI taxonomy): domain Eukaryota; kingdom Viridiplantae; phylum Streptophyta; class Magnoliopsida; order Malvales; family Malvaceae; genus Gossypium; species Gossypium rotundifolium. The sequence goes on along the minus strand of CP106722.1, from coordinate 181,886,804 downwards.
ACTTTGTGTTGATAAAATGCTAGTAGGAATTAGTGAAATTGGGAATGAATTATGCTTGTGGTAGAATAAGTTTTGGTATTGAATTTGTTATGGTTGGAATGAGAATTAAATATATAGATTGGGTAGCCATATTGGTAAGTTATTAGTTGCCTTATGTGCATGATATGTTTTGGTATGTGTGGCTTATAGGTTTGACCTTAAGTGGGTGGCATGTTGGCCTTGCAAAAATGTCCTATAATGTCACACGGTTGGGGCACAAAGTGCCTCGGGCCGTGGGTAAATTAAGCGAGAATGTGGCTTAAATCAAGACACGCCATGGCACAGGCGTGCCTGTCTGGTCGTCGAGAAATGGCACTATATGACCTTATAGGACACGGCCTTAGCACACGAGCGTGCTTATTAGCCGTGTTGATTTTGGCAGTATGTAACCACGGGAGGTCACACCACCGTGGGAGAGGCACGGCCTACCCCCACGGGCGTGTCTCCCCTGTATTTTAGAAAAGTCTCAAATTTTTCATGAAATTTTATATGTGTTTCGGTTTAGTCCCGACTCGGTTTATAAGCATGCTTAGGGTCTTGATGACTCGTTTAAGGGACACTATGATTGTATATGAATGTGTTTGGTGATGATTGACTTTGTGTCGTGAATGTGATGTGAAATGATCCTATTGTTCGGTAATGCATCTAAACCCTATTCCGATTACGGTCTTGGGTTAGGGGTGTTACAGATATCATTCCGTAATTTAGCTGTTTTGGCCGGTGGGAAATATTTTAATAAAAATTTTTCGTTCATCTGCTCTCATGTAGTGATTGACCCTCGTGGTAACGAGTTTAACCACTGTTTGGCTTTATTCTTTAATGAAAAGGGAAATAACTGAAGACGTATAGCATCATCAGAAATGCAATTTATTTTGAAGGTATCATAGAACTCTAAGAAATTAGCCATATGAGTGTTTGGATCTTCTTCCTGCAAACCATCAAATTGAACAAACTGTTGAATCATTTGTATTGTGTTAGGCATTAATTCAAAATTATTAGCGGCTATAGTAGGCCTAACAATACTCGATTCCGCTCCTGTCAAATGCGGTTTAGCATAATCAAACATTGTGCATGGAGCATTATTTTCTCGCACATCAGGTGCTAGTAGGTTATTCTCGTCCATCCCTTTAGTAGGATTGGATTTGTCTTCTTGATCTTCCTTTGTGTAATTTAGGGCTCGTCTGATTTCTCTGCGATTCCTACGTGCGGTAGCTTCGATATCACTATCGTATACTAGTGGTCCTCTCGGGTTCCTCCTAGTAATAAACTAGAGGTACCTGCTAGGAAAAAAAGAAAGAAAATTTAGTAAGTAAAATAAAATAAATTGCGAAATTTAAAATAAAACTAATGGCTAAAGTAATAAAAATAGAGTTTTCTTAATATTTTAGTTCCGCGGAAACGGCGCCAAAAACTTGATCGTTGTTTTGTCTAGTTTTAAAATTTATAATGAATGAGATCGAACCTAGAAACTAACTCTAAAAACAATTAAAGGCAAGCGTACCTATCGAACAGTAGTATAGCTTAGGCAAGACCGGATTGTCGAACCCAAAGGAACTAAAAGTACTAATACTCACTTTCTTTTTATTATTTAGCCTAAAATATGGAGTGATTGGTTGATTTAATCTAATTTAACGGCTACTAAGCTAAAGACACAAAGACAAAAAGAAAAAATTGGGAAATAACTTGATGAAAAACTCAGTTGATCACGATGATACCCTTAGGAAGAATCCACCAAGACTTCACTTGTTATTTAACACCAAATCATACGATTTATTCACTTAGTTTGATCCGTAAGACTCCCTAACGTATATTAAACCCTCTCTCGAGGCGAATAACTTCTAACCCTAGGTTAATTAGTGGAAATCTCATTCTCTTATAATAACCCCCTAGAATAGCAGTAAATCAATCTATGGACTCCAATATTAGGTTTCACCCTAATTCGAAAAAATCTCATCACCCTATCTCTAGGCGTGTGATCAACTCCGCTTAATTATGCTAGATCTACTCTTAGCGTGGTCTATTCCTCCTCCACCTAAGCACATTAGATTTGGATTAAGCATGCACAATTAAGAACAAACTAAGCATTTATCATATAATTGAAAACAATAACAAAATTCATCTAGGTTTCATCCCTTCGTGTATCTCAAGGGTTTAGTTCATAATGAATAAAGAAAACATCTCAAGAGAAAAGATAAAACAAAACATAAGAAAGCCCTAAAACCCCTAAAGGAATTGAAGGAGAAATCATTGTCTTGAGTAGAATTCCGACTTCTTGAGATGGATCACCGGCTATCTTGAGTAATTCCACAATTGAATCGCTCGGCTTGACTCTTTGGCCTTGCTGAACACCCCTCTTCAGGATACACTTAGGGTGTTTATATAGACTTTGAGAATGCTTTACTTGGTCCCTAAGTGTCCTAATTCAAGTATAACTCATACTCGGTGTTTGAATAAGCTTTGGAAAGTGTTTCTTTGCCTCAAAGTATCCAAATCCGAGTGAAATTGCTCTCTCCCGTGACAGAGGCACGGCCAGGGCACACACCGTGTAAATCATGGTTGGGCCGTGTTTCAATTTTGTTGTTTGAGGCACGGCCGTGTAAATCGAGGTCAGGCCGTGTGAAGTATTTTGACGATGCACGGTCGTGTGGCTTGATGTCCAGGCCGTGTCGATTTCCTCTTTGGCCTAAATTGGCCCGTTTTAAGCCTGTTTCTTGTTCTTTTCGTTCTCGGGTGCTTTCTTGAGTATAAACATGAAAAGAAAGGATTAAAAGCACCTTTTTACATAAATTGAGGGCTAAATCATCCAAAAGCATACTAAATGCGGGTCTAAAATATGTTACCTTTACGGTTTATCAATAATACTTAACTAATATATTGGATACTATAATTCATCAAACATTCATCATTTACCTCATAGCCGAAACACTTGACCAAACACCACAACATATATACCATATGATTTCTTTCCATATATGATTAAACCATGACCGAATTTACACAACCATTAGCATTATATTCAAGCCATTATATCAAAAGCATAGAAAATAAACTTAACCAAAAGAGATAAGCCATTTTCCCATGGCTTATAATTACATATCCCAAATCAAACATTATAACTAGACTATACATGCCATAAGTTCAAATTCAAACTTAACAAAATACCGAAAAGAGTCGATAGTGTGATAGACTTCTCTGACGATCCCCGAGCTCGTAACCAACTTCCAAAATCTATAAAAAAAAAGGAAAGCAAATACACACAGTAAGCTATCAAAGCTTAGTAAGTCATAAGCAAATAAATATTTAATCACAAACAAAAAATAATTTATTCAAACCGAAATAAGCCATTATCAACTCATGCACATTTCCAATTTTAATTTCATAGACCAAGACGTATAAGTTTTGTATAAATTCTACTTTAACCGATTACTCAATTAAACATTAGTATAACTAACCAACACTTTCCATAATACATACACTTCAATAGGCCAAATACATATAAGTTCAAACATGCCATCACATGATTCATTTTTCACATAACTTTGTATCATCAAATCAAATATTCAACTTACCTCAATTTCATAGATTAGTATGAACACATACCTGAGCATTTCTAACGTGATTTACACTAGATCTTAACCTATCATTGCCCGTTGAACCATTCGAATTAAAAGGATACTCAGATAGTCGAACATATCGTACAATGCCAATGTCCCAGACGTGGTCTTACATGTAATCACATAACGATGCCACTGTCCCAGACAGGGTCTTACACGTATATACAAGTTGATGCCAACGTCCAAAACGTGGTCTTACATGATAACATATAAAGGAATCCTATGTCATGGCATATGTATCTTATCTATTCCTAAGGTTCGTACGAGACTTTCGGACATCGTAACTCAATCAAATCAATCTCATAAACATTGCTCACAAACACTTAGATATTTGGCTATTACTTATATACATTCATAAAATTCAATTTAGCATATAAAGTTCACATTTATTCAAACTTAACAGCATCTATTTGCTTATAAACTTACCTTGGATATCGACGGACGGAATAAACGACTATTCGATTATTTTTTATTCCCCCCGATCCAAATCCGCTTTCTTTGGTTCTTGATCTAAACATATTCAAATTAAACTTATTTAAACACCATTTTATTAAATTTAGTCTAAAAACACATAAATGGGCAAATGACCATTTTACCCCTAATATTTTACACTTTTTACAATTTAGTCCCTATTGCATAAAACACAAAACATGCAAAATTTGCACACATCATGCTTAGGCCGAATGTTACCCATGCTCATACAAGTCCATACATTTCATTTATTTCACATTTTAGTCCCTCAATTTATTATTTTTACAATTTAACCCTAATTACACAAAATCATCAAAATTTCCAATACAAAACATATTAATTCAAAACATATCTTTCATAATCTATCATCTAACATCACAAAAATCATGAATTCATCAATGGCTTAACTCAAAACATTCATCAAAATCAAAAATTAAAGAATGGATTTTGTACATTTCATAGCAATGATCTCAGAAATGTAAAAATTATCAAAAATCGAACTAGTTACATACCTCAATCAAGCTTTTATAAGGCTGAATGTTGCTTGCTTTTTTATTTTTCTTTTCCTTAGCTATTTTTGGCTTTAGGAAATATGAAAATGCATGGCTTTGTTTATTTTATGTTTTATTTATTTACATTATAATATATTAATTCATTTCCATTTTTAACCTTTATCATTTTATTCCATTTCTACTAAATCATGTCCAAAAGTGTCCATGCATAAATTAAATGGTCTAATTTCATCATAAAAACCTCATGCTTTAAAGACAACAACAATTTGGCCCTTACATATTTAACTATCAACTTTTTCATCTTATGCGATTAAGCCCTTTTTTTATTAAATCGGCACTCAAACAACAAAATTAAAACACGAAAATTTCATGGATATAAATTCACACATAATAAACATAGAAAATAATTTTCAAATATTTTTTGACTAGGATTTGTGGTCCCAAAACTACTGTTCCTATTAGGGTCAAAATCGACTGTTACAATTCTCTCCCCCTTAAGGATTTTGGTCCCCGAAAATCTTACCGGTGAATAGGTTTGGGTAACGTTCTTTCATAGCATCTTTGGGCTCCCATGTAACTTCTTCAACCCCGTGTCGATGCCATAAGACTTTCACTAAAGAGATATTCTTATTCTTTAATTCTTTCACCTCATGATCTAAAATCTGAATCTGTTCTTCCTCGTAGGTCAAATAGAATCGAATTTCAACTTCAGTTGGCGATATCACATGTGATGGGTCAGATCGATACCGTCGAAGCATTGAAACATGGAATACATTATGGATCTTTTCTAACTTAGATGGTAACAACAACCTGTAAGCAACCGGCCCAATACACTCTATAATCTTATCCGGCCCAATAACTCTCGGACTCAACTTGCCTTTACGACCAAATCTGAGTATTTTCTTCCACGGCAAAATTTTCAAAAACACTTTATCCCTGATCTGAAACTCAATATCTTTACGTTTTAAATCTGCGTCGACTTTTGATGATCTGATGCAGCTTTCAGACTATCGCAAATCACTTTCACTTTCTGTTCAGTCTCTTTGATCAAATCGACCCCGTGTATCTTACTTTCATTGAGCTCAGTCCAACACAAAGGTGTTTGACATTTACGTCCGTACAAAGCCTCGTAAGGTGCCATTTTGATACTCGATTAAAAGCTATTATTATATGCAAATTCAATCAGTGGCAAGTATTGTTCCCAGGTACCTTCAAACTCGAGAATACAACATCTCAACACATCTTTGAGTATCTGAATAATTCTTTCGGACTGTCTATCTGACTGTGGATGGAAAGCAGTGCTAAAATGTAATTTTGTATCTAATGCATCTTGCAGTTTCTTCCAAAATCGCGATGTGAACCTCGAGTCTCTTCCGAAATAATAGAAATAGGTACTCCATGCAATCTCACAATCTGAGAAATATAAAATTCAGCAAGTTTATCAAGCGAGTGATCTGTACGAATAGGAACAAAATGAGCCTATTTAGTCAATCTATCCACAATAACCCAGATTGCATCTTTCTTACTCGGTGACGAAGGTAAACCCTACACAAAATCCATCGTGACTCTGTCCCGTTTCCACTCTGGTATCATAATCGGCTAAGGTAACCCAGAAGGTACCTGATGCTCAGCTTTGACTTGTTGACAGATTAAACATTTTGAAACAAAATCAGAGATGTCTCGTTTCATACCAGGCCACTAGTAAAGTTGTTTCAAATCATTATACATTTTCGTACTACCGGATGAACAGATAATCGACTGCTATGAGCTTCATTCAAAATCATCTGAATCAACTCTAAATTTCTTGGAACACACATTTAGTTTTTAAACCTAAAACAACCTTCAATATCAACTCAAAACTCTGAATTAGTATTCGCATCACATTAAGCCCATTCTACTATCAATTCGTTATCAACTTTTTGAGCCTAAAAATCATTGAATAAATAACAGTTTTGCTTTCAACTCAGCTACAAGTGAATCGTCATCGGATAGAGTCAATTGAGTATTCATGGCACGTAGAGCAAACAATGATTTCAGACTCAAAGCATCAGCAACAACATTGGCTTTCCCTAGATGGTAGTCAATTACAAGCTCGTAATCTTTTAGCAACTCTAACCATCTTCACTGTCGTAAATTCCGATCTTTCTGAGTCATCAAATATTTTAAGCTTTTGTGATCAGAATAAATATGACATTTTTCATCGAACAGATAGTGGTGCCAAATCTTCAATGCAAACACAATAGCTACCAAATCTAGATCGTGTGTGGATAGTTCCTTTCATGTGGCTTAACTGTCTCGAATCATAAGCTATGACTTTGCCTTCCTGCATTAAAGTACAACCCATACCACTCAAAGATGTATCACTATAAATGATAAATTCTTTACCCGATTCTGGCTGAACTAGCACTGGAGCTTCAGTCAACAAGGTTTTCAACTGATCAAAACTTTTTTGGCACTTTTCTAACCACTCGAACTTAACATCTTTCTGAAGTAGTCATGTCATCAGAGTTGCAATCATAGAGAAACCTTTTACAAACTGTCTATAGTAACCATTAGTCCCAAAAAGCTTGGACCTCGGAAACATTTTTAGGAGGCTTCCAATCTAGTATCATCAAAACCTTGTTTGGATCAACCCGAATATCCAATGCTGATACAACATGACCTAGAAAATTGACTTCTCCTAACCAGAACTCACATTTACTAAACTTCGCATACAACTGATTATCATGCAAAGTCTGTAGCACTAATCTCAAATATTTAGCATGCTCAGATTCATCATGGGATTAGATAAATATGTCATTTATAAATACAACCAAAATCGATCCAAATACTATTTGAAGATCCGATTCATTAAATCCATAAAAATAGCAGGTGCATTAGTAAGTCCAAAAGGCATAACCAAAAACTCATAGTGTCAGTACCCCATTCAGAAAGTAGTTTTTGGCACATTGGAGTCTTTAACTCGCAACTGATAGTAACCAGGTCTCAAATCTATCTTAGAGAACACAGTAGCCCCTTTCAACTGATCGAACAAGTCATCAATCCACAGAAAAGGATATTTATTCTTTATAGTCACTTTGTTAAGTTGTCGATAATCAATGCACATTCTCATAGTTCCATCTTTCTTTTACACAAAAAAATCGGTGCACCCTAGGGAGAGAAACTCAGTCGTGCAAAGCCTCTATCAGTCAATTCTTTCAACTAAGTCTTCAACTCTTTTAATTCTGTCGGTGCCAATTTGTACGGAGCTATCAATATCAGAGTTCACCCGGCACTAACTCAATACCAAACTCTACCTCTCGGATCAGTGGCAAACCCGATAATTCTTCAGGAAACACATCCGGATACTCGTACACAATTGGTACTAATTCAATCTTCTTTTTGGTCACTTTAGAGTTGAGCACATAAGAAAAATAAGTTTCACAACCCTTTCTCACATATTTCTGAGCTAACATCGAAGATATCATTGCCAGTAAACCTTCAGATCATTTGACTCAATCCGAATAACCTCATCATTTTGACATCGTAAATTAATAGTCTTCCATTTGCATTTCTGATGTGTCTCTAACTAACTATGATCACAATAATGGCAAGCGCACCTATCGTTTAATAGTATAGTTATGGTAAGACCGAAAATATCGTATCCACAAGGACCAAGAGTACTAGTAATTACTATCTTTCTATTATCTAGCCTAAGAATTGGAGTGATTTCTTTTAAACTAAAATTAATTAAAAGCATGATAGATAATGAATTGGGAAAATACTTTTAAACAATTTTATGAAAGAGGCAATACCCAAGGAAGAATCCACCTAGACTTCACTTATTACTTCTAATTCATACAATTTCTTCACTTGACTTAATCTGTAGAAATCCCTGATTTATGTTAGTATCTCCATCGAGACTGAGAACAACTAACTCTAGGTTGACTAATTGAAATTTCTTTCTAATTAAAACCCCTATTGTCACATTAACTCGATCTATGGATTCCCTTATTAGATTTGACTCTAATCCGATAGATTTTCATCGTTCTATGTCTAGGATTGCATTAAACTCCGCTTAATTGTGTTGATCTACTATTAAACAGGGACTTTTGCTCCTCTGAATAAGCACATACGACTTGAATCAATAACATGAATTATTAAAGCAAGAATAAGAACTCACAATTAAGAATAAGAGCAAGTATTTTTCTTATAAACCAAATAGTAATAAGATCCATCTTAGGTTTCATCCCCTCAGGTATTTAAGGGATTTAGTTCATACTGATAGAGGGAAACATTTTAAAATAAGGAAAACTAAAAAACATAAAAAAACCCAAAAACTTGAAGAGAAATTGATAGGAGATCTTCAGTCTTGATAGGGATCCTTCTTCCAAGCTGCTCCCAATGGTTGTCTTCGAGTATTTTCTTCTTTCTACTCTCTGTGTATCCTTTTAGGTCTTCTCCTATGGTGTTTATATAGGCTTTGGAGCACCTTTTCTGAATAGAATTAGACTTAGGTTTGGTAGGGACACGCCCGTGTGACACGCCCGTGTAAGATAGCTTAGGCCGTGTTCGATTCTGCTCGTTACACACAACCGTGTGGTCTGCCTGTGTGTGATAGTCCAGGCCATGTTGATTTTTGAGGTAGGCCCATTTTGTCCCTTTTTGGCCTGTTTCTCAATCTTTTCGACTCCCTATGCTCTCTTGAGTGTAAAACATGAAATTAAAGGATTAGGAGCATCGAATTCATCAAATCTAATGAAAATTCATCCAAAAATAAGCCAAGCATGGGGTCAAAATATGTATAAATTATGGTTTATCAAATATCCCCACACTTAAGCCTTTGCTTGTCCTCAAGCAAAATCCTCAACTCACAATCAAAATAAATTCTTCTCAACTTATAATTTTCATCAATAATGTTTTGAAATAATTCACACATAATCATGTATTGAGAATTCTACTTAAAAGAGAATCAAAGTTTCAAACAATCCAAGTCAAACATTTGAATCATAAAATCATAGGTATTCCCCTTCATCTAAGTAATTACCTTTAATTTCAAATCGAAAAAGTTGACATCCTCACTAAAGATTCATTCAAATCACTCGAAGTGTTTAAGGTTCAATAATTAAACATTCAAAAGTCAATCATGAAAAGTTATTACCATAGGGTTGCATGAAAATCAAATCTCCACCACTATAAATGAAATGATACACAAATCAAAAGGTCTTTAGCAAGGTTGTAATGGGGCTTGGGTTAAAGGTGTGGATAAAGGCTGAAAAAGATGGTTAGAATCGAGATTAATGTAATAAATTACCAACTAGAAAAATAGTTCTAATTACTGAATTACAAATAAGTACCCAAAATTAAAACTACTCACACTTTAGAACGTGAGCTTTCCCTGGAAATAATAACTTTAACTTGTACAAGCTCAATAAAGAATGTAATTACATGATTTTTTTTTAAGAATAAGAACAAGTAATGAGTATATGTAGGTAATACCTAAAAAGAAATAATTCAGCAACTAGAATGACGAACATAGTTAGGTAACAAATCAAATTAAATCTCGATAAAAAGGAAGTCAATAAAAAGGGAAAAATTCTTAATGAATCAAAAATAGTTAAATTGTGGGTTATTATTAAAGGGGAAAATCAAGAGACGATGGTGATAAACCATAATATATACATATTTTTATCCCACATTTGGCATACTTTTGGAGTAAGTGGGTTGAATCCTAGGTGCCTTTATCATCTCAGTATATCAAATCAAAAGTGTGGTCTTGACATGCATAATCGAAGCTAGTTCTAGAATAACGATTCAGTGTTGACACACTCATAACCAATAAAAGAAGTGAGCAAGAAAGAATATATGCTCTAAAGGATCAAAATCTCACAAAAATTATGGGTTTTTTATGTCAATCCTGTAAACTTACAATTTCAAGATAATACCTCAATTTAGGGAAATACTCAAAAGATCAACTTTTTCATGCTTGATTCTCTAATGTCTTAAAGTTTAATAATCAGTGCACAATTACCTATGATTTAATCCAAAACATACAAATAAAAATTATAAATCAATCCAAATTCAATCTAATAGTAATATGAGTAGATTACTTGAGAACAAGATAAAATTCAGGGATTTTTCTGATAATCAATTAAATAACCTCCCCACACTAAAGATGTACATTGTCTTCAATGTATAAAGATAGATAATAGCAATGTAAGAAGAAAATCATAAGAGAGGGAAAGAGGTGAAACTTCCTGAATTATGGATGAAATCCTTAAAAAGTGAAAATTGTAGAAATAGGTCCAATGAGAAGCATGATGAACTAGGCAGAGGTGAAGGTAGGGGAGAATACTCCAGTAGTTTGTTCATTCCTTAGTACCAAATTGAAACACCCCAAACCCGGCCCACAAGCCTTGACCGGATCTGGTATGTTCCCCGGTGTAAACCGTTTCAAATTCTTTTGTTACTTAGGAAAAACTTGTGTGATTTGGAAGTAAGATCGTTTTGGGTTGGGCTTGAGATGAAAACAAGTTTATTTCATTATTAAAAATTCCTTTACTTTAAGTGACAAAACGTTTGGGCTTTGTTTTAAAAATAGATTTACTTAATCTTTTAATAAGTAAAAGTTTGTAAGCTTAATAAATAAAACAGAATAAAAATAATTCTACTAAGGCCTTATTACATCAAATAATTCCCAAAATTTAAAATTCAAAATACTTAAAATAAAATAGTCCAAATAAAAGAAATCAACTTCACATAGCCTCCACTAATCATCTGTAGGCGCTCCATCCATCACTGGTCGTCACCTAAAAAGTAATTCCACAACGGGGTGAGTCAACAGACTCAATGTGTAACCAACACTAAAATTTAATATTTCAGGCATACAATGTCATTCATGTTCATAAAGCATTTAAACAATATGATGCAACTTGAACCCAAACCTATATGCCATCCGCTACACATCACCCGTACCATCCTGCACACCGTGGGGACTACTAAGTCAACCCTTCATCCGCTACACACCATTGAAGGTAGTCGCTGCAGTCGACGTGCTCATCGCCCTTATAAAATTTGTGGTCTTAGGTCACCACATTTAGAATTCGTGGTCTTAGGTCACCACATTCAGTTTTACGTGGTCTTAGGTCACCACATTCGCCGTGGTCTTAGGTCACCACATTCAGATTTCGTGGTCTTAGGTCACCACATTAACTTCCCATTTTCATATAACTCATATGCCCCATATTTCATACACAATATGCAAAATCATGCCTTAATTCACATTCTTATCACTTTTCACATGTTAAAATAACATATATTCATATTCCTAATAGGAGTAGGAAACTTACCTTAGTACTTTGTACCATAGTATGGTACCTTAGCCATATTCACATTCTTATAAACATGCACATTTAATTTAAAACATAGCCATGAACATATTAAAACTTAGAGTAGGGTACACACTGATTCGCTTAACGATTTCACTTGAAATCTCGAATTAGATCTTAGATCTTTAACTCCCTACATTTGGCCCATATTAAATATTTAATGAAAAACTCATTCTACCATAAACCAAATCCTAGTAGGATTTGTGTACTAAAACTTACCTTAATATCGATTTGCTTATTACTCAAATCCAAAACTTTGTTATTCTTCTCCTTGTATTCACCAAACACCGGATCTCTACATAGGTTAGTTTCGCTTTTAACAATTATGAAATAGATCCAGATATCCAAAATAGGCCTTGGCGAACATACCTATGTGCTTACCTTGTGGATTTTAAATCCCAAATTCACCGAATAACTAGGGAACACGCGTCTATGGTGTACCTTCGAAAAGAATTTCTCCTTCTTGTAGTTGACTTAAACAAATCCGAAAAGATCTCTTCAAAGTTTCAAAGAACAAGATATTAATGGGGTTAGTCCTAGATTTCGCAAATCTTAAAAAAAGGATGAAAATCGAATGATAACTAGTTCTTACCCTTAATACGTAAGTCGACAACCCCTTGTTTGAAGTCTCAAAACTATTCGGCTATGGCCTTGATTTTAGCAAACTTTTGGCTTTTGGAAGATTATGAAAGAAGAAGAGAAAAGAGTTTGAGCAATTTGGTAATGAAGTTTGACTACACAAGGTATATTTTCGACAGCAAAACAATGAAGAAAGGAGATATTTGCTAGAGAGAATTGACGAGAGAGAGAGTTAGAAGAAAGAATGAATGGCCTCTTTTACTTTTATAGCCAAAATTACTAACTTAGAATCCTTTACTTGGCCATCACTCTTCTATTTTGATAGCTTTATCTCTTTAATTAAAATTAAAGAATAATCCTCAATTATCTCTTTGAAAATAATCCAAAATAAATCATCATTTATCCACCTATTTAGCCGAAGTTTTAAGGAGAATTAAACTCTTCCTTAAGAGTCCTATTGCCATCCATTGCTTCCTCTTTAAATAATTAAATAAAAATTACTTAAAGTCTTAGCTAGATGCCATCTACCCCTTCCCTTGATGAGCCAAATTACACTCTCAAAAATGCTCACCTCTCGCTCGAACCTAAGTGGCACACACATCTGGTGGGCATTTACGGGCTTAAGTGGTGCCTCCTTGTCACTTTTCCAAGCCCGCTTTTGTGTCAAATTTCTTCTATTAATTTTCTTAAGGCCACCTTGCCTTAAAACTTATCATTTTAAGATATTTCCTTACATTTCCAAGTTTCTAAAAACGCTTATTTCTCCTTTAAACTTATCATTTCTAAAGCATTTCCTTACATTTCCAGGACATTTCCCTACATTTCCTTACATTTCCCTACATTTCCTTACATTTCCATACATTTCCTTACATTTCCATACATTTCCATACATTTCCTTACATTTCCATACATTTCCATACATTTCCATACATTTCCATACATTTCCTTACATTTCCATACATTTCCATACATTTCCTTACATTTCCATACATTTCCATACATTTCCTTACATTTCAAGGTTCTAAAATGCACACCACATATCACAAGAACATGCTATTTCATAAAATTAATTTGTTCATTCCTTAGTAGCACCTTCAACCTTTTGAAATTGTGGAGTCATCAAGAAAGTTTTAGGAGTTTTATTAATGGACTTCATTATGGTTACTCGATAATAAACAAACGGAGATAAAAAGAAATCAAAATATACTAATATAAATCAAAGACAAGAAAGATAAAGAGAAAGAGTTTAAAAATTAAAATAAAAGAAAAAGAAAAAATAAATGGACTTAAAGGTCCTCATCAACAGATGGTTCGAGAGGTGGGGGTGGTGGTGATATGTGGAAGTGCTGACAAATCTGCTGTAGAGTCGCCTCGAGGCCGTCGGATCATCGAGCGTTGTCATTGAATTGTTGAGTGCAGTACTGCTCGAAACGAGTGAGGCTTCAGATATGTCAGTCAATGAAGCAGCCGCATGAATTGGTCGATGAGAAGGTGGTGGTGCAGAAGGTGGCTCCTCATGATGTAAAGGGACATCATCAGTAATGTCCTCTGGGTTGTCCTGATCGGTGGCTTGCGATAGACAATATTAAGGAGGATCAAACCCACGACGACGCTCAATCATCCTCATATGAAGCATCGTTGAGAAGCCCTGTGGGGACATCTGCCCAATAAGCATGAGCGAAGAGGACTGAGCTGCGGTGTTGAGGAGGCCAAAGTATCGAGCCAAGAGCGTCACATATGGGCCAATGGAGAGGACCCCCTTCCTATGTTGCTCTGTCTGATGTCGAATGGCAAGGGCGATGAAGTAAGCTAAATCAAACACGTGCTCATGTGCCATGCTCCATTAAAAGTAGGCGTCGTGAGTGTTGACGACGCCAGTGCTCACTCGCCTACCTGTCAAAGTGTAAGCCAGAATGGCATGTAAATACCTCAAGGATGGGGCGAGAGCTGATCCTTGGAGTAATTGGGATCGTAGGTAACCGAGGCAGGAACTAATACTCTCCAACAGGAAGAAAGAGAGTAGTGGATGTGGCGATGAAAGTTCTCGAAGTCGTCGTCCTCCATGAATTCCTCGGTATAAAGTCCCAAAGCGACCCCAAACTCTGGGATACTCAACTCACGTACTAGGCCTCCAAGGTGAAACTGGACTGTGCTTGGGTCGTCAAAGTTTTTCATGAACGCTTGAAGGTGAAAGGTGGAACAGAGTTCCCAAGTAAGCTCTAAGTAGGTCCGCCGACAATCTCAAAAAATGCCTCCATAGGTCAGTAGTCATTAGGGTCCGAACTGTGTCAGCTAGTTGGACCTGCTTTAAGGCGGCCCAATCAATACATCTCCCCACGCCGAGGGGTCATGCACGAAGTATCTGAAAAAGTTCCTCCTGGGGTCCAAGGGTAAACTGTAGAAAAGGATGGCGTACTTCGGCAGATGCACTCACAGGGGTAGCTCCGGGTCCCTTCCGCTTTTTCAAAGTGGGGACAACAGTCTTTTTCCCATATAGAGGAGTCATTATGTGCCGATGGAGGTATTAAGGCGCGTATAGACATGGTGGTGGTGCACGGGCATGGTGGTGGCGCACGGGCGTGGTGCAGGGGCTGGTCCTCATGGAAAAGAAAGAGAGAAGAGGAAAGGAAAAGAAGAAAAGGATATAAGGGATAGTTCAGTCGCTGGTAGGTCATCGAGGTGGTGGCCGCAATAGGGGAGAAGGTGTAGAGAGGGTGTTTGGGTGAGAGAGCGGCTAGGGTTTTGGAGGGAAAATTAGGGGAGAATGTGAGCAGTAGACGAGGGTTTAAATAGGTATATAGGCACACAGTCGCGACCCACTCCCGTGTGCCCTGTGTTTAGCCCGTGTGTTTCTTAAATGTTGGTTTAGGGCATGTCTGAGTCTTGGCCCACGCCCGTGTTCCCTGGGCATGTTAGGTCACACGGCAGAATCGCACAGCCATGTGATGCTTCGTTCATTTCTCCCATGCCCGTGTAGAGGTTCACACTCCCGTGTTAATTAATCAATATAGACTACGGCCTATAAGCACGAGCGTGTCACACGCCCGTGTAACTTACTCAGTTTCAACCATGGCTTCTGAGCACAGGCGTGTCGCACGCTCGTGTCACTTACTCAGTATCGCCTACGGTCTTAAGGCACGCCCGTGTGGGTTTATCGCATCCCGTGTTCTTTAGTCAATTTCGACCACGGCCGCATCGCACGGCCATGGCATTTTATCGCAGCCCGTGTTTTAGGAAAATTTTTTGTCTTGTTTTCGCATGGTCTCCGCCATGCCGATGTACCTACTTGTCGTGTCCACACGGCCACGGCCACGCCCGTGTGCAAGGCTGTGTGGGTAGGGAAACTTGTGCCTATTAATTTGGTTAGTTTTTAGTTAGGTGGTAAAAATAAAAAATGGACATTAATGAGGTTAGTGCTCGGGATGCCTCCCGAGAAGCGCTTATTTAGAGTCTAAGCTCGAGTCACCTTTTATTCACATAATCTTAGTTGTTCGAGGAGTTGAAACTCCTTATTCCTGCTATCAATTTTGTTAAAATAAGGTTTTAGACGAGTACTATTTACCTTGAAGGTGCCAAATTTGGAATGAGTTACCTCGACTGTACCGTATAGAAAATATTAAGTACCGTGAAAGGGGTTGTTCCATTAGGTTCAGAAGTGGCAACACGAGGATCTGCATTATCCATTAGAACTCGGTCTCCAACCTTAATTTGATCGTTTTATTTTTAGGCTCATCATAGCTCTACTTTAGTTCATCGTGTACTTTCAATTTCTCCTTAAACTGTGTTCGCCATTCATCTAGTTCCTCCATCTGGAGCCTTCGTTCCTCATGAACAGTTCTGTTCTCAATCTGGAGCCTTCGTTCCTCTATCATCTTTTTCTGAGGAATTTCTTGCAAAGAAGATTGAACATTAAGTTCACTTACATTAACAAGACTTGCATCATCTTGATCACTAGATATTCTGATAAAATCACGTGCTTGGAGTTTAATCATGTCATCACTTACACGAAGTATTAATTCTCCTGTACCATCATCAATAATGGTCCTAGCAGTTGAGAAAAGGGTAATCCTAAAATTAAAAGAACGGTACTATCCTCATCCATGTCTAAAACAACAAAGTCTACTGGGAATATGAATTTATCAACTTTGACTAGCACATCTTCAATTATACCCCTAGGAAATATAATGGTTTTATTTGCCAATTGAATGCTCATCCTAGTTTGTTTAGGTTTCCCAAGACCTAGCTGTTTAAACATTTTTTAAGGCATAACATTGATACTTTCCCCTAAATTAGCTAAAGCATTATTAACAGATAAACCACCAATTAAGTAAGGAATCGTAAAACTACCTGGATCTTTTAATTTGCGGGGTAGTTTATTCTGTAAAATTGCTGAGCACACTGCATTTAGCTCCACATGCGACGCATTGTCTAATTTCTGTTTGTTTGCCAAAAGATCTTTTAAAAATTTTACTGAATTGGGCATCTGTGAAAGAGATTCAATAAACGGTAAGTTAATATGTAATTTTTTAAAAGTTTAAGAAATTTACTGAATTGTTCATTTGTACGGTCTTTTTTTGTTGCATTGGGATATGGCACACGAGGTTTGTACTCTGTACTTACCAGTTTTGGTTTATTATGGCTTACCTCAACCTTACCTTTATTTACCACGTTTTCTTGCCTTAGTTTTGGTTCGTCCAACCCTTCATTATTATGAACAATAATGGCATGAAGTTGCTCCTTTGGGTTAGTTTCAGTGTTGCTTGGCAGGATGCCTTGGGGTCATTTAGATATTTACTTAGCAAGCTATCCTATTTGAGTCTCAAGACCTTGAATCGACGCTTGTTGATTTTTTAGTATAGTTTCGGTGTTCTGGAAATGCGTTTCTAACACCGAGATTAATCTAGTAAGCATCTCTTCAAGGTTCGGCTTCTTTTCCTGTTGGTAAGGTAGCTGAATGCTCAAGGGGTTGCTATCTTTGGTTTTCTTGTCCTCCCCATGAAAAGTTTCGATGGTTCTTCCAACCTGGATTGTAAGTGTTACTATAGGGATTATTCTGAGGCCTAGAATTATTACCCATATAGTTCATCCGTTCACTTTCTATGCTAGGGTTGTAGGATGGATATTCTGTATTCCCCATTCCTCCTCCATTCGTATCGCACTGCACCACTAGATGTACCTGCGAAGAACTACACAAACCATCAATCTTTTTATTTAAAAGCTCTACCTGGTTTGATAGCATGGTAACTGCGTCAAAGTTGAAAACACTGGCTGCCTTTGTTGGCTTCATCCTAATAACTTGCCACTGATAGTTATTTAGTGACATCTCTTCAATGAAGTCGTAGGCAGCCTCAGGTGTTTTGTTGTTTAGTGTACTGTCGGCGGCTGAATCAATCAATTGCCTAGTTGAGGGGTTCACACCATTGTAAAAGGTTTAAACCAGTAGCCATAATGGTAACCCATGGTGAGGGCATCTTCTCAGTAGATCATTGTATCTCTCCCATGCATCGTAAAGCATTTCCAAATCCATCTACACAAAAGAAGAGATATCATTCCTCAACTTAGCCATTTTAGCTGGCAGAAAATATTTAAGTAAAAAATTTTCAGTCATTTGTTCCCATGTAGTGATTAATCCTCGTGGTAACAAGTTCAACCACTGTTTAGCTTTGTTCCTCAATGAGAAGGGAAACAACCAAAGGCAAATGGCATCATCAGAAATGCCAGTAATCTTGAAAGTGTCGCAAAATTCCAAAAAATTTGCCAAGTGATTGTTTGGATCCTTATCCTGCACACCATCAAACTGAACAAACTGTTGAATCATCTGAATAGTGTTAGGTTTCAATTCAAAATTATTTGCAGCAATAGCAGGTCTAACAATACTTGATTCAGTTCCTGTTAAAGTAGGCTTAGCATAATCATACATAGTTCGAGGAGCACGGTTCTAATTTATTGGATCTGGAGCGACCATAAGAGGTAGCAGATTATTCTGGGGATCAGCCATCTCCTCGGTATTAGTGATATCATTCTCTTGCTCTTCTTGTATGTATTGTAGGCTTCGCCTTATCTCTCTACGATTTCTGTGAGCTGTACTCTCAATCTCACTGTCGTAAAGCAAAGGTCCTGACGGGTTTCTTCTAGTCATAAACTAGAGACACCTGCCAGAAGAGAAAAATTAGAAAAGTAATAATAAAATAAAAATATATTGCAATAAAAAAGGCTAAAGTAATAAAAATTTAGTGTTCCTAATATCTTAGTCCACAACAACAGCGCCAAAAACTTGATGTGTCTCTAACTAACTATGATCACAATAATGGCAAGCGCACCTATCATTTAATAGTATAGTTATGGTAAGACCGGAAATATCATATCCACAAGGACCAAGAGTACTAGTAATTACTATCTTCCTATTATCTAGCCTAAGAATTAGAGTGATTTCTTTTAAACTAAAATTAATTAAAAGCATGACAGAGAATGAATTGGGAAATTACTTTTAGACAACTTTATGAAAGAGGCAATACCCATGAAAGAATCCACCTAGACTTCACTTATTACTTCTGATTCATAAGATTTATTCACTTGACTTAATCCGTAAAAATCTTTGATTTATGTTAATATCTCTGTCGAGACTAATAACAACTGACTCTAGGTTGATTAATTGAAATATCCTTCTAATTAAAACCCCTATAGTCGCATTAACTCGATCTATAGATTCCCTTATAGATTTGACTCTAATCCGGTAGATTTATGTCGTCTTATGTCTAGGATTTCATTAAATTCCGCTTAATTGTTTTGATCTACACTTAAACAGGGACTTTTGCTCCTCTGAATAAGCACATTCGACTTGAATCAATAACCTAAATTATTAAAGCAAGAATAAGAACTCACAATTAAGAATAAGAACAAGTATTTATCTTATAAATCAAATAGTAATAAGATCCATCTTAGGTTTCATCCCTCGGTTATTTAAGGGATTTAGTTCATACTGATAGAGGGAAACATCTTAAAATAAGAAAAACTACAAAACATAAAAAAAACCCAAAACTTCAGGAGAAATTGATAGGAGATCTTCAGTCATGATGGGGATCCTTCTTCCAAGCTACTCCCAATGGTTGTCTTCGAGTATTTTCTACTTTCTACTCTCTGTGTATCCTTTTAGGTCCTCCCTAGAGTGTTTATATAGGCTTTGGAGCACCTTTCTTGGCCCACAAGTAGTCTTTTCTGAATAGAATTAGACTTGGGTTTGGCAGGGACACACCTGTGTGACATGCCCGTGTCCAATAGCTTAGGCCGTGTTCGATTCTGCTCATCACACACGGCCGTGTGGTCTGCCCGTGCACGATAGTCCAAGATGTGTTGATTTTTGAGGTAGGCTCATTTTGTCCCTTTTAGCCCGTTTCTCATTCTTTTTGACTCTCTAAGCTCTCCTAAGTATAAAACATGAAATTAAAGGATTAGGAGCATCAAATTCATCAAATCTAATGAAAATTCATCCAAAAATAAGCCAAGCATGGGGTCAAAATATGTATAAATTATGGTTTATCAAGTTTACAATAGCATCATGTAGAGTTAACCAATCCATACCCAGAATTATATCAGACTCGTCGAATGGCAACAACATCAAATCAGCCGAAAAACATGAATCTCGAATCAATGGACAATTCTTGCTAACTTTATCAATCAAAACAGACCAGCCTAAGGGGTTCGATACTTTAATCACAAACTCAGTAGATTCTAAAGGCAAAGTCTTACTGGATACTAAAGTCTCACATACATAAGAATGAGTTAAACCAGGATCATCAATGCAACAACACTAGTATCATAGAGAGTGAAAGTACCAGTAATAACATCTAGGGATGAAGCCTCTTCCCGAGCACGAATAGCATAAGCAATGGCAGGTGCGCGAGCCTCAGATCTAACCGTTGTGTAACAATCTGGTTTAGACCCTTGTCGAAATAATGGTTTCGGGACCACGAATCCGAGTCAATGAAATATTTTAATATTATTTTCTATGCCATTGATGGGTGATTAAGCATGTGTTAAATTTTCGTAAGTTAAATTGTCCATTTGCATGCTTAATTTGATAAAAGGATTAAATTGCGTTAAATGCAAAACTAGCATGCTATTTGTTAAATTACCTATGTGTTGTGGCTTTTAAAAGAGGAGGCCTTATGAGGCAATTAAACCATTATTTAGTTAGTGGATGAACAAAGGAAAAATATGCCCTTAATGTATGTTTGTTTTAATTATTAGTTGAAGGGATAATTTTGTAAATATGTAAATAATATGATAATAAATAAAAGAAACAATTGAAAGATGATAGTTATCATCTTATTTTAGCCGAAATTATCAAAGAAAAGAAAGAAATAACAAAGCTAGGGTATTCGGCTATGGTTTGGCTAAATTAAGGTAAGATTTTGACTTGATTTTTGATGATTTTTA
Source organism: Gossypium rotundifolium (assembly GCA_025506655.1). Taxonomy (NCBI): domain Eukaryota; kingdom Viridiplantae; phylum Streptophyta; class Magnoliopsida; order Malvales; family Malvaceae; genus Gossypium; species Gossypium rotundifolium. The sequence goes on along the minus strand of CP106722.1, from coordinate 181,865,786 downwards.
TGTTTTTGAGATTGTTGCTTACTCTACTATCAAGCCTATGTTGTAATTTGAAGAATTGATGATGTTTATGAGATGTGACATTGTAATTTGAAGAATTGATGATGTTTATGAGATGTGACATTGATGAAATGGTGAGCTTTGTGTTGAGATATGTGTTAAATGAACATGTTTTGTTCTTGAATTTTTGATGAGTTTAGCTAATTAGGGCTAAATTGTAAAAATAGTATTTTGAGGGATTAAATTGTGAATTTGATGAAATGTTTGGACTTGTATGAGATACATAAACATTCGGCTAAGCATGGGTATATGGTGATTTTGTATATTTGATGCTTTGAGAAAAAGGACTAAATTGATAAAATGTGCAAATGTGAGGGTTAAATAGCAAATTGCCCTAAATATGTGTCCTTGGATCTAATTGAATGATTTGATGAATGAATAGGTTAAATCTATATATGTATAGATCAAGAATTGAGGAAAACGGATTTAGATCGGAGAAAGTCAAAAATCATTGAATAGCCGTACGATTCCGTTAAATCAAACTCGAGGTAAGTCGATATATAAATAAATGTATTTGTATTGAATTATGTATGTTCATATGACTATTGATAATGATGAATGCATATGAGATGTTGTATATATGAATTCTGAGATAAGATCGACATAGTGTGAACATCCGAGAAGTCCCGCTCGAACCTAGGAATAGATATGATTAACTATGTCATGACATAGGTGTCTATTATGTGATATCGTGTAAGACCACATTTGGGACGTTGGCATCGATATGAGATTTACTTGTAAGACTATGTCTAGGACATTGGCATCGTATTTGATTCGTGTAAGACCCTGTCTGGGATAGTGGCATTGATATTTGGTTACATGTAAGACCACGTCTGGGACGTTAGCATTGTACGATTATTCCGAGCACTCTGAGTATCCTATTAGTTTCGAACGGTTCAACGGGCAAATCTGAGAATTAAACGACTATGTGAGTTGTATATCTGTTTCAGGTATGTTTGAAAGTACACTATGTGTGTATGAAAGGTAAGTGATAAACCGTAAAAGTAACATATTTTAACCCCATATTTAGTATGCTTTTAGGATGATTTAGCCCTGATTTATGTAAAAAGGTGCTTTTAATCCTTTCTTTTCATATTTCTACTCAGGAAAGCACCCGAGGATGAAAAGAACAAGAAACGAGCTTAAAACGGGCCAATTTGGGCCAAAGAAGAAAATGGACACGGCCTAGACTTCAAGCCACATGGCCTGGACTTCAAGCCGCACGGCCGTGCTTCAACAATTAACTAAGACACGGCCATGCCACGATTTACACGGTCGTGCCCCAATCAAAAGAATTAAGACACAGCCCAACCACGATTTACACGGGCGTGTGCCATGGCCGTTCCCCTGTTACGGGAGAGAGCAATTTCACTTGGATTTGGATACTTAGAGCCAAAGAAACACTTTCCAAAGCTTATTCAAATACAGACTAAGAAGCAGACTTAAATTAGGACACTTGGAGGCCAAGTAAAGCATTCCAAGAGCCTATATAAACACCTTAAGTGTATCCTGAAAGGGGGCGGTGAGCTAGGCCAAGGAGCCGAGCCAGAAGGATCACATTTGTGGGAATCACTTGAAGATAGCCAGAAGATCCATCTCAAAGAGCCAAAATCTACTCAAGATGGCAGATTTCTCCTTCAATTCCTCTAGGGGGTTTTAGGGATTTCTTATGTTTTGTTTTATCTTTTCTCTTGAGATGTTTTTATTCATTATGAACTAAACCCTTCAGATACCTGAAAGGCATGAAACCTAGATGAATTTTGTTATTATTTTCTGAATTATATGATAAATACTTAGTTTTTTTCTTAATTATGTTGCTTAATCCAAATCTGATGTGCTTAGGTGGAGGAGGAATAGACCCTGCTTAAGAGTAGATCTAGCATAATTAAGCGGAGTTGATCGAACGCCTAGAGATAGGGTTACGAGATTTTGTCGAATTAGGGTGAAACCTAATATGGGAATCCATTGATCGATTTACTGCTATTCTAGGGGGTTATTATAAGTGAACGAGAGTTCCACTAATTAACCTAGGGTTAGATGTTATTTGCCTCGAGAGAGGGTTTAATATAGGTTAGGAAGTCCTACGGATCAAGCTAAGTAAAGAAGTCATACGATTCAGCAATAAGTAACAAGTGAAGTCTAGGTGGATTCTTCCTGAGGGTATCATCGTAATCAATTGAGTTTCTTCAAGTTATTTCCCAATTCATTTTTTTTTTGTCTTTGCGTCTTTAGCTTAGTAGTCGTTGAACTAGATTAAATTAACCAATCACTCAATATTTTAGGCTAAATAATAAAAAGAAAGTGAGTATTAGTACTTTTAGTTCCTTTGGGTTCGATAATTCGGCCTTGCCTAAGCTATACTACTGTTCGATAGGTACACTTGCCTTTAAGTCGTTGTCAGAGTTAGTTTCCAGGTTTGATCATTCTATTTATAAATTTAAAGCTCTGATTTCAGCGATCAAGTTTTTGGTGCCATTGCCGGGGAACTAAAATATTAAGAAAACTCTATTTTTATTACTTTAGCCATTATTTTATTTCGTAATTTATTTTATTCCATTATATTTTTTAAAAAAATTTTATTTTTCTTTCTTTTTCCTAGCATGTACCTCTAGTTTATGACTAGACGAAACCCGACAAGACCTCTAGTATACGATAGTGAAATTGAAGCTACCGCTCGGAGAAATCGCAAAGAAATTAGGCAAGTTCTAAATTACACAGAAGAAGAGCGAGAAGACAGATCTAATCCTACTGAAGGGATGGACGAAAATAATCCACCACGAGGTGTGGCAGATGCTCCGCGCACTATGTATGATTATGCTAAACCCAATTTGACAGGAGCAGAATCTAGTATTGTTAGGCCTGCTATAGTTGCTAATAATTTTGAATTAAAGCCTAGTACAATACAAATGATTTAACAATTTGTTAAATTTGATGGTTTGCAGGACGAAGACCCGAACACTCATATAGCAAATTTTTTAAAGTTCTGTGATACTTTCAAAATAAATAGTGTTTCTGATGATGCCATTCGTCTTTGGTTATTTCCCTTTTCATTAAAGAATAAAGCCAAGCAATGGTTGAACTCGTTACCACGAGGGTCAATCACTACATGGGAACAAATGACTGAAAAATTTTTATTAAAATATTTTCCACCAGCCAAAACGGCTAAATTACGGAATAATATTTCTTCTTTTGTGCAGATGGATTTAGAGACATTATACGATGCATGGGAGAGATACAAAGATCTCTGGAGGAGATGTCCACACCACAGATTACCATTATGGCTTCAAGTCCAAACCTTCTACAATGGTGCAAATCCCTCAACGAGACAACTAATTGATTCAGCCACCGGTGGAACCTTGAATAATAAAACTCCTGAAGCAGCCTACGAATTCAATGAAGAGATGTCGTTGAATAATTATCAGTGGTAGGTAACAAAGACAAAACTGACAAAATCAGCCGGAGTCTACATTATTGATGCAGTAACCATGCTACCAAATCAGGTAGAGATGATGAATAAAAAGCTTGACAGTTTATGTTCTTCGTAGGTGCACCCAATCATGCAATGCAACGCAAGTGGAACTATGGCAAATCCTGAGTATCCACCCTACCAACCGGACGCAGAGAGTGAACAGACAAACTATATAGGTAATAATTTCAGATCTAATAACAATCCTTATAGTAACACTTACAATCCAGGTTGGAGGAACCACCCAAATTTTTCATGGGGAGGCCAAGGAATTCAAGGAAATCAAAGACAAAAACTTCCTTCAAATTTCCAAAATCAGCCATATCCCCAAAAAAAGAAGCCAACCCTCGAAGAGATGCTGACAAAATTTACATCAGACACAGAAAAGCGCTTCCAAGAAACTGAGAAAAGAATTAAGACCAATGAGAATCGAATGGGGGAACTTGCAAAGTCAGTCAAAGAAGCCACAAATGCAGTCGAACAACTCGCAAAGCTAATGTCAGAACGACCGCTAGGACGTCTACCAAGTAACACTGAGATTAACCCAAATGAGCAAATTCAAGCCATCTCAGCTCAAGACAGTAACGAGTTAGGTGAACCAAAATCAATACAAGAAAACAAGGTAGACGAAGGTAAGATAGAGGTAACACAAGAGAAGCCAAAATTGGTAATCAAGGAGTACCAACCTCGCGTACCTTATCCCGAAGCGATAAAAAGAGACAATTCAGAGGAACAGTTCGGTAAGTTTCTTAAACTCCTAAAGAAAATACATATTAACTTACCTCTTCTTGAAGCTCTTTTTTAGATGCCAGACGTAAGGAAATTCTTAAGATAGCTCATGAATAACAAACGAAAATTAGATGAAGAGCACTACGTGGAATTAAACGCAGCATGCTCAACAATGTTACCAAATAGACTACCACGAAAGCTAAAAGATCCAGGGAGTTTTACAATTCCATGTTTAATTGGTAGTCTAACTATTAATAATGCGTTAGCTAATTTAGGAGCAAGCATATATGTCATGCCTTATTAATGTTTAAACGACTAGGTCTAGGGAAGCCCAAACAAACTAGTATGAGTATACAATTAGCTAATAAAACTGTTAGAATTCCTAGGGGCATTATTGAAGATGTTCTTGTCAAAATAGATAAATTTGTTTTCCCAGTAGATTTTGTTGTTTTAGATATGGATGAGGATAATACCACCCCCTTAATTTTAGGAGGACCTTTTCTAGAAACTGCCAAGACTAAAATTGATGTTGCCACAGGAGAACTTATACTTTGTGTAGGAGACGAATCAATCAGGCTTCAAGCTCTTGACTCGGCCAGAATAATAATCGATGAAGGTGAGAAAGTAAATACAAATGATAATCAAATTGTTCAACTTTCATAGCAGGAAACACCACATAACGACAACCCTGAGCCGACTCATAAGTCCCAAAAAACAAAGAAGAATCCTACAAGGGACAAGACCTTAGGATTGACAAGTTTGAAGAGTAAAGGAAACATGTCAAAGAAGAACCGCATGAAGTAAAATAAGAGGAATCATAAGAAAAGCTCGTAGGAATATCAAACCACTACAAAATAGGAGACCAGGTACTGTGATCGCTGAAATCAGAGCTTTAAAATTTATAAATAGAATGATCAAACCTAGAAACTAAGTCTGACAACGGCTTAAAGGCAAGTGTACCTATCAAACAGTAGTATAGCTTAGGCAAGACCAGATTATAGAACCCAAAGGAACTAAAAGTACTAATACTCACTTTCTTTTTATTATTTAGCCTAAAATATGGAGTGATTGGTTGATTTAATCTAGTTTAACGACTACTAAGCTAAAGACCCAAAGACAAAAAGAACGAATTGGGAAATAACTTGAAGAAACCCAATTGATTACGACGATACCCTCAGGAAGAATCCACCTAGACTTCACTTGTTACTTATTACTGAATCATATGATTTCTTTACTTAGCTTGATCCGTAGGACTCCCTAACCTATATTAAACCCTATCTAGAGGCGAATAATGTCTAACCCTAGGTTAATTAGTGGAACTCTTGTTCACTTATAATAACCCCCTAGAATAGCAGTAAATCGATCAATGGATTCCCATATTAGGTTTCACCCTAATCTGGCAAAATTTCGTAAACCTATCTCTAGGCGTTTGATCAACTCCACTTAATTATGCTAGATCTACTCTTAAGCAGGGTCTATTACTCCTCCACCTAAGCACATCAGATTTGGATTAAGCAACATAATTAAGAACAAACTAAGTATTTATCATATAATTCAGAAAATAATAACAAATTTCATCTAGGTTTCATCCCCTTCAGGTATCTAAAGGGTTTAGTTCATAATGAATAAAAATATCTCAAAAGAAAAGATAAAACAAAACATAAGAAATCCCTAAAACCCTCTAGAGGAATTGAAGGAGAAATCCACCGTCTTGAGTAGATTTTCGGCTCTTCGAGATGGATCTTTTGGCTATTTTCGAGTGATTCCCACAAATGTGATCCTTCTGGCTCGACTCCTTGGCCTAGCTCACCGCCCCCATTCAGGATACACTTAGGGTGTTTATATAAGCTCTTGGAATGCTTTACTTGGCCTCTAAGTGTCCTAATTTAAGTCTGCTTCTTACTCGGTATTTGAATAAGCTTTGGAAAGTGTTTCTTTTGCTCTAAGTATCCAAATCTGAGTGAAATTGCTCTCTCCCGTAATAGGGGCACGGCCATGGCACACGCCCGTGTAAATTGTGGTTGGGTCGTGTCTCGATTCTATCGATGGGGCACAGCCGTGTAAATTGTGGTATGTCCGTGTCTTAGTTAATTATCGAAGCACGGCCGTGTGGCTTGAAGTCCAGGCCGTGTCCATTTTCTTCTTTGGCCCAAATTGGCCCGTTTTAAGCTCGTTTCTTGTTCTTTTCGTCCTCAGGTGTTTTCCTGAGTAGAAATATGAAAAGAAAGGATTAAAAGCGCCTTTTTACATAAATCAAGGCTAAATCATCCTAAAAGCATATTAAATATGGGGTTAAAATATGTTACTTTTACGGTTTATCAAATACCCCCACACTTAAGCTTTTGCTTGTCCTCAAGCAAAATTCTCAACTTACAATTAAAATGAACTTTTCGTAATTCACAATTCATATCAACAATGCTTCATCAGAATTCACAGACAATTTATACATGGATAATTTAACTCAAAGAGTCTTAAAGATTCAAACAATATAAGTCATGAATTTTGTAGTACGAAAAATAGGTGTCTCCCCTTAACTAAACGATTACCTTTTAATTTGAAACCGACAAGGATCGACATCCTCACTAAGGATTCAATCAAAACACTCAAAGTGTTTAAGTTTCAAGAAAAGCACTCATAACTCGAACCTGAAAAGTTAATCCCATAGGCTTGCCTGAAAATCAAATCTCCACCACTGTAATATGAGATGATACATAAATCAAAAGGTCTTTGACAGGGTTGTAACGGGGCTTGGGTTAAAGGTGTGGATAAAGGATGAATTAACATAAATAACTCTCTTGAGTCTCATACTCATGAAATCACATAGAAATCATACCCTAATAGGGTCTTACTTGAATTAACATATCGATGCCATGTCCTTGACACGATCTTATACCAATCCTTACATCGAGGCCATAATCCAATATGGTCTTATACGAGACTTTAACTATCGTCTCAACATTCTTCATGCATTTCATCGAAGGGTATTTCATACATCCATAGAGTGAATATACATTCCATACAACATCAGAATACTTAAATGAACTCATACATAATTTCAATAATTACATGTGAACTTACCTTGTTGTCGAAATAGCCGAAAATGACTATTAGCCCACATTTCTCTTTTCATCCGTTCTAGGTCCGAAACTCGCTTTCCTTGATCTAGAACAATGAAATTTACTGACTTATTCATTTAATGACCTTAAAATACCTTAATCTACAATTTAGGCAAAATGACTATTTTGCCCCTACACTTTGGCAAAATTACGATTTTTCCCCCATGCTCGTAAATAAAATTTTATCACATTTTCTTGTTAATCAAGCCTAGATGAACATTTAATCCTCTTACATCTATCCACAATTCCAATTATTTCATGCCTTAATGAACAATTTACAACTTTTACATTTTAGTCCCAAATAGGTGTTTTCATGGCAACACCTTTCACAAAAGTTGTTTCTCATCTTTCTAACATTCATTTTCTTCCATAAAAACTCAGTAATCAGTAATAAATCTCTCATGGCAAGTCCCTAGACTTTGTACCATATTGCAAATTAATCCCCCCATTAGCTAGCTTAAGCTCTAGAGACTCCAAAAATGCAATTTTCATCAAGAAAAAGCATCAAAAGGACTTACTTGAAGAGAAAATAAGCTGCTGAAATCTCAAGCTCCCAAAGCCCTTCTATGGCTGATATTTTCAGTGGAGAAGGAGAATAAATGAAAAAGATGATAGCTTTTTATTATATCATCTTATTTTATTCATTTTCCCAACTAATATCACTAACTTTTTAACATAATAAATGCTCTTATCCCCTATGCTTTAGTATGGCCGGCCAACTCACTTAAATAAGGGAAACTTGCACATTTGGAACCTCCAACTTATAATTCATAGCTATTTGGCACCTCTAGCAAATAAAATAGAACTTTTGCACTTTATGCGATTTAGTCCTTTTTCACAATTTAGCTAGAAATTGCTAAAATTAAGGCACCAAAATTTTCATGCACCCTTATAAACATGTTATAACACATAACATAACATGAAAATAATTTTTTATAACCTCGATTTAGTGACTCCAAGATCATTTGTGTTGACTAGCCCCTAAATCGGGCTGTTACAGTAATATGAGATGATACACAAATCAAAAGGTATTTGACAGGGTTGTAACGGGGCTTGGGTTAAAGGTGTGGATAAAGGCTAAATTAGAGGGTTTAGAATCGAGATTGACCTGACCAATTACTTAACTAAAATAATAAATGATTACATCAATTGAAAGTTTAAAATTAATAATACTACTATTGATAATACTTTTGATACGAGCTCTTCTTCAACAATTGGAATTTAAATGCATAAGCTCCTTTAATCATATACTAATACTTGAATATACTTTGGTTTTTTAAAAAAAAAAAACTAAGTATATAATTAAATAAATAAAGAACTTTATCAAATAAACTAACTCGGTAACTTGATCAATTCAATTCTCGATAGAAGGGTGGTCAAAAGAATGGTGATAACAAATACAAAGGGTTTTAGGTTGATATTAAGCGGGTAATTCAATAAAAGGGTTGTTGGGATCAAATGGGTTCACTAGGGGTTAATTATATAGGTAAGCTTTTTAGTGGAGTGAATGGGTTAAAACCTAGGTGCCTTTATCATCTCAGTATATCAAATCATTAATGTGGTCTCGACATGTATAATCGAGGCAAGTTCTAGAATAACAATTCAGTGTTGACACACTCATAATTGATAAAGTGAGCATGAAAAAGAATATATGGTCTATAAGGCTCAAATCTCACAAAAAATTATGGGTATTTGACATCAATCCTGTAAATTTCAAGCTTCAAGGTAATATTCAAATTCAGTTCAACAACCTAGGAAATTTTTGATACTTCAAAAATAGACTTATCATGCTTGATTCTCTAGTATTCTTCATGTATAAATCATCAATGCATAATTATCAATGACTTATTCAAGAGCTTATCAATAAAAATCATAAATCATCAGAAATTTCACCCTAATTAATAATATGAGAAAATTTCTTAGGGATAAGACTAAAATTCAGGATTTTAGAATAATGCAAAAAGTTAGGTACTTTTACCCCTCACACTTAAGATGTACATTGCCCTCAATGTATAAAGATAGATAAATAATTATGTGATAAAATAATCAAAAGAGAAGGGGAGAAGTAACACTTCCTGAATTTTGGATGATTCCGGGAGCTGGCGTCTTTTGTGGTAGAAAGTAGGTGGAGGAGGTGGTGGTGGCATTTTCTATGGGCCTGGTGGGGTGTCTACTGATGATCTTTGTGCTAGATAAAGAAATTGGGTAGCCTGCAAAGATATAGCCAAGAAATCTAAAGAAACATTAATAATGTACTAATACTATAATTAAAGACAAAGGAAATAAAGAGAAGGAGACTAAGAAGAAAACTGAAATTGAAAGAAAAGACTAATGGAATAAGGAGTCCTTATTGTTTGATGGTTTGCGAGGTGGGTGTGACCTTTAAGGCTGTGGTGCGTGATTCCCAAGCAGCCTTTAGAACCTAAAACCAAGAAACTAAAAGAATTTAAAATATATTAAGTAGAAGAGAATTATAGATAAGTAGGATAAAGGGGAAAATAAACATAAAGAAGAATTTAAATGGTCTAAAAGACCCTTGGCTTGGTTTTTGAATGAAGCGGCCGGCATGAACTTATGTGTTGGGGTCTCCTTTAAGGAGACAATGCTTGCCTTCTTACGCTTCTTCGGCATGATTCTAGTGTAGCTCAAGAGTCTGGACACTTTTTCTAAGGAAAGAAAGAAAAAGAAAGAAGAAAAATAAGGGGAGAAGGAGGAGGGCTGTAGGGTTTAAATAGGGTCTCAAATCTGGCACGTTCCCACGCACGTGGACCGAGGGTGTGTTAAATGACACGGCCGCATCGCACGGCTATGTGTCTACCCGTTTTTTGACACCACGCATGTGCCTAAAAAGGAAGTGTGTTGGCATGGTTGGACAGCATGGGCATGTTTGTCCCGTGCCTGATAAGTCGGTGGCTTCACACGATTGTGGAGCACGGCCATGCCAATTTGCTGGTGCTCGTGGGGGAGTGGGTGGATCCGTGACGTCGTGGGGTGGTTAGGGCTGATTTGTACGGCCTCTGTTGTGTCAGTTTAGTGGTTCTAGTGGTCCACACGGTCACGAACACGATCATGTATAAGGCCGTGTGGCCTTGAAGTTCTGCACTTCCGGTTAGTTTAAGAGAAAATAAAGAAGGAAGGGAAAGAAACTAAAAATAAATTTAAAAGTAAATAGTGTTAGTACTCGGGTTGCCTCCTGAGAAGCGCTTATTTATAGTCTTAAGCTAGATTTTCCTAGAATTAGAAAAATTAGGGAGGTTTAAAGGTTTGAATATCTTCCCTCTTGCTTAAAATTTTATTTTCTTGATGAGGTTCAAGTCGAGAAACATTTACCTTAAAAGTGCCGAATATTGGATTGCTTACCTCAACTGTTCCATAGGGGAAGATATCATATAACTTAAGAAGTATTTCTCCATTTGTCTTTAGGTCTGTTGTGGTGATGTGCGGATCTGCTTTGTCTAACAGTACCTGGTCTCCTATTTTGTAGTGGTTTGATGTTCCTACGAGCTCTTCTTCTGATTCCTCTGGTTTTACTTCATCCAGTTCTTCTTTGACGTGTGTCCTCTGCTCTTCAAACTTGTCAATCCTAAGGTCTTGTCCCTTGTAGGATTCTTCTTTGTTGTTTTGGGACTTATGAGTTGGCTCAGGGTTGTCATTATGTGGTGTTTCATGCGATGAAAGTTGAACAATTTGATTATCATCTGTATTTACTTTCTCACCTTCATCGACTATTATTCTGGCCGAGTCAAGAGCTTGAAGACTGATTGATTCATCTCCTACACAAAGTATGAGTTCTCCTGTGGCAACATCAATTTTAGTCTTGGCAGTTGCTAGAAAAGGTCTTCCTAAAATTAAGGGGATGGTATTATCCTCATCCATATCTAAAACAACAAAATCTACTAGGAAAACAAATTTACCTATTTTGACAAGAAAATCTTCAATAATGCCTCTAGGAATTCTAACAGTTTTATCACTAATTGTATTATCATCAGAACACCCTAACCCGTAATGTCACGGATTAGGGTTAGAAGTGTTACCGGACAGATCGAAAACATTTACAGAATTATCACATAGTCATTTATCAATCTCATACATAATATCCCTTAAGTAGGTCATCGAGACCTTAAGCATGCTTATAAACCGATTAGGGACTAAACCGAAACACATAAGTAATTTCATAAAAACTTGAAACTTTCCTAATATACAGGGGACACACGGCTGTGGGGGTAGACCGTGCCTCACCCACGACTACTGGACACTCCCGTGTGTCCTTCCCGTGGTAGTATACTGCCAAAATCAACACGGTCACCAAGCACACCCGTGTGCTAAGGCCGTGTACTACTAGATCACATACTGTCATTTCTCACACGGCCACCAAGCACACCCGTGTCGAGGCCGTGTGTAATTTAAGCCATATTCTACCAATTTACCCACGATCTTAGGCACGCCCGTGTGCCTCAACCATGTGACATTATAATCCCTTTTACAAGGCCAATATGCCACCCACTTAGGGTCTTCCTACAAGCAATATATACCTAAACATAATATGCATATATGGCAACCAAAACATATCAAATGGTTCACTTCATCCATACATTCAATATCAATTCCATTCATACCAAATTACAAACTAAATCCTACATCATTTCAAACATGTATCATCCATTTGCTTAACCAAAACTTAACCATTTCATATGCATCAAAACATACTAAATATATGCTTCATAACTCTTTCATTCAAACATTTATCAACTCAAAAGCTTGCCAATACACATGGCCATGCTCACTTCATAAACATATACACCTATCTAGCCTATACATGCCATAATTAGCCATATACATTTTCAAAAGGGTACCAAAATAAGTTTAGTAGTGTGATGACAATCCTTGACAATCCCAAACCTTCAGTAGCTTCGACGACCTATAAAACAGAGAAAACACACACACAAAATAAGCTTTCAAAAAGCTTAGTAAGTCATATACAAATAAACTTGGCATAAGAAATATATATGCAATTTGATCCATTTGCACATCTCATTCACTTAACCATTTATCATGTATATGCTTGATTCATTCCTATGACTACCTTTGTCACATTTATCCATTCAAAACTCATTTGAAACACATAGCTCATTCATAATCTTTCTTGCATCTCATTCACATTAGCCTATTCAAACATACTTTTCTTCAAATCAAAGTCATATGCATACTTACCATTCATGCATACTTAATGCACATTCATCGCACCTGAATCGGATATTCATTCACTTAATTGTTCATAGCTCGGATATACCATTCGTATTGTAGACTCCCCCGTTAACCCCTTAGGAACCTAGTGGGATACTCAGACAGCTCAGAATTATAGTACAATGCCAACGTCCCAGACGAGGTCTTACATGCACTCGTATATCAATGCCATTGTCCCGAGCGTGGTCTTACACGTCTGATCATAATGATGCCAATGTCCCGCACGTGGTCTTACATGAATCAATATGATGCCGATGTCCTGCACAAGGTCTTACTCATAAAGTTCATATCGATGCCTCACGCCCCAAACGAGGTCTTTTACATATAATTCATATCATGCCTACGTCCCAGACGAGGTCTTTTACATATAATTCATATCGATGCCTACGTCCCAGACGAGGTCTTACTCGAAATTTCCATCCAACGCCAACATCCCAGATGTGGTCTTACATGATAAAACAGAACAGATACCTATGTCATGACATGGCTAATCCTATCTATTCCTAGATTCGTACGAAACTTCTCGGCTTTATCACTATATCGAACCTATTTCGGAATTCACGCACTTATCATCTCATACTCATTCATTTTCATCGATAGACATATGAATACATATATTCAATTCAATACAGATAAGTTTATTTGCATAGTGACTTACCTCGGATTTGGTTTATCAAACGGAAACGGCTACTCAGTTATTTTTGCTTTTCCATGATCTAAGTTCGTTTTCCTCGGTTCTTGATCTAAACATATTCAATATTAACCCTTTTATTCACCATTCCATTCAATTCAATCCATAGAAACATATTTAGCGATATTTGCAAATTAACCCTCATATTTGCACACTTTAACAATTTAGTCCATTTTTCACAAAACATCAAATTCACAAAATCCACACACACACACACATGCTTGGCCGAACCTCTCTAGGGACTATATAAGCCCAAATATTTCATCAAATTTGCAATTTAGTCCTTTAATTTACCATTTTATCAATTTAGCCATAATTAGCTAAATTCATGAAAATTTCAAGAACAAAACATGTTCATTTAACACATATCTTTCATTTAACACCTAAACTCATCATAAAGCTCACCATTTCATCAATGGTACATTTCATAAACATCATCAATTCTATAAATTACAACATGGGCTTGATAGTAGACTAAGCAATAATCTCAAAAACATCAAAATCATCAAAATCCAAAGTCAAAACATACCTTAATTTGAGCTTAGATATGGTCGAATATAACAAAGTAAATCCCTCTCTTTTTTTTTTCCTTACAACAACTCGGTGAAAGATGAATGGAAATGGCCACTTTAATGTTTTGTTTTATTAAAACATTAACCATTTATTCATTTACAAAATTAACCTTACAAACAAACATATAAAATACATAAATATAAGGCCATTAATGTCTTTTATGCATCCACTAACTAAATATTGGCACAATTGTCTCATAAGGCATCCTTATTAAAAAGCCATATCAAATGAACACTTTTACAAATATCACGCTAGTTTTGCATTTAATGCAATTTAATCCTTTTATCGAATTAAGCACACAGATGGATAAATTAACTAACGGAATTTTAAACACATGCTTAGTCACATATCAACGGTATAAAAATAATATTAAAATATTATACAGACTCAGATTTGTGGTCCCAAAACCACTGTTCCTAACTAGGGTATAAATCGGACTGTTATAATTCTCCCCCCTTAGGGATTTTCGTCCCCAAAATCTTACCGTTAAATGATTTGGATGTTGTTGTCTCATTGAATCTTCAGTTCCCACGTAGCCTCTTCTAATCCTTGTCGATTCCACAATACTTTTCACTAATGGAATTTTCTTGTTTCCTAACTCTTTTACTTCACGAGCTAAGATACGGATCGGTTTCTCTTCGTATGTCATATCAGATCGAATTTCAATTTCGGATGGGGCAATTTAGGGTTTATTTAGGTTTTAGGGTTTAGGGTTTAGGGTTTAGGATTTAGGGTTTAGGGTTTAAGGTTTATTTAAGGTTTACATGTGAGGATCGGGCCCGATATCGTGAAATACATTGTGAAATACATTGTGAATCTTTTCGAGGGGTAACTTCAACCTATATGAAACAGACCCAACATGTTCAATGATCTCATACGGTCCGATGAATCTCGGACTTAACTTGCCTTTACGTCCGAATCGAAGCACTTTCTTCCATGGATATACTTTCAGAAATACTTTGTCGCCAATCTCAAATTCTATATCTTTTCATTTTAAGTCTGCATAGGACTTCTGACGATCAGATGCTGCTTTCAAACAATCTCGAATCAGTTTCACTTTCTATTTGGCATCTTTTATCAAATCAACCCCGTGAAGCTTATTTTCATTAAGCTCAGTCCAATACAGAGGTGTACGACATTTACATCTATACAAAGCTTCATAAGGTGCCATTTTGATGCTCGTCTAAAAACTATTGTTGTACGCAAACTCGATCAACGGTAGATATTGTTCCCACGAACCAATAAACTCAAGTATACAGCATCGCAACATATCCTCTAAAATCTAAATGACTCGCTCGGATTGACCATCCGTCTGCGGATGAAAAGCTATACTGAAATGCAATTTCGTGCCCAAAGCTTCTTACAATTTCTTCCAGAACCTTGATGTGAATCTCAGGTCTCTATCTGACAAAATGGATAGTGGCACCCCGTGCAATCTCAATCTCAGAAATATAAAGCTCGGCTAATCTCTCAAGTGAATAGTCAGATCTTACTGAAATGAAATGGTTAGATTTTGTCAACCGATCAACTACAACCCAAATTGTATCTTTCTTTTTCGGAGTTAGAGGCAAACCAGAAACAAAGTCCATTGTTACTCTATCCCATTTCCACTCAGAAATCAAAATCGGCTACACCAATCCCGACGAAACTTGATGTTCGGCTTTCACTTGCTGACAAATTAAGCATTTTGAAACAAATTCAGAAATGTCCTGTTTCATACCAGACCACCAATAGTGTTGCTTCAAATCATGATACATCTTTGTACTTCCCGGATGGATAGATAGGCGACTGTTATGTGCTTCATTCAAAATCAATTGAATCAGCTCCGGATTTCTTGAAACACAGATTCAATCTCAAAATCTCAAACAATCATCAACAACTCAAAATTTAGATTCAGAATTCAATTTACACTGAGCTCGTTTCAACAATAATTCATTATCAACCTTCTGAGCGTCACATATTCGCTGTACAAATAACGGTTTTGCTCTCAATTCAGCTATCACAGAATTATCATCAGACAAATCTAATTGAGCATTCAAAGCACTTAGTGCAAACAATGATTTTCTACTCAGAGCATTTGCAACAACATTTGCTTTCCCGGATGATAATCTATCACCAGCTCATAATCTTTTAACAATTCAAGCCATCTTCTTTGACGTAGGTTCAAATCTTTCTAGGTCATTAGATATTTTAGACTTTTATGATCTGAAAACACGTGACATTTCTTACCATACAGATAATGATGCCAAATTTTAAGTGCAAACACAATTGCAGTGAGGTCAAGGTCGTGTGTCGGATAATTCCTTTCATGAGGCTTTAATTGTCTCGAAGCACAAGCTACCACTTTGCCCTCTTGCATCAAAACACTTCCCAGACCGTTTAACAAAGCATCACTATAAACAACAAAATCTTTACCTGATTCTGGCTGTACTAACACTGGAGCTTCTGTTAACAAAGTTTTCAACTGGTTAAAACTTTTCTGACATTTATCCGACCATTCAAATCTGACATCTTTTGAAATAATCTAGTCAATGGAGTAGCTATAGTCGAGAAGCCTTTAACAAATCTGCGGTAATAACCAGCTAAACCCAGAAAACTACGATCTTTGGACACATTCTTTGGAGGTTTCCAATTCAGAATAGCAAAAATCTTGCTCGGATTAACGTGAATCCCCGAAGCTAACACAATATGCCCCAGAAAATTGACCTCATTCAACCAGAATTCACATTTGCTGAATTTTGCGTGCAATTGCTTTTCTCTCAAAGTTTGCAACATAATTTTCAAATGTTCTGCATGCTCATTCTCATCATGTGAGTAAATCAAAATGTTGTCAATAAATACAACAACAAATTGATCTAGATACAGTCTGAAAATTCTGTTCATCAGATCCATAAAAATGGCAGGAGCATTGGTTAGTCCAAATTGCATAACTAAAAACTCATAATGCTTGTACCTCATTCTAAAGGCAGTTTTCGGAATGTTTGAATCTTTAACTCTCAATTGGTAGTATCCCGATCTCAAATCAATCTTGGAAAACACAGTAGCTCCTTTTAACTGATCAAACAAATCATCAATTCTGGGCAATGGATATTTGTTCTTTATAGTCACCTTATTCAACTGACGATAATCGATACACATTCTCATCGTGCCATCTTTCTTTTTCACAAACAGAAAAAGAGCACCCCAAGGCGAAAAGCTCGGTCTAACAAACCCTCTATCAGTCAATTCTTGTAGCTGTGACTTTAACTCTTTCAACTCTATCGGTCCTATACGGAGCTATCGAAATAGGTGTCGTACCAGGCAATAATTCAATACCAAATTTAACTTCACGAATCGGAGGTAAACCCGGTAACTCTTCAGGGAACACATCAAAAAATCACAAACAATAAGTACTGATTCAACTTTCTTCTCAGATACTTTTGAATCAATCACATACGCAAAATATGATTCATATCCCTTTTTCACATAACTCTGAGCTTCAAAACAAATATCACAATAGGCAATCCATTTAAATCACTAGACTCAATTCGTACAGTCTCATCATTCGGACGTCGTAAATCTATAGTCTT
Organism: Gossypium rotundifolium; assembly: GCA_025506655.1. Classification (NCBI taxonomy): domain Eukaryota; kingdom Viridiplantae; phylum Streptophyta; class Magnoliopsida; order Malvales; family Malvaceae; genus Gossypium; species Gossypium rotundifolium. The sequence continues at coordinate 181,848,341 of CP106722.1, read as the reverse complement.
TCTTTTACAGTTTACAACGGCATCATGCATAAACAACCAATCCATTCCCAAAATAATATCGAATTCATCAAATGGCAGTAGCATTAGATCAGCAGGAAAACAGATATCTCGGAACATGAACGAATAGTTTTTGCATACTTTGTCAACTAGGACACTTCTACCTAAGGGGTTCGATACTTTTATAGCAAATTCAGTAGACTCTACAGGCAAAGTCTTACCATATACTAAATTCATGCAAATGTACAAATGCGTAGAACCAGGGTCTATCAAAGCAATCACAGAAATATCATAAAGAGTAAAAGTACCGATTATAACATTAGGTGATGAAGCTTCTTCACGAGCTCGGATAGCATATGCTCTAGCAGGCGCTCTAGCTTCAGATCTTACCATAGTGTTTCTCGTGCACCTCTAACTACCACTAACATTTCTTGTATTCTTTGAAGGTCTACCCCTCCTAGATGCATTTTCAAGTTTCAGATTCTGAACTGTCTCTAGCTCAACAGACTCAGGATAATCACGGATAAAATGATCAAGCGATCCACATCTGAAGCAAGCTTTATCATTTAATCTGCAGTTTCTCGGATGCCTCTTTCCGCAATGTTTACATTCAGGTCTCTCAGATCGAACATTACCAACACTGGCCACAGAAGTTGTTGGGATTTTGAAACTCATTTACAATCTATCTCGGGTCATGTTCAAATGTCTCGCGTTATCCTGGAACGACTTTGATCATCTCTAAATCTTTTCAGAGTAGATTGAAATGATTTGTTCTGAAATCTCTTTCTCAAATCTCGGGCTTTAGTTTTAGCTTTTCTTTTATCTTTCCTAAGTGCTTCAGCTTTGCATGCTCGATCAACGAGTGTAACAAACTTTTTATTTCTAATATCCCGACTAGCAAATGGATATCTTCATTAAGACCATCTTTGAATCTTTTGCACATTATAGCTTCGAAGATACACATTCTCAAGTATATTGACTCAATCTCACAAACTCTCATTCATACTCAGAAACAATCATTTGGCCCTGCTTTAGTTCCAGAAATTCATTTTGTTTCTGATCGACGAATCTCTCACTGATATATTTCTTCCAAACTCAATATGAAAGAAATCCCATGTAACCCGTTCTCTCGGAATAACAAAATTAAGGTTTTCCACCATTGATAAGCCACATCTCAAAGCAAGGATACAACACACTTTATACATTCTTTCGGAGTCAGAGACATTTCATCGAAAACTCGAATAGTATTTTCAATCCAGAACTTGGCTTTTTCAGCATCATCATCCTTAGTAGCTCAAAACTCTTCAGCCCCATACTTACGGATCTTGTCAACCGGAGGCTTATTTAACAGATTTGAATACACAACCGATGGCACAACTATAGTCTGAAGGGGATTAATCGAGGGCGGGGGTTGTGAAACAGTCGGTTATTTCTCATGAATTGAGTGAACCACTCACTCATCATCTAGAAGAAAGCTTATTTAGCTTCTCCCTCCTGACCGCTTGTAGTCGGTCTCAAATCAGAGGGCGCTGTCCCTTGCACGGGAGTAGGCATATTACTTTCTATGTCGTCAGCTACGACTCTTTCGGGATCCATTACTATATAAAAATCACATTTACACATCAGGATTCATCACACTATCACAGTTCAAATATATGGCATGTATAGCTAGACTCTGACACTCTACGTTAGTCCGAGAATCGCCTAAACCGTAGCTCTAATACCAACCAAAAGTAACACCCCTAACCCGTAACCGCGCCAAATTAGGGTTAGAAGTGTTACTGGATAGATCAAAAATATTTATAGAATTATCACATAGTCATTTATTAATCTCAAACATAATGTCCCTTAAGTAAGTCATCGAGACCTTAAGCATGCTTATAAATCGATTTGGGACTAAACCGAAACACATAAGTAATTTCATAAAAATTTGAAAATTTTATAACATACAAGGGACACACGGCCGTGGGGTTAGACCGTGCCTCACCCATGGCTATTGGACACTCCCGTGTGTCCTCCCGTGGTAGTATACTGCCAAAATCAACACGGTCACCAAGCATGCCTGTGTGCTAAAGCCGTGTACTACTAGATCACATACTATCATTTCTCACATGGCCACCAAGCATGCTCGTGTTAAAGCCGTGTGTAATTTAAGCCATATTCTGCCAATTTACCCACGGTTTTAGGCACGCCCGTGTGCCTCAACCGTGTGACATTATAGGCCCTTTTACAAGGCCAATATGCCACCCACTTAGGGTCTTCTTACAAGCAATATATACCTAAACATAATATGCATATATGGCAACCAAAACATATCAAATGGTTTACTTCATCCATAGATTCAATATCAATTCCATTCATACCAAATTACAAACTAGATCCTACATCATTTCAAACATGTATCATCCATTTGCTTAATCAAAACTTAACCATTTCATATGCATCAAAACATACTAAATATATGCTCCATAACTCTTTCATTCAAACATTTATCAACTCAAAAGCTTGCCAATACACATGGCCATGCTCACTTCATAAACATATACACCTATCTAGCCTATACATGCCATAATTAGCCATATACTTTTTCAAAAGGGTACCAAAATAAGTTTAGTAGTGTGATGACTATCCTTGACAATCCCGAGCCTTCAGTAGCTTCGACGACCTATAAAACAGAGAAAACACACACACAGAATAAGGTTTCCAAAAGCTTAGTAAGTCATATACAAATAAACTTGGCATAAGAAGTATATATGCAATTTGATACATTTGCACATCTCATTCACTTAACCATTTATCATGTATATGCTTGATTCATTCCTATGACTACCTTTGTCACATTTATCCATTCAAAACTCATTTGAAACACATAGCTCATTCATAATCTGTCTTGCATCTCATTCACATTATCCTATTCAAACATACTTTTCTTCAAATCAAAGTCATATGCATACTTACCATTCATGCATACTTAATGCACATTCAACGACCAATCGATATTCATTCACTTAATTGTTCATAGCTCGGATATACCATTCAGATTGCAGACTTGCCGTTGAACCCTTAGGAACCTAGTAGGATACTTAGAAAGCTCGTAATAGTAGTACAATGCCAACGTCCCGCATAAGGTCTTACATGCACTCGTATATCGATGCCTTTGTCCCGCATGTGGTCTTACACATAGATCATAATGATGCCAACGCCCCGCACGTGGTCTTACACGAGTTAATATGATACCGATGTCCCGCATATGGTCTTACTCATAAAGTTCATATCGATGCCTATGTCCTGCATTTAGGTCTTTTACATATAATTCATATCGATGCCTACGTCCCGCACGAGGTCTTTTACATATAATTCATAAAGATGCCTACATCCAAGACGAGGTCTTACACAAAATTTCAAATCAATGCCAACGTCCCGGACGTGGTCTTACATGATAAAACAAAATAGAGACCTATGTCATGACATGGCTAATCCTATCTATTCCTAGATTCGTACGGAACTTCTCGGCTTTATCACTATATCGAACTTATTTCAGAATTCAGGCACTTAGCATCTCATACTCATTCATTTTCATCGATAGACATATGAATACATATATTCAATATAGATAAGTTTATTTGCATGGTGACTTACCTCAGATTTGGTTTATCGAACGGAAATGGCTACTCGGTTATTTTCGCTTTTCCACGATCTAAGTCCGTTTTCCTTGGTTCTTAATCTAAACATATTCATAATTAACCCTTTATTCACCATTCCATTCAATTCAATCCATAGACACACATTTAAGGCTATTTGCAAATTAACCCTCATATTTGCACACTTTAATAATTTAGTCCATTTTTCACAAAACATCAAATTCACAAAATCCACATACACACATGCTTGGCCGAACCTCTCTAGGGACTATATAAGCCCAAATATTTCATCAAATTTGCAATTTAGTCCTTCAATTTACCATTTTCTCAATTTAGCCCTAATTAGCTAAATTCATGAAAATTTCAAGAACAAAACATGTTCATTTAACACATATATTTCATTTAACACCTAAACTCATCATAAAGCTCACCATTTCATCAATGGTACATTTCATAAACATCATCAATTCTTCAAATTACAACATGGGCTTGATAGTAGACTAAGAAACAATCTCAAAAACATCAAAATCATCAAAATCCAAAGTCAAAACATACCTTACTTTGAGCTTAGATATGGTCTAATATAACAAAGTAAATCCCTCTCTTTTTTTTCCTTACAATAATTCTATGAAAGATGAATGGAAATGGCCACTTTAATGTTTTGTTTTATTAAAACATTAACCATTTATTCATTTACAAAATTAACCTTACAAATAAATATATAAAATACATAAATATAAGGCCATTAATTTCTTTTATGCATCCACTAACTAAATATTGGCACAATTGTCTCATAAGGCCTCCTTATTAAAAAGCCATCTCAAATGAACACTTTTACAAATATCACGCTAGTTTTGCATTTAATGCAATTTAATCCTTTTATCGAATTAAGCACACAGACGGATAAATTAACTTACGAAATTTTAAACACATGCTTAGTCACATATCAATGGCATAGAAAATAATATTAAAATATTATACATACTCGAATTTGTGGTCCCAAAACTACTGTTTTGACTAGGGTATAAACCGAACTGTTACACATCCTAGTTTGTTTGGGCTTCCCTAGACCTAGTCGTTTAAACAATGAATAAGGTATGACATTTATGCTTGCTCCTAAATCAGCTAACGCATTATTAATAGTTAGACTACCAATTAAACATGTAATTGTAAAACCCCCTGGATCTTTTAGCTTTCGTGGTAGCCTATTTTGTAACATTGTTGAGCATGCTGCGTTTAATTCCACGTGGTGCTCTTCATCTAATTTGCGTTTGTTAGTCATGAGCTGTCTTAAGAATTTCCTCGCGTCTGGCATGTGAAAAAGAGCTTCAAGAAGAGGTAAGTTAATATGTATTTCCTTTAAGAGTTAAAGAAACTTACCGAACTGTTCCTCTGAATCGTCTCTTTTTATCGCTTCGGGATAAGGTACGCGAGGTTGGTACTCCTTCATTATCGATTTTGGCTTTTCTTGTGTTATTTCTATCTTACCTTCGTCTACCTTATTTTCTTGTATTGATTTTGGTTCATCTAACTCCTTACTGTCTTGAGCTGAGATGGCTTGAATTTGCTCCTGTAACACCCCAAACCCGGTCAACACACCACGACCGAATCTAGCATGCCACAGAGGAAAAACGTGTTGAAGAAAATCAAGTCACCGATTGAAAACTAGAGAAAACCCTTTGTTGTTCTATGTTTGTAGAAACCAGGTGCATGATTAGTTAAAAAAAGATTGCATTTGAGTGTAGAACTTAAAATTTGAAACCATTTAAGTGGTCGAAAACATTTGAGTTGTCATTTATTACGAAGTGATTTGTATTACCCGATGGTAAAGTTTTGAAAACCATTGCGTTTTGTAGTTTAGGAAACATTGCGCTCATGTTATTAAATTAATCAAGTAACTTACTTACCCATGTTCGAAATCAAATCCAAAACATATAAATAATTCAAAACATAATTTAGAAGGCCTTATTACAAACCCAAATAATAAAAACGAAATATGAAATAATACCCAATTTAAAAATCCAAGTAAAACCAAATGCTTTAATGCATGGGCCACCTTGAGTCCATCCGGCTCCTCATCCGCGATCTACGAATCACCTGAAAAGATAAGAGAGAAGGTGAGTCACCAAGACTCAGTGCATAAATCCTCCTCCCGGATAAAGCGACATACTTACACAAATCATAACCAAGCAATACATATAATGCACCCAAATCTAGCCATCCATACTCCGTTTCTACCCGTGTGGTACCAAACCACCGGTGGTGCTAAACCACCGTGACCCAAAGTCACGAAATATCAATAATCCAAGTGTGGGGCCAACCCACGTGATACCAAATCACTAGCGACAATCCCGATAAATCAACCGGGGCCAACCTACCAGGTGCTAAGCCACCGGATGAGTCGCTATGAGGTACCAAACCTCGGTGTCCCAAAGACACAAAGTAATCGTGGTACCAAACCACCGGAGGTGCCAAACCTCCGTGTCCCAAAGACACGGATATCAAATCTTCCCCTCCTCTCATATCACCCATCACAATGCAAAACTTATGCAAATCATGCCATCATGCTTTATTATGAATCATATAGCAAATATATCATAGATCATGGTATTAAGCATCATATAGCAAATCATATCGAAGCGGACTTACGAATCCTTGCTCATACCCTTACGGTATCATATCAAGATCCACACAATTTTCGCTTTTAACATATTCAGTTATTAATATATTTACTTAGTTATAAAGTGTGTAAGTTACACACCGTTACTAACGCGAACACTAAATCCTCAAGACCCGACCTACGACTAGATCTCCTTGCCCTACATCCCACCAATCACAAAACCATTAACAAGGCCATTCGGCCATACCAATAAATCCCGAAGGGTGAGATTACGCATAAACAACACGACCCTTATCTTTTTGCCTTACGAAAACAAATCTCAACACCAAAATATGTGAGACTGATTCTCCCCCTACATTCTGTCAACCCATAAAGCTTAGTCTCAATAGCCTTCGGCTTTTCAACAACTTAAAGAATGATGAACCAACGTAGATATCCTTACCACTTGACTTACCAGATTCGATTGTTAGAGAAAAGAGGCTTAGATCGACTGCTTCCAAAGCCCCGAAGAGCCTAGAAGAATTCGGTTCCTATGAATGGTTAGAACCTTGCTAACAAATGTCGAAATCGGCTTCTGCTTTCATGAGAAATGACAAAGAGAAGAGAAACGAAATAAAATACATTCGGCCATGAACACCTACCTTCTTAAAACCGATTGAAGAAATTTCGAAGAAGAGATCTAGGCTTGATTATTATTCAGCCAAAGTAAAACAAGAAGAGAATAGGGAAATTTCGACAATAGTGTTAGGTGATGGAGGGAGATTCAGCTAGAGTGGGGGAAAAAAAGAAAAAGAAAGTGAAATGGAAGTGAGGGAATTCGGCAAAGGAAGGTGGAGAGGATTTTGGCACAAGAGTTTGAGAGAAGGAAAGAAAAAGATGAAAGGGAGGAGATGGGCACTTTCGGCTTTGAGAAGAAAGAAAAAGAGAGTTGGGGAAATTGGCAATGCTCACTAGGGGTTTTCGACTTTTGATTCACTAGATGCACAAGAACCTATACTAGTCAAAAATGCACAACTAGGTGCCTAAGGAAATCCGGCACCCCCTTATTCAGCCTCCCAACCGTTTACTCCTCTTCCATCAAGAGTTCAGATTTCGTCAAAATTCCCTGAATCACTCCTGGCCAACCATTCAAATGAGTTTGATCTAATTAATGCTTATCTGACAGAGTTTGTGCTGAGCACAACTCTTCCCCCTTGGCGTCAAAACAATAAGCAGAAAGTGGAATTTCTGCTGCTCGAACCTGAGCTCTCCCTTTCCTGCATGTGGCGTCAATCACAGGGCCCTAAGTGTCGCCTCCTTGCCACTTTTCCAAGCCCAATCTTTGTGCTTAAATCCCCCATGAATTATACTTAACCCCTAGCTCCTTCAGCTCCCTTTAACTAACACTTAAAAAAAAAATTTTTCCTACAGCTCGGGCCTACCTTTGGCTTATAACTAGCCTCTAGAACACCTCAAACAACAACACAACAAATAATTAACACAACGGCCACACACATGCAAGGAAGCTTAAACATAATAACCCCTATTTAAGGATGTTACAGTTCTACCCCCTTAAAAATAATTTCGGCCTCGAAATTACCTGGTCAAAAGAGTTGAGGGTATTACTGTCTCATCACATCCTCTGGTTCCCATGTAGCTTCCTCCACTCCATGGTTCCGCCACAGCACCTTCACTAATGGGACCGACTTCTTGCGTAAAACCTTCACATCTCGATCTAGAATCCGCACTGGTTCCTCCTCTATGGTCAAATCAGGACTTACCTCAATTTCCTCCACTGCTACAACATACGATGGATCTGAACGATAGCGCCTGAGCATGGAGACATGGAACACATCATGTATCTGACTCAGCTCTGCTGGCAACTCAACCTGATAGGCTACTGGTCCCACTCGTCTCAACACCTTATACGGGCCAATAAACCTTGGACTTAACTTGCCTTTCCTGCCAAACCTCAACACTTTCTTCCATGGCGTGATCTTCAAAAAGACCTTGTCACCCACGGCAAACTCTATATTCCCCCGCTTGAGATCAAGATATGACTTTTGCTCGTCTGCTTCTTTCGCACGAGCACAATCATCTTAACCTTATCCTCGGTCTCTACAACCAACTCTGGTCCCAACATCTGACGCTCACCCAATTCTGTCCAGCAAGTAGGTGTGCGACACTTCCTACCATACAATGCCTCATATGGTGCCATCTTAATACTTTCCTGAAAACTATTGTTGTATGCGAACTCAGCTAATGGTAGAAATTCCTCCCAACTACCTCTAAAGTCCAAAACACAACCCCTTAGCATATCCTCTAGGATTTAGAGAACTTCATTTGATCGCCTCGGATCATGAGTGAAAAGTCAGGTTGAAATCCAACCTCGTTCCCAAAGCCCGATGCAAAGCTCTTCAGAACCTCGACGTGAACCTTGGATCCCTATCTGAGATAATTGATACTGGCACACCATACAACCTCACTATCTCGGCCACATACAACTTAGCTAACTTCTGAAGCGGATAATCAACCCTCACTGGTATGAAATGAGCTGATTTGGTCAAACGATCCACAATCACCCAGACTGAGTCTTTCTTACTAGGCGTGAGGGGTAGCCCGCTGACAAAGTCCATGGTAATCTTTTTCCACTTCCATTGAGGAATCTTTACCGGCTGAAGTAAACTCGACGGCAATGATGCTCGCTTTGACTGGCGACACGCCGACATTTACCCTCAAACTCAGTCACTTCCGCTTCACTCGCCACCGTAATCGCTTTCCACAAATCTGGTACATCTTGCGCCTCCAGATGCATAGCATATGGGTCGCTATCGCATCTCAAGAATCTTCCGCCTTAACTCGACATCCTTCGACATACAAGCTCTCCCTTAGAAACACAATACTCCATACTGGACACACTATAACCCTCTATACCACCATTCTGAACTTGCAACCTTCGAGCATTCAAGCCCTTATCCACCAACTGTTTCTCCATGATCTGCTCAACCCAAGTCGGCTTAACCTGTAATTCCGCCAAAAGACTCACATCATCATACAAGCTAAGACGAGCAAACATCGCTCTTAAGCCCGCTACTACCTTACGACTCAACACGTCTGCCTCCACGTTAGCCTTGTCTGGATGATACTCAATCGAGCAATCATAATCCTTCAACAGCTCAATCCATCTGCGATGTCTCAAGTTTAAATCCTTCTAAGTCAGAAGATACTTCAGACTCTTGTGATCTGTGTAAACTATCGACTTCTCTCTGTACAAATAGTGTCTCCATATTTTCAGAGCAAAAACCACCACAGCTAACTCCAAGTCATGTGTCGGATAGTTAACCTTATGCAGTCTCAGCTGTCGAGACGCATATGCCACTATTTTCCCTTCCTACATCAGCACACATCCCAAGCCATTATGTGATGCATCACAGTAGACCGTGAATACCTTTCCTGCCTTAGGCTGTACCAGAATCGGAGCTTACGTCAAAATCTTCCTCAACTCGTCGAAGCTTTCCTGCTGTTTCTCCGACCACACAAATAGAACTCCCTTCCTCAATAACTTAGTCAACGGTGCCGCGATCAGAGAAAATCCTTCCACAAATCTCCGATAATACCCTGTCAGACCTAGAAAACTCTGAATTTTAGTCACCGACCTAGGCGGTTTCCAATCCAACACTGCCTCAATCTTACGAGGGTCCACTCTAATCCCTTCAGCGGACACTACGTGACCTAAGAAAGTCACTTCCCTGAGCCAGAATTCACACTTACTGAACTTGGCAAAGAGTCAAGCTCCTCGAATTTGCAATACCACCCGCAAGTGTGTATCATGATCCTCCTCAATCTTGGAGTACACCAATATGTCGTCTATGAATACTACGACAAACTGGTCCAAGTACTGCTGAAACACCCGATTCATCAAGTCCATGAATGCTACCGGTGCATTAGTTAACCCGAACGGCATTACCAAAAACTCGTAATGCCCATACCGAGTACGGAATGTCGTCTTATGAACGTCCGCCTCCTTTACATTAAGTTGATGGTACCCCGACCTAAGATCTATCTTTGAGAAAATCGATGCACCCTTAAGTTGATCAAACAAGTCGATAATCTGGGGCAACGGATACTTGTTCTTGATTGTCAACTTATTCAGCTGGCGGTAATCTATACACATCCGCATTGTACCATTCTTCTTCTTAACAAAGAGCATAGGTGCTCCCCAAGGAGATATACTCGGTCAGATGAAACCTCGGTCCAACAACTCTTGAATTTAGGCCTTTAGCTCACCAATTCCTTCGGCGCCATTCTTTACGGGGCTATAGACACTGGCGCAGTTCTGGGTAACAAGTCTATACCAAATTCCACTTCTCGATCCGGAGGCAGACCCAGAAGTTCCTCTGGAAATACGTCAGCAAATTTTTTTACTGTTCGGACACCCTCTATAGTAACCTCTTTAGCCTCCAAAGTACACACCCGAACCAAAATCGCCTCATAACCCTTCCTGACCATCTTCTCAGCCTTCAACGCTGATACCACGTTGGATAGCTAATCTCTTTTATTACCTATCATCACCACTTCTTCCCCCTTAGCCGTTTTCAAAACCATGCGCTTAGCCGCGCAATCCAAACTTGCTTAGTACTTTACCAGCCAGTCCATCCCAAGAATCAGATCGAACTCCCCAAACGGCAGTTCCATCAGATCAGCTACGAACACTACCCCTTGAAGTTCTAGAGGTACATCCTTATACAGCTTATTTACTTCTACAGAGTGACTTAAAGGGCTTATTATTGTCATCTCCCTAGAAGTAGTTTCAAAGTCTAGGTTCATGGTCTCTATTATGCTACTAGCAACATACGAATACGTCAAACCCACATCAATCAAAGTAATATACGGTAATCCAAAGATTAAGAACGTACTGATTATGACGTTTGGTGCGTCGCCCTCCTCTCAACATCTCGCTGCATATACCAACCCAGGCTGTCTTGCTTCAGTGTTGCCTGCCCCTCTGCCTGGCGCTCCGCGGCCTCTACCAGAGCCATGACCTCCCCTACTGGTACCACGACCCCTCTGCGGTGGTGGTCCATCATTTTTGAACTGAGCACGACCTTGACCTCGATCAATCTTGGCTAACTTACGGGGCAAATTCCTCACACGATGATCCAAAGAACCACACTCAAAACATCCTTTTCCACCACCAACATCCTCCCCAATGAGATTTCCCACATCAATTACACTGCGTTGGTCCCTGATTAGTAGCAATAGGCCTTCCAGATTGATTCGTTCCACTCTGTCTAGCCCTTTTCTGCTAATTATCGGCCGATCCCGAAGATCCAAAATCGCTCTTATGTCTATTCCTATCCAGTTTCGCCTTACGACACCTTTACCCTTCACTACCTTGGCCTTTTCCACTAGCACAAATAACTCTACGCTCCTGTATGAAATGAAATGATTTGGTCAAACGATGGAGCGGGTACCAACGACAAAGTCAAGAACCTCACCATCTCTCAATCTATCCTTAAACTTGTGGAGCGATCAAACCTTAAAATTTCCCTCAGACACTTACTCACTCATCTCTCAATCTATCCTTAAACTTGACACATCGCTCATGTTCTCAGAGCCACGATGCCCCTAGCATACCGACTCAACCTTAAAAATTCGCTCGAGTCACTCTAAGACAGCTCCCATGCTTACTCCACTCGCACCTCCTCGAACGCCTGGGTCATTGCGCAGATCAATATAGCCGATCCCAGATACTTCTTCGATAAGTCGCCTTAAAATAGTCCCAAGTAAGATCATTTGTCACAGACTATCCTCGAACCGTGAGCCACCACCGTATGACTCATCCCAAGAAGCGACACTATCCCTTTCGCTTTTTCCTCGCCAATGATCCGGGTCATCCATAATTCGCCTGCTGTTGCCTAACCAAGATTCATTGTATTGGCGCCACACCAGATACACCACGGAAAAACTTAGCTCCATTAGCTCAGAGTCACTCAGGTACCGACCTTCGAGCTCCCATGCCTCTACCTGTTCCAGCCACCCTTTCCAAAACCCGTAGCATTGCCTGTGATACTATATCATCCCCCGTCTGATCCTGATATTCCACATCAGCAGCTGGTGGTGGTGGCATTTCATTTTTGGACCCTTGACCAGACCTAATGGGCTCCGACACGGTCATTCGACCTCTACCACGGCCACGCACATTACGACCACGTCCCCTAGAATTCATGTCTATGGTTACAATTTATCTATTTAAGAGATTTTTATGAATTAGCTTCTGTTTCACTGATTACCCACGAATAAGTTTTATGTAAAGGAATTTGGTAGTGGTTCTTTCGATCATCACACAGTTTTTAGTTTAATTTTTTACCCTCACTCCACCTGTAGCGATATTCTCGTCATTTTACTACCCGGAGGTTTTTTTTCGTAATTAGCCTATCAAGGTATTTTAGTAATAAAACAAAGTTAATTTGAAAACCTTTACAAATCATAGATATTTCAAAAATTCCAAAAAAAAATCGAGGCATTTTGGTAATTTCATAAACCAGGGGTATTTTTGTAATTTTCATAATCCAGGTGTATTTTCAAAAAAAAATTTCAAAATATGGTTCAAGGTGATTTTACAAAATAAAGGTATTTTGAAAATTTTCAATTCGAGGGTACTTCAAAAATTTTCCCATACTGAGGGCATTTTGGTAATTTTACAAGTCAAGGGTAATTTGGTCATTTTTTTCAAATCGGGGGTATTTTGGTCATTTCTTAAATCAAGGTTACTGCGGCCATTTCAAAACCAAGGTTTTAAAGCATTTCAAAACAAAACGGCTGGTCCATTTCGGGTTTTAGTTATAAAGTTTAGCCTGTGAATAAGTCGTCTTAGCTGGGATGAACCGTCACTACGCACCAGGTAGGATTCGAGTGGAGAGGAGGTGAGTCACTAGGACTACTTAAATACCAAGCTCCCCACTGAATCCAATCCTAGACATGCGCACAACGGTTGCCACACCCTTGGCTCAGTGACGTACTCACAGGTTTGTTTTGTGGATCATTAAGTCTTATGCTATTTATGTTGGAGTAAGCTACTCCTAGGGTTCAATGATTCCTATTCTACTAATCTACGATCCCGAGATTCCCATTTCCCCGCATATAATTCACACAATAGTCAGAAGTACTTACCTGGGTGGATTGGTGCCGGAGACTCGGTGCCATGCTTCTCAAACCATATATTTCTAAACAAAAACATTTTAGAACCATACTTTAAGACATTTTTGGGCAGTCCAAGGTTTATTGGCCCATATAAGGTGTTGAGACGAGTGGGACCAGTAGCCTATCAGCTTGAGTTGCCAGCAGAGCTGAGTCAGATACATGATGTGTTCCATGTCTCCATGCTCAGGCGCTATCGTTCAGATCTATCGTATGTTGTAGCAGTGGAGGAACTTGAGGTAAGTCCTGATTTGACCATAGAGGAGGAACCAGTGCGGATTCTAGATCGAGATGTGAAGGTTTTGCGCAAGAAGACGGTCCCATTAGTGAAGGTGCTGTGGCAGAACCATGGAGTGGAAGAAGCTACATGGGAACCAGAGGATGTGATGAGACAGCAATACCCTCAACTCTTTTGACCAGGTAATTTCGAGGCCAAAATTATTTTTAAGGGGGTAGAACTGTAACATCCTTAAATAGGGGTTATTGTGTTTGAGCTTCCTTGCATGTGTGTGGCCGTTGTGTTAATTATTTGTTGTGTTGTTGTCTAAGGTGTTCTAGAGGCTAGTTATAAGCCAAAGGTAGGCCCGAGCTGTAGGAAAAATTTTGTTTTTAAGTGTTAGTTAAAGGGAGCTGAAGGAGCTAGGGGTTAAGTATAATTCGTGGGGGATTTAAGCACAAAGATTAGGCTTGAAAAAGTGGCAAGGAGGCGCCACTTAGGGCCCTGTGATTGACGCCACATGCAGGGAAGGGAGAGCTCAGGTTCGAGCAGCAGAAATTCCACTTTCTGCTTATTGTTTTGAAGCCAAGGGGGAAGAGTTGTGCTCAGCACAAACTCTGTCAGATAAGCATTGATTAAATCAAACTCATTTGAATGATTGGCCAGTAGTGATTCATGAAATTTTGAAGAAATCTGAACTCTTGATGGAAGAGGAGTAAACGGTTGGGAGGCTGAGTAAGGGGGGTGCCAAATTTCCTTAGGCACCTAGTTGTGCATTTTCAGCTAGTATAGGTTCTTGTGCATCTAGTGAATCAAAAGCTGAAAACCCCTAGTGAGCATTGCCTATTTCCTCAACTCTCTTTTTCTTTCTTCTCAAAGCCGAAAGTGCCCATCTCCTCCCTTTTATCTTTTTCTTTTCTTCTCTCAAACTCTTGTGCCGAAATCCTCTTCACCTTCCTTTGCCGAATTCCCTCTCTTCCATTTCACTTTCTTTTTCTTTCTTTTTCCCCCACTCTAGCCGAATCTCCCTCTATCACCTAACACTATTTTTGAAATTTCCCTATTCTCTTCTTGTTTTGCTTTGGCCAAATAATAATCAAGCCTAGATCTCTTCTTCGGGATTTCTTTAATCGATTTTAAGAAGGTAGGTGTTCATGGCCAAATGTCTTTTATTTCATTTCTCTTCTCTTTTTCATTTTTCATGAAAGCAGAAGCCGATTTCGGTATTTGTTAGCAAGGTTCTAACCATTCATAGGAACCGATTTCTTCTAGGCTCTTCGGGACTTTGGAAGTAATCGATCTAAGCCTCTATTCTCTAACAATCAGATCCGTAAGTCAAGTGGTAAGGATAGCTACGTTGGTTCATCATTCTTGTTGTTGAAAAGTCAAGGCTATTGAGACTAAGCTTTATTGGTTGATCGAATGTAGGGGGAGAATCAGTCTCGCATATTTTGGTGTTGAGATTTGTTTTCGTAAGGCAGAAAGGTAAGGGTGGTGTTGTTTATGCGTAATCTCACCCTTCGAGATTTATTGGTATGGCCGAATGGCCTTGTTAATGGTTTTGTGATTGGCCGAATGTAGGGCAAGGAGATCTAGTGTGGTAAGTCGGGTCTTCGGGATTTAGTGCTTGCGTTAGTAACAGGTGTGTAACTTACACACTTTATAACTAAGTAAATATATTAATAACCTAAATATGTTAAAAGCCGGAAATTGTGTGATCTTGATATGATACCGTAAGGGTATGAGCAAGGATTCGGGTAAGTCCGTTTCGATATGATTTGCTATATGATGCTTAATACCATGATCTATGATATATTTGCTATATGATTCATAATAAAGCATGATGGCATGATTTGCATAAGTTTTGCATTGTGATGGGTGATATGAGAGGAGGGGGAAGATTTGATATCCGTGTCTTTGGGACACCAGAGGTTTGGCACCTCCAGTGGTTTGGTACCACAGATTACTTTGTGTATTTGGGACACCAGAGGTTTGGCACCTCATAGCGACTCGTCCCAGTGGCTTAGCACCACAGTGGGTTGGCCTCACAGTTGATTTATCGGGATTGTCGCCAGTGATTTGGTATCACATGTGGGTTGGCCCCACACTTGGATTATTGATATTTCGTGACTTTGGGTCACCAGTGGTTTGGCACCACATTTTTATTGGATATCGTGACTTTGGGTCACCAGTGGTTTGGCACCACCAGTGGTTTGGTACCACACGGGGTAGAAACGGAGTATGGATGGCTAGGTTTGGGTGCATTATATGTATTGCTTGGTTATGATTTGTGTAAGTATGTTGCTTTATCCGGGAGGAGGATTTATGCACTGAGTCTTGGTGACTCACCTTCTCCCTTATCTTTTCAGGTGATTCGTAGATCGCAGATGAGGAGCCGGATGGACTCGAGGTGGCCCATGCATTAAAACATTTGGTTTTACTTGGATTTTTAAATTGGGTATTATTTCATATTTCGTTTTTATTATTTGGTTTTGTAATAAGGCCTTCTAAATTATGTTTTGAATTATTTATATGTTTTGGATTTGATTTCGAACATGGGTAAGTAAGTTACTTGATTAATTTAATAACATGAGCACAAGGTTTCCTAAACTACAAAACGCAATGGTTTTCAAAACTTTACCATCGGGTAATACAAATCACTTGGTAATAAATGACAACTCAAATGTTTTCGACCATTTAAATGGTTTCAAATTTTAAGTTCTACATTCAAATGCAATCGATTTTTAACTAATCATGCACCTGGTTTCTACAAACATAGAACAACAAAGGGTTTTCTCTAGTTTTCAATCGGTGACTTGATTTTCTTCAACACGTTTTTCCTCTGTGGCATGCCAGATTCGGTCTTGGTGTGTTGACCGGGTTTGGGGTGTTACAGCTCCTTTAGGTTAATCCCAGTGTTACTTGGTAGACGCCTCGTGATCGCGACATTAGCTTTACGAGTTGTTTGACTGCATTCGTGGCTTCCTTGATCGAGTTCCTCCATTCGATTCTCGTTGCTCTTAATTGTTTTCTCAATTTCTTGAAAGCACTTTTTTATGTCTGACGTAAATTTTGTCAGCATCTCTTCGAGGGTTGGCTTCTTTTCTTACAGATATGGCTAATTTTGGAAATTTGAGGGAGGTTGTTGTCTTTGATTTCCTTAAATTCCTTGGCCTCCCCATGAAAAATTTGGGTGGTTCCTCCAACCTGGATTGTAAGGTTACTATAAGGATTATTATTAGATCTGAAATTATTACCTATATAGTTTGTCTGTTCACTCTCTGCGTCCGGTTGGTAGGGTGGATACTCAGGATTCGCCATAGTTCCACTTGCATTGCATTGCATGACTGGGTGTATCTGCGAAGAACATAAACTGTCATGCTTTTTATTCATCATCTCTACCTGATTTCATAGCATGGTTACTGCATCAATGTTGTAGACTCCGGCTGATTTTGTTAGTTTTGTCCTTGTAACCTGCCATTGATAATTATTCAACGACATCTCTTCAATGAATTCGTAGGCTACTTCAAGAGTTTTATTATTCAAGGTTCCACCGGTGGCTGAATCAATTAGTTGTCTCGTTGAGGGATTTACACCATTGTAGAAGGTTTGGACTTGAAGCCATAATGGTAATCCGTGGTGTGGACATCTCCTCAAGAGATCTTTGTATCTCTCCCATGCATAGTATAATGTCTCTAAATCCATTTGCACAAAAGAAGGAATATCATTCCGTAATTTAGCCATTTTGGCCGGTGGAAAATATTTTAATAAAAAATCGGTCATTTGTTCCCATGTAGTGATTGACCCTCGTGGTAACAAGTTTAACCATTGCTTGGCTTTATTCCTTAATGAAAAGGGAAATAACCGATGACGAATGGCATCATCAGAAATGCCATTTATTTTGAAAGTATCACAGAACTCTAAAAAATTTGCTATATGAGTGTTCGGTCTTTGTCTCGCAACCATCAAATTTAACAAATTGTTGAATCATTTGTATTGTATTAGGCTTTAATTCAAAATTATTAGCGACTATAGCAGTAGAACAATACTAGATTCTGCTCTTGTCAAATTGGGTTTAGCATAATCATACATAGTGAGCGAAGCATCCGCCACATCTCGTGGTGCATTATTCTCGTCCATCCCTTTAGTAGGATTGGATCTGTCTTCTCACTCTTCTTCTGTGTAATTTAGAACTCACCTAATTTCTCTGCGATTTCTTCGAGCGGTAGCTTCAATTTCACTATCGTATACTAGAGGTGCTGTCGGGTTCCGTCTAGTCATAAACTAGAGGCACCTGCTAGGTAAAAGAAAGACAAAAATTTTAGAAAAAAAAAGAAAAAAATAATGGAATAAAATAATTCCGAAATAAAATGATGGCTAAAGTAATAAAAATAGAGTTTTCTTAATATTTTAGGTCCCCGGCAACGGCGCCAAAAACTTGATCATTGAAATCGAGTTTTAAAATTTATAAATAGAATGATCAAACACGAAACTAACTCGACAACGACTTAAAGGCAAGTGTACTTATCAAGCAAGAGTATAGCTTAGGCAAGACCGGATTATTGAACCCAAAGGAACTAAAAGTAATAATACTCACTTTCTTTTTATTATTTAGCCTAAAATATGGAGTGATTGGTTGATTTAATCTAGTTTAACGACTGCTAAGCTAAAGACGCAAAGACAAAACAACGAATTGGGAAATAACTTGAAGAAACTCAATTGATTACGACGATACCCTCAGGAAGAATCCACCTAGACTTCACTTGTTACTTATTACTGAATCATATGATTTCTTTACTTACCTTGATCCGTAGGACTCCCTAACCTATATTAAACCCTCTCTCAAGGCGAATAACGTCTAACCTTTGGTTAATTAGTGGAACTCTCGTTCACTTATAATAACCCCTTAGAATAGCAGGAAATCGATCAATGGATTCCCATATTAGGTTTCACCCTAATCCAGTAAAATCTCGTAACCCTATCTCTAGGCATTCGATCAACTCCGCTTAATTATGTTAGATCTACTCTTAAGCAGAGTCTATTCCTCCTCCACCTAAGCACATTAGATTTGGATTAAGCAACATAATTAAGAACAAACTAAGTATTTATCATATAATTTAGAAAATAATAACAAAATTCATCTAGGTTTCATCCCCTTCAGGTATCTAAAGGGTTTAGTTCATAATGAATAAAAACATCTCAAGAGCAAAGATAAAACAAAACATAAGAAATCCCTAAAATCCCCTAGAGGAATTGAAGGAGAAATCCACCGTCTTGAGCAAATTTCGGCTCTTTGAGATGGATCTTCTATCTTGAGTGATTCCACAAATGAGATCCTTACGGCTTGGCTCTTGGCCTAGCTCACCACCCCTTCGGATACACTTAGGGTGTTTATATAGGCTCTTGGAATGCTTTACTTAGCCTCTAAGTGTCCTAATTTAAGTCTGCTTCTTACTCGGTATTTGAATAAGCTTTGAAAAGTGTTTCTTTGGCTCTGAGTATCTAAATTCGAGTGAAATTACTCTTTCCCGTAATAGGGGCACGGCCATGGCACACTCTCGTGTAAATCGTGGTTGGGCCGTGTCTCGATTCTATCGATTGGGGCACGGCCATGTAAATCGTGGCATGCCCGTGTCTTAGTTAATTGTCGAAGCACGGCCGTGTGGCTTGAAGTCCAGGCCATGTCCATTTTCTTCTTTGGCCCAAATTGGCCCGTTTTAAGCCCGTTTCTTGTTCTTTTCATTCTCGAGTGCTTTCCTGAGTAAAAATATGAAAAAAAAGGATTAAGCACCTTTTTACATAAATCAGGGCTAATCATCCTAAAAGCATACTAAATATGGGGTTAAAATATGTTACTTTACGGTTTATCATACTGTTAGATAAAGCAGATCCGCACATCACCATAACAGATATGAAGACAAAGGGAGAAATACTTCTTAAGGTACATGATATCTTTCCCCATGGAACAGTCGAGGTAAGCAATCCAACATTTGGCCCTTTTAAGGTAAACATTTCTCATTTTGAACCTCATCAAGAAAATAAAATTTTAAGCAAGAGGGAAGATATTCAAGCCTTTAAACCTCCCTAATTTTTCTAATTCAAGGAAAGTCCAGCTTAAGACTATAAACGAGCGCTTCTCGGGAGGCAACCTGAGTACTAACACTATTTACTTTCAAATTTATTTTCGCTTTCTTTCCTTCCTTCTTTATTTCTTCTTAAACTAACCTAAGTGCAAACTTCTAGGCCACACGGCCTTATACACCGTAATGTCCGTGGACTGTGTGGACCACTAGAACCATCAGATTGACACAAAAGAGGCCGTCTAAATCAATCCCAACCACCCCACGACATCACGGATCCACCCACTCCCCCATGGGCACCAGTAAATTGGCACGGCCGTGCTCCACAACCGTGTGAAGCCACTGACTTATCATGCATGGGACAAACACGCCCATGCTGTCCAACCGTGCAATACACTACCTTTTTAGGCACGGCGTGGGTGTGCAAACACACCTAGACACACGGCCATGCGATGCGGCCGTGTCATTCAACACACCTTCAGTCCATGGGCATAGGAACGTGCCAGATTTGAGACCTTATTTAAACCCCACAGCCCTCCTCCTTCTCCCCTCATTTTTCTTCTTTCTTTTTCTTTCTTTCCTTAGAAAAAGTGCCCAGACTCTTGAGCTACACTAGAATCATGCCGAAGAAGCGTAAGAAGGGAAGCATTGTCTCCTTAAAGTAGACCCCAACACATAAGTTCATGCCGCCGCTTCATTCAAAAACCAAGCCAAGGGTCTTTTAGACCATTTAAATTCTTCTTTATGTTTATTTTCCCCTTTATCCTACTTATCTATAATTCTCTTCTACTTAATATATTT
The DNA here is from genome assembly GCA_025506655.1 of Gossypium rotundifolium. Classification (NCBI taxonomy): domain Eukaryota; kingdom Viridiplantae; phylum Streptophyta; class Magnoliopsida; order Malvales; family Malvaceae; genus Gossypium; species Gossypium rotundifolium. Next base: position 181,827,806 of record CP106722.1, on the reverse strand, counting down.
TAAATTCTTTTAGTTTCTTGGTTTTAGGTTCTAAAGGCTACTTGGGAATCACGCACCATAGCCTTAAAGGTCACACCCACCTCAAGAAACCATCAAACAATAAGGACTCCTTATTCCATTAGTCTTTTCTTTCAATTTCGCTTTTCTTAGTCTCCTTCTCTTTATTTCCTTTGTCTTTAATTATAGTATTAGTACATTATTAATGTTTCTTTAGATTTCTTGCCTATATCTTTGCAGGCTACCCAATTTCTTTATCTAGCACAAAGATCATCAAGAGACACCCCATCGTGCCCATAGAAAATGCCACCACCACCTCCTCCACCTACTTTCTACCACAAAAGATGCTAACTCCCGGAATCATCCAAAATTTAGGAAGTGTTACTTCTCCCCTTCTTTTTGATTATTTTATCACATAATTATTTATCTATCTTTATACATTGAGGTCAATGTACATCTTAAGTGTGGGGGTAAAAGTACCTAACTTTTGCATTATTCTAAAATCCTCAATTTTAGTCTTATCCCTAAGAAATTTTCTCATATTATTAATTAGGGTGAAATTTACGATGATTTATGATTTTTATTGATAAGCTCTTGAATAAGTCATTGATAATTATGCATTGATGATTTATACATGAAGAATACTAGAGAATCAAGCATGATAAGTCTATTTTGAAGAATCAAAATTTCCTAGGTTGTTGAACCGAATTTGAATATTACCTTGAAGCTTGAAATTTACTGAGGATTGATGTCAAATACCCATAATTTTTGTGAGATTTGAGCCTTATAGACCATATATTCTTTTCATGCTCACTTTATCAATTATGAGTGTGTCAACACCGAATTGTTATTCTAGAACTTGCCTCGATTATACATGTCGAGACCACATTAATGGTTTGATATCTTGAGATGATAAAGGCACCTAGGTTTTAACCCATTCACTCCACTAAAAAGCTTACCTACATAATTAACCCTAGTGAACCCATTTGATCCCAACAACCCTTTTATTGAATTACCCACTTAATATCAACCTAAAACCCTTTGTATTTGTTATCACCATTCTTTTGACCACCCTTCATCGAGAATTGAATTGATCAAGTTACCAATTAGTTTATTTGATAAAGTTCTTTATTTATTTAATTATATACTTAGTTTTTCTTTAAAAAACCAAAGTATATTCAAGTATTAGTATATGATTAAAGGAGCTTATGCATTTAAATTCCAATTGTTGAAGAAAAGCTCGTATCAAAAGTATTATCAATAGTAGTATTATTAATTTCAAATTTTCAATTGATGTAATCATTTATTATTTTTAGTTAAGTAATTGGTCAGGTCAATCTCGATTCTAAACCCTCTAATTCAACCTTTATCCACACCTTTAACCCAAGCCCCGTTACGACCCTATTAAAGACCTTTTGATTTGTGTATCATCTCATATTAATGTAACAGCCTGATTTAGGGGCTAGTCAGAATAGTGATCTCGAGTCACTAAATCAAGGTTATAGAAAATTATTTTCATGTTATGTTATGTGTTATAACATGTTTATAAGGGTGCATGAAAATTTTGGTGCCTTAATTTTAACAATTTCTAGCTAAATTGTGAAAAAGGACTAAATCGCATAAAGTGTGAAAGTTCTATTTTATTTGCTAGAGGTGTCAAATAGCTATGAATTATAATTTGGAGGTCCCAAATGTGCAAGTTGCCCTTATTTAAGTGAGTTGGCCGGCCATACTAAAGCATAGGGGACAAGAGCATTTATTATGTTAAAAAGTTAGTGATATTAGTTGGGAAAATGAATAAAATAAGATGATATAATAAAAAGCTATCATCTTTTTCATTTATTCTCCTTCTCCACTGAAAATATCAGCCATAGAAGGGCTTTGGGAGCTTGAGATTTCAACAGCTTATTTTCTCTTCAAGTAAGTCCTTTTGATTCTTTTTCTTGATGAAAATTACATTTTTGGAGTCTCCAAAGCTTAAGCTAGCTAATGGGGGGATTAATTTGCAATATGGTAGAAAGTCTAGGGACTTGCCATGAGAGATTTATTACTGATTACTGAGTTTTTATGGAAGAAAATGAATGTTAGAAAGATGAGAAACAACTTTTGTGAAAGGTGTTGCCATGAAAACACTTATTTGGGACTAAAATGCAAAAGTTGTAAATTGTTCATTAAGGCATGAAATAGTTGGAATTGTGGATAGATGTAAGAGGATTAAATGTTCATCTAGGCTTGATTAACAAGAAAATGTGATAAAATTTTATTTATGAGCCTGGGGGAAAAATCGTAATTTTGTCAAAGTGTAGGGGCAAAATAGTCATTTTGTCTAAATTGTAGATTAAGGTATTTTAAGGTCATTAAATGAATAAATCAGTAAATTTCATTGTTCTAGATCAAGGAAAGTGAGTTTCAAACCTAGAACGGATGAAAAGAGAAATGTGGGCTAATAGTCATTTTTGGCTATTTCAACAACAAGGTAAGTTTACATGTAATTATTGAAATTATGTATGAGTTCATGTAAGTATTCTGATGTTGTATGGAATATATATTCACTCTATGGATGTATGAAATACCCTTGGATGAAATGCATGAAGAATGTTGAGACGATAGTTAAAGTCTCGTATAAGATCATATTGGATTATGGTCTCGATGTAAGGATTCGTATAAGACCGTGTCAAGGACATGGCATCGATATGTTAATTCAAGTAAGACCCTATTAGGGTATGATTTCTATGTGATTTCATGAGTATGAGACTCAAGAGAGTTATTTTATAACTTGAGTATTTCGGAGTATATGTTGAAGTAAAGAAAGTATGCGGTTGAGCTACAAAAGGCACAAGTATGTATTAGAAATGAATTCAGACGATTTCAATTTATATATATATGATGAACCCCTATTGGGATATGGGAAATTAATGCACCTTGTTGCATGAGTTAGATTTATTGTTATATTGTGTGAATGCGAATAAATATCGTGGATAAGTTAAGTAAGAGCAGTAATGTGAGGGTGTTCTCGGATGAATAATTGAATTAAAGTATTACATGAGGATGACTATTTATGAATGTATGATAATGGTGGGCTAAGTGCAAAATCACCGAAAGATGAGTAGCTTATTAATAAGACATGATTTGTTGTCATATATGGTTACATGATAATCGGTCAGGGAATGGATTCTTTTGTAAACGAGCAATTAGCTCGTGGTACAGTGAGAGATAAAATGAGTAAGCTTCAGAGTGGTTGAGTAAGCAACCATGAGTTAATGGAATGACCCAAAGATAATATCTTGTGGTTATCTATATTTAATGAATATTAATATTTGCCAGATTATGCAGATGAACTTACTAAGCATTAGTGCTTACTCCTTTTCTTTTCTCATCTCTTATAGATTATGTTGACTAATACGGGTTGGAGGCCACTGGAGATGTTTTCACACTATCGAGCAGACATTCGATTTGAGGTATCAAGTCCTTATGAGTCATGGCATGTATAGGACTAGAATTTAAGGTTAATTCAGTTATTGTTAATGTGCCAAACTATATTGGCCAAAAAGGGTTTGTAGTTTGATTGTGTATAGCCGTTGATGATGGCTAACTTGTTGTAATTTTATGGTAGTAACACTTTATTTTCATGAATCAAATGTATAAATTCATGTGTTTTAGTCATTGATTTGAGACTTTATTGAATTAGTATATTAATGTATGAAATGTAGGATGGAAAAGGGCTTGGTATATAGCCTCTAAGTGTTCACACAGTTAGACACATGGGCGTGTGTCTGGGCCGTGCGAACCCTGTAGCTTATTATTAAATGTTAGAATAGGCCACGGGTAGATCCCACGACCGTGTGCATGAGCTGTGTAAAACCCACGCCTTGGGCATGGGCGTGTGCTCAGGCCGTGTCTAATAAGTTAGTAGGACACGGGCGTGTCAAGGCCATGTCAGATAAGTCAATAGCTCCCTACGGATGGGAAACATGGGTGTGTTTAGGGGTGCACGGGCGTGCCCCAGACCATACGGGCTTGTAACCTCTAATTTTGAGAGAGGATTTTCGATAAGTTTTGAAAGTCCGAACAAGTTTTTAAGGCCTTGTATGACCATGATACGTATGTCTAGATCAAGAAAGAAAGGTTTTAAGTCGAAACAAAATTTTATAGCCAGTAAGTACTTGATTTTCAATCTCGTATCCATTCTTAGCATCGGACCTGGGTAAGGGGTGTTACAATTATAGTGGTGGAGATTTGATTTTCAGACAAGCTTACGGGATTAACTTTTCAGGTTTGACTTATGAGTGCTTTTCTTGAAACTTAAACACTTTGAGTGCTTTGAGTGAATCCTTAGTGAGGATGTCAATCCTTGTCGGTTTCAAATTAAAAGGTAATCGTTTAGATAAGGGGAGACACCTATGTTTTCGTATATGACTTATATTGTTTGAATCTTTAAGACTCTTTGAGTTAAATTATCCATGTATAAATTGTCGTGAATTATGATGAAGCATTGTTGATATGAATTGTGAATTACGGAAAAGTTCGTTTTAATTGTAAGTTGAGAATTTTGCTTGAGGTCAAGCAAAAGATTAAGTGTGGGGGTATTTGATAACCCTAAACGTAACTTATTTTAACCCTATTTTTCATATGCTTTTAGGATAATTTAGCCCCGATTTATGTAAAAAGGTACTTTTAATCCTTTCTTTTCATATTTCTACTCAGGAAAGCACCCGAGGACAAAAAGAACAAGAAACAGGCTTAAAATGGGCCAATATGGGCTAAAAAAAAAATAGACATGGCCTGGACTTCAAGCCACATGGTCGTGCTTCGACAATTAACTAAGACACGGCCATGCTACGATTTACACGGTTGTGCCCCAATCGAAAGAATCGAGACACGACCCAACCATGATTTACACGGACGTGTGCCATGGCCGTTCCCCTATGGAGAGAGTAATTTCACTCAGATTTAGATACTTAGAGCCAAAGAAACACTTTCCAAAGCTTATTCAAATACCGAGTAAGAAGCAGACTTAAATTAGGACACTTAGAGGCCAAGTAAAGCATTCCAAGAGCCTATATAAACACCCTAAGTGTATCCTGAAAGGGGGCGGTGAGCTAGGCAAAGGAGCCGAGCCAAAGGATCACATTTGTGGGAATCACTCAAAAATAGCCAGAAGATCCATCTCGAAGAGCCAAAAATCTACTCAAGACGGCAGATTTCTCCTTCAATTCCTCTAGGGGTTTTAGGGATTTCTTATGTTTTGTTTTAACTTTTCTCTTGAGATGTTTTTATTCATTATGAACTAAACCCTTGAGATACAGAAGGGATGAAACCTAGATGAATTTTATTATTATTTTCTGAATTATATGATAAATACTTAGTTCATTCTTAACTATGTTGCTTAATCCAAAACTGATGTGCTTAGGTGGAGGAGGAATAGACCCTGCTTAAGAGTAGATCTAGCATGATTAAGCGGAGTTGATCGAATGCCTAGAGATAGGGTTACGAGATTTTGTCAGATTAGGGTGAAACCTAATATGGGAATCCATTGATGGATTCTTCGCTATTCTAGGGGTTATTATAAGTGAGCGAGAGTTCCACTAATTAACCTAGGGTTAGACATTATTCGCCTCGAGAGAGGGTTTAATATAGGTTAAGGAGTCCTACGGATCAAGCTAAGTAAAGAAATCATATGATTCAGTAATAAGTAACAAACAAAGTCTAGGTGGATTCTTCCTGAGGGTATCGTCGTAATCAATTGAGTTTCTTCAAGTTATTTCCAAATTCATTTTTTTGGTCTTTGTATCTTTAGCTTAGTAGTCGTTAAACTAGATTAAATCAACCAATCACTCCATATTTTAGGCTAAATAATAAAAAGAAAGTGAGTATTAGTACTTTTAGTTCTTTTGGGTTCGATAACCCGGTCTTGCCTAAGCTATACTCTTGCTCGATAGGTACACTTGCCTTGAAGTCATTGTCGAGTTAGTTTCGTGTTTGATCATTCTATTTATAAATTTTAAAGCTCGATTTCAAATGATCGATAAGTATCTATACAAACTTACTAAGATGAATATGTGTATTGAAATTAGAAGATAATATGTGAAGATATGCTTGAATGAGCTATGTGAATATGTGATATTTGAGTTGAAGAATGTGGTAAGATATGGCTAAGCATATGACCTAAAGAATATGTGATGAATTTACTATGAGAACTATAAATGCCATTGTATTAATTTGATTATGTGCATTTTATATTAAGTTTATTTGTATATGGCTTACTAAGCTTTTGAAAGCTTACTTTATGTATGTGTTTGTTCTATTTTTTTTTTAGATCGTCAAATCTATTGAAGGCTTGGGGGCCGTCGAGGACCATCATCACACTACTCAAATTCATTTTGGTACTTTTGAAATGTGTATATAGCTAAATATGGCATGTATAGGCTAGTTTTTTGGATTATGGTTGAAATGTGTATAAATAGCCATGAGATGTGGCTAGATAAATATTGATGATATGCATAAGTGATTATGATATATGATGCTTGATTTGGTATGACTTGTTAGTTAATGAAATGGCTAAGACTTTGGTAAGCATATGAAAGCATTATAAGTGTGTATGTTTGAGCAAGGGAATGATTATATAAAAGGTAAATGTAGATGAATCATGCTTGAATGTATATGTGTTTTTAGTTGGGCAAAGTGGTATGATTGGAAATGAGTTTGAATATGAAGGCATGCTGATTGTTTGATATGTTTTTGTATGTTAATTGTGCATGAAATGAATTAGTGTGTAGCTAGGAGAGATGACCCTAGTGTGGGTGGCATTTTGACCTTACAAGTGGTCTGTTTTGCCTACACGAGGCGTGCCTAGTGGCCGGAGGTATAAGTCAGTAGTTTGCCTAAGTGTACACGGCCATGGCATATGGGCATGCTTGATAGCCGTGTGAGTAAGTCAGTAGCTAGCCTAAGTGTACACAACCATGGCACACGGGCGTGTTTGGTGGCCGTGTGGATAAGTCAAGAGCTAGCCTAAGTGTACGGCCAAGACACATGGGTGTGTCGTTGGAGGCACAGGCACACACCTACACGGTGTGTGACCTCTGACTTTGAAAAAGTTTTAAATTTCTGAGAATTTCCATGTGTATTCGATTTAGTCCCGACCTATTCTAAAGCATGATTAAGGTCTCGTCGGCCTATAAAAGGGACATTTTGATCTGATTGGTTGAGTTGAGTTGTATTATGAAATGTCTGTAAAAGTTTCCTATCCGTCTGGTAATGCCTTTAACCCTAGTCCGACGATGGATATAGGTTAGGGGTGTTACATTTGGTTGGTATCAGAGCTATAGTTTAGCCGATTCTCGGTCTAACATAGCATGTAAGAGTCTAGATATACATGTCATATATCTGAACTATGATAGTGTGATGAATCCTGACGTGTAAAATGTGATTTTCATATAGTAATGGATCCCGAAAGAGCTATAGTTGATGATGTAGAAAGTCATGCGCCTGCTCCTCGCTCAAGAGACAGCGCCATCTGAATCGAGACCGGCTACGATAGGTCAAGACGGAAAAGCTAACAAGCTTTCTTCCAGATGATGAGTGAGTGGTTCAATCAGTTCGTAAGAAATAACCCAACTGTTTCACAACTTTCGCCCCGATTAATCCTCTTAAACATCTGCTATGCCTCCGACTAGGAATTTGAATCTTTTGAATAAGCCTCCAGTTGACAAAATCCGTAAGTATGGGGGCCACTAATGATGACGATGTTGAGAAAGCCGAGTTTTGGTTAGAAAACACTATCTAGGTATTTGATGAGATGTCTTTGACTCTAGAAGAATGTATAAAGTGTGTTGTTTCTTTGTTACGAGACGCGGCCTATCAGTGGTGGAAGACTTTGACTTCTGTGGTTCCAAAGGAACAGATTACTTGGGATTTCTTCCAGTCTAAGTTTTAAAAGAAATACATAATTTAGAGATTCATTGATCAGAAACGAAAGGAATTCCTAGATTTGAAACAAGGCCGCATGCCTGTTACTGAATATGAACGAGAGTTCGTGAGACTAAGCCAATATGCTCGAGAATGTGTTTCGACTGAAGTGATAATGTGCAAAAGATTTGAAGAAGGCCTTAATGAAGATATCCGTTTGTTAGTCGAGATTCTGGAAATAAAAGAGTTCATAGTACTTGTTGACCGAGCTTGTAAAGCTGAAGCACTTAGGAAAGACAAAAGAAAAAATGAGTCTGAAGCTAGAGATGTGAGAAAGAGATTTCAGAGTAAATCATTTCAGTCTACTTCAAAAAATTCAGAGATGAACAAAACCGTTCAAGATTTATTGTGGGACATTCAAATAAAGATCGAGCTAGATTACAGTTGAGCTCCAAAGCTCCAACAACTTCATTGGCGAGTGTTGGAAATGTCAGATCCAAGCGACCCGAGTGTAAGCGTTGTGGTAAAAGACATCCGGGGAATTGTAGATTGAATGATTAAGCTTGCTTCAGATGTGGATCGTTAGATCATTTTATTTGAGATTGTCCAGAGTCTGTTGAGCCAAAGATTTTTCAAAATCCGAGATCTGATAATGCTCCAGCGAGAGGTAAACCTTCTCGAAATGTAAGAAATGTCAGTGGTAGTCAGAGAGCTACGAAAGATACTATTGCAAGATATGAATCTAGAGCGTCAGCTAAAGCATATGCCATCCGAGCTCGTGAGGAAGTTTCATCTCTAGATGTTATAACGGGTACATTTACTTTTATGATACTTCTGTGAGTGCATTGATATACCCTAGTCCTACTCATTAGTATATATGCATGAACTTAGTAATCAGTAAGAATTTACTTGTAGAGTCTACTAAGTTTGTTGTAAAAGTATCAAACCCCTTTGGTAAAAGTGTTCTAGTTGACAAAGTATGCAAGAACTGTCCGTTAATGTTTCGAGATATCTGTTTTCCTATTGATCTGATGCTATTACCATTTGATGAGTTTGACATAATTTTTGGGTATGGACTGGTTGACACTACGTGCTGCTGTTGTGAATTGTAAAAGAAAAACTATTGATTTGATATGTTAAAATGATGAAATAGTTCGAATTGAGTTAAATGATTTGAATGGGTTGTTTGAATCTATTCATCTGACTGGAAACAAACTTTGAATGTACATGTGTGAATTGAGGGATAGTCTGGAAGAAGAATTCGTATTCTTGAAGAGTTGATACTAAATTATATCTATCGAACGATTCAATCTGGGAAATGTTGTGATAAATTAAAGTTTGTTTGATTGTTGAAGTTTTCTTCTACACGAAAATAATTTTGACCGAAATATCAGTTCTGGTTCAGTCTGAGTTCAATAAAGAGATTAAGATTTTCGTCCTTGTGTTAATGAATGAAAGATCTGAACTTGGCACAGCAAGGTCAGCTCCAATCATCGAAAAACTTTTGAGTCTGTAAGTGATTCTTATCCGAGGAAAAATGATTATGGTTTTGAATATTTTGATTTAGCAGTGAATACGTGATTGATTTTATCAGGTAATGAATAGTTATTAGTTGAATTAGAAGTTAAATAAATGTTTATTTAGTGAAGTCGTGAAGTTCAGAAGTGTGTCAGCAAACTATAAGATAAAAAGGAGTTCAACATAAATTGATTTCTGATTCAGAATCTCAGATGTGGTATCGATGATTATTTGTTATTTCGAGATAGAGTGTATATGCTGAAAAGTTATATGAATATATACAATAACTGCTACAAAAAACTCTCAGTGATAATTCATTTGTTCATATGGGAATAACAAGATGCACAACAGTTCTGATGAGTGTGAAATGTGATATATTCTGACTTTATTGATTATAGAAATGGAAGGTGATGAATTCTGTATCAAGATTATCTTTATCATTGAAAAAGATAGAGTTATCTGAAATTTGACTAACTGTCTGAAGAAATCTCTCTATACTTATAGATTTTCTCTTTTGATAAAATAGTTGAGTTATCCGTTTTTGTGTTGGTAAGTCTGTCTATAGTGTTAGTTATCATTGGTTTGGATTGAGATCTGAAACTTATATGGTAATTCTGAAAAAGACTACGGTAATTTGTGAGTATGAAATTGTATTGAAATCGATAAAGCAAATGTCGTTGCCGATTCATTGAGTCGAAAATCATTATTTAAATTATGTGCAAAGAATGCTCATTTAGATCTGCCTGATGATGGTTCAGATTTAGCTGATTTGAAAGCAAAACCATTATTTTTATGGTAGATTTGTGATGCTCAGAAAGTTGATAATGATTTGTTAGCAAAGCGAGCTCATTGTGAATCGAACTCTGATTCTGAATTTTGAATTGATGTTGATGATTTCTTAAGGTTTCGAGATCAAATTTGTGTTCCGAGAAACCCAGAGTTGATTCAATTGATTTTGAATGAAGCACATAACAGTTGCTTATCTGTTCATCCGGAATGTACAAAGATGTACCATGATGTGAAGCAACACTATTGGTGGTCTGGAATGAAACGAGACATCTCTAACTTTGTGTCGAAATGTTTAATCTATCAACAAGTTAAAGCTGAACATCAGGTTCCGTCTAGGTTGTTACAACCGATTTTGATTTCTGAGTGGAAATAGGATAGAGTAACGATGGATTTTGTTTCTGGATTGCCTCTAACTCCTAGAAAGAAAAATGCAATTTGGGTCATAGTTGATCGATTGACGAAATCTGTCCATTTTATTCCGGTATGATCTGATTATTCACTTGATAGATTGGCTGAGTTTTGCATTTCTGATATTGTGAGATTGCACGGGGTGCCACTATCCATTGTGTCAGATAGAGATTCGAGGTTTACATCACGATTTTGGAAGAAATTGCAGGATGCTTTAGATACAAAATTGCATCTCAGTACTGCTTTTCATCCACAAACGGATGATCAATCCAAGCGAATCATTTAGATTCTCGAAGATATGTTGAGATGCTGCATTCTTGAGTTTAACGTTACGTGGGAACAGTACCTGCCATTGATTGAATTTACAAATAATAATAGTTTTCAATCGAGCATCAAAATGGCACCATATGAAGCTTTATACGGACATAAATATCGAACACCTCTGTATTGGACCAAGCTTAGTGAAAATAAGCTACAAGGGATTGATTTGATAAAAGATACTGAACAGAAAGTAAAAGTGATCCGTGTCAATCTGAAAGCAGCGCCTGATCATCAGAAGTCTTATGCAGACTAGAAACGGAAAGAGATTGAATTTGAAATCGGTGACAAAGTTTTCTTAAAAGTATCTCCGTGGAAGAGAGTACTTCGATTCGAACATAAAGGTAAATTGAGTTCGAGATTCATCGGACCGTATGAAATCATTGAGCGTGTTGGACCTATTGCATACAGATTGTTGTTGCCCTCCGAGTTAGAAAAGATTCACAATGTATTCCATGTTTCAATGCTCTGTAGATATCGTTCTGATCCATCGCATGTGATTACTCCGTCTAAGATTGGAATCCAATCTGATATGACTTATGAAGAGGAACCGATTCGTATCCTAGCTCGTGAAGTGAAAGAATTGAGAAACAAGAAAATTTCGTTAGTAAAAGTGTTGTGGCATCGACACGGAGTAGAAGAGGCTACGTGGGAGCCTGAAGACTCAATGAGACAGCAATATCCAAATCTATTTAATAGTAAGATTTTCGGGGACGAAAATCCCTAAGGAGGGAGAATCGTAACAGTCCGATTTAGACCCTAGTCGAAATAGCGGTTTTGAGACCACGAATCTAAGTCAGTGAAATATTTTAATATTATTTTCTGTGCCATTGATGCGTGATTAAGCATGTGTTAAATTTTCGTAAGTGAAATCGTTCGTCTGCATGCTTAATTTGATAAAAGGATTAAATTGCATTAAATGCAAAACTAGCATGCTATTTGTTAAAGTACCTATGTGTTGTGGATTTTAAAAGAGGAGGCCTTATGAGGCAATTAAACCACTATTTAGTTAGTGGATGAACAAAGGAAAAATATGCCATTAATGTATGTTTATTTTAATTATTAGTTGAAGGGATAATTTTGTAAATAGGTAAATAATATGATAATAAATAAAAGAAACAATTGAAAGATGATAGTTATCATCTTATTTTAGCCGAAATTAGCAAAGAAAAGAAAGAAATAAGAAAGTTAAGGTATTCGGCTATGGTTTGGCTAAATTAAGGTAAGATTTTGACTTGGTTTTTGATGATTTTTATATTTTTGAGATTGTTGCTTAGTCTACTATCAAGCCAATGTTGTAATTTGAAGAATCGATGATGTTTATGAGATGTGCCATTGATGAAATGGTGAGCTTTGTCATAATTTTAGGTGTTAAATGAAAGCTATGTGTTAAATGAACATGTTTTGTTCTTGAATTTTTGATGAATTTAGCTAATTAGGGCTAAATTGTGAAAATAGTATTTTGAGGGATTAAATTATAAATTTGATGAAATGTTTGGACTTGTATGAGATACATAAACATTCGGCTAAGCATAGGTATATTGTGATTTTGTATATTTGATGTTTTGAGAAAAATGGACTAAACCGATAAAATGTGCAAATGTGAGGGCTAAATAGCAAATTGCCCTAAATATGTGTGCTTGGATCTAATTGAATGGTTTGATGAATGAATCGGTTAAATTTGTATATGTATAGATCAAGAATCGAGGAAAGCGGATTTAGATCGGGGAAATTTGAAAATCATTAAATAGCCATACGATTCTGTTAAACCGAACTCAAGGTAAGTCGATATATAAATAAATGTATTTGTATTGAATTATGTATGTTCATATGACTATTGATAATGATGAATGCATATGAGATGTTGTATATATGAATTCTGAGATAAGATCGACATAGTGTTAACATCCGAGAAGTCCCGTTCGAACCTAGGAATAGATAGGATTAACTATGTCATGAAATAGGTGTCTGTTATGTGATATTGTGTAAGACCACGTCGGGACGTTGGCATTGATATGAGATTTACATGTAAGACCATGTCTGGGGCATTGGCATCGTATTTGATTCGTGTAAGACATTGTCTGGGACAGTGGCATCGATATTTGGTTACATGTAAGACCACGTCTAGGACGTTGGCATTGATTCGAGATTTCGTGTAAGACCACGTCTGGGACGATGGCATCGATATGAGATTTATGTGTAAGACCATGTCTGGGACATTAGCATCGTATTTAATTCATGTAAGACCATGTTTGGGACAGTGGCATCGATATTTGGTTACATGTAAGACCACGTCTGGGACGTTGGCATTGTACGATTATTCCGAGCACTCTGAGTATCCTATTAGTTTCGAACGGTTCAACGGGAAAATCGATAAGTGAACGGCTATGTGAGTTGTATATTTGTTTCAGGTACGTTTGGAAGTACACTATGTGTGTATGAAAGGTAAGTATCTATACAAACTTACTAAGATGAATATGTGTATTGAAATTAGGAGATAATATGTGAAGATATGCTTGAATGAGCTATGTGAATATGTGATATTTAAGTTGAAGAATGTGGTAAGATATGGCTAAGTATATGAGCCAAAGAATATGTGATGAATTTACTATGAGAACTATAAATGCCATTGTATTAATTTGATTATGTGCATTTTATATTAAGTTTATTTGTATATGGCTAACTAAGCTTTTGAAAGCTTCCTCTGTGTGTGTGTTTGCTCTATTTTTTTTAGATCGTCAAAGCTACTGAAGGCTCGAGGACCGTCGAGGATAGTCATCACACTACTCAAATTCATTTTGGTACTTTTGAAATGTGTATATAGCTAAATATGTCATGTATAGGCTAGTTGTTTTGGATTATGGTTGAAATGTGTATAAATAGCCATGAGATGTGGCTAGATAAATATTGATGATATGCATGAGTGATTATGAGATATAATGCTTGATTTGGTATGACTTATTAGTTAATGAAATGGCTAAGACTTTGGTAAGCATATGAAAGCATTATGAGTATGTATGTTTGAGCAAAGGAATGATTATATGAAAGGTAAATGTAGATGAATCATGCTTGAATGTATATGTGTTTTTAGTTGGGCAAATGGTATGATTGGAAATGAGTTTGAATATGAAGACATGCTGATTGTTTGATAGGTTTTTGGATGTTAATTGTGCATGAAATGAATTGGTGTGTAGCTAGGAGAGATGACCCTAGTGTGGGTGGCATTTTGACCTTACAAGTTGTCTGTTTTGCTTACACGGCCGTGGCACACGGGTGTGCCTAGTGGCCGGGGGTATAACTCAGTAGCTAGCCTAAGTGTACACGGCCATGGCATACGGGCATGCCTAGTAGCCATGTAAGTAAGTCAGTAGCTAGCCTAAGTGTACAAGGCCATAGCACACGGGTGTATCTGGTGGTCGTGTGAATCAGTCAGTATACATGCTCTGTTTTGGCACGGCTAAGACACATGGGTGTGTCTGGTGGCCGTGGGAGGCACATAGCCTACCTACACGGGCGTGTGACCTCTGCAACTTTAAAAAAGTTTTAAATTTCTGAGAATTTCCATGTGTATTGGGTTTAGTCCCGACCCTATTCTAAAGCATGATTAAGGTCTCATTAACCTATAAAAGGGACGTTCTGATCTGATTGGTTGAGTTGTATTATAAAATATCTGTAAAAGTTTTCGATCCGTCCGGTAATGCCTTTAACCCTAGTCCGGCGATCGATACGGGTTAGGGGTGTTACACGTTGTGACTTTAGTTCCTTTCTGACCGCTGCTCACATTACTCGTGTTTCTGGGTGGTCTACCTCGACTGACATGTTACTCGGTTTCATACTCTGTACGGTACTTTTCTCCACTAACTCTAGGCACTCACGAATGAAATGATCCACCGATCCACATTTAAAACAGGCCCGATCAATCAATCTACAGCTATCGGGATGTCGTTTACCGCAGTGTTTACACTCAGGTTTATTCGATCTGACATTACCAACACTAGCTACTGAGGTAGCTCTCGAACTCACAGGTGGTCTATCCCGATCAAGTCTAGAGTAACCCGCAGTAGCCTTTGAATGGCTAAAATCATCTCTGGATTTCTTTGATGCTGGCTGAAATGTCTTACTCAATGATCTCTTACGGGAATCTCTAGCTTCAAAATCAGCTTTTCTTTTCTCTTTCCCAAGCTCTTCAGCTTTGCATGCTCGCTCAACAAGTACAACGAACTCTTTATTTCAAGAATGCCAACTAGCAGTTTAATGTCTTCATTTAACCCGTCTTTGAACCTTTTACACATTATAACTTCAGTCGACACACATTCTCGGGCATATCTACTGAGTCTCACAAACTTCCGTTCATATTTTGTCATAGTCATGCGACCCTGTTTTAACTCGAGAAATTCTTTGCGCTTTTGATCAATGAATTTCTAACTGATATATTTCTTCCAAAATTCAGTCTAAAAGTTAACCCGTTCTTTCGGAACTACCGATATTAGCGTATTCCACCAATGATATGCAGTGTCCCGTAACAAAGATATAGCACATTTTAAGCACTCGTCAGAGGTACAAGATAGCTCATCAAACACACGGATAGTATTATCGAGCCAAAATTCAGCTTGCTCAGGATCATCATCATCAGTGGCTCTCAATTCTTCAGCCCCGTGTTTTCAAATTTTATCAACCGGAGGCTTATTCAATCGCATCGAATCAGTAACTTGCGGCATTATAGGTATTTGAGGAGGAATCGGTGGGGTAGGAGGTTGTGGAACAACCAGATTCGTCCGGATATACTGAGTAAACCAATCGTTCATCATTTGGTAAAAGGCTTGTTTAGCCTCTCCCTCTTGGTTACTCGAAGTCGGTCGAGAATCAACCGGCGCTGCCTTCTGAATAGGAGCGGGCACATTACTTTCCACATCATCAGCTACGGCTCGATCGGGATCCATTTACTATAAGAAAACGCATTTCAATTGTCAGGAATCATCACACTATCACAGTATAAAAATATGGCATGTATAGCTAGACTCACACGCGCTACGTTAGTCCTAGAATAGACTATACTGTAGCTATGATACCAATAAAATTGTAACACCCCTAACCCATATCCGTCACCGAATTAGGGTTACAAGGCATTTCCGAACAAAACATAACTCAAAACAGACATTCTTTATATTTCATCCTTCGTAATTCAATCACATCAATACACTTGTAATTTTATATTTAATAATCAATATCACACATCTTATAAATCAAAACACATTCATATAAATCATTGTTCAAATAAATCACTAAATCAACTATAGCCCAACCATGCTTAATGACCATTATTACATAAACTATTCATGCTTCACAATTAAACTACTTTACTTAATAAGTATAATATTCAAACATACAAATATTATATACATGATATTCCAATACTTAGTTTATAATCAAACATATTTCATTTAATAAACCGATTGCACAAATTACATCATTTATTTATAAAACCTTATATTTTTCACTTGATAACTTATTAATCAATGTCACATAACTTACTAACAAAAACACATTCGACAATAACAACTTCATTTAATGGTCAAGCATAAAATTTTAAAGACCAAAGTCATATGCGCATTATACCTAATCAATTAGTACCATTTAAAGAAAAATGCATAATTCGATCATAATATATTCAACTTGTAAAGTCATTAACTAAACCAAACCTCACACTTAGTCATTCATCTCATGAACTTTTGGATAATATATTAGTCACATTAAATTATCCATACGCATACTAAGCATATGAATAGGTAAATATTATACATAGACATTCATCATTTCAAAACCAACTATATACCTCTCTTTTATCACAAGTCCATGTGCATATAATCATACCATTAGAATCAATTTGAGTACAAATAATTACCAAGATTTCAATCAATTCACTTACTAATTAATATGCATAACATGCACATATCAAACCACTCAATTAACTACATATACATATTTAGTCAACCATACTAACTTCCATACAAACCACTTCAATTATATTCATTATTTATCTTCTTAATTCAAACTTAACTATCATTCCATCTATAATATATTTAGTATTTTATCCATTTATTTAACTCACATTTCAAGACCTAACACCAAGCATATCCCGAATTTAAATATCACATACATATAAAAATACATATTACTCTCGATACAATCTAATCCATGACTAAACTTAGACAGATCATTAGCAAAGCATACCAAACAAACCTCACTTAACATACCAATATGTCAAACTTACCATAATGAACAATCCTAAGTCATACATATCATTGCTTTAAACTATAGGTATCTACCAAACACACCACACATATATGATATGCATAATACTTAACTAATATATTGCATAATATAATTCATGTAACACCCCAAACCGGTCTATGCATTGAGACTAGATTTGGTTTGTTACATGAATCGAAACTATTTTAAAATTTTCAATAAGTTGAAAACGCAATATTATTTATGAGATTTAATAAAATTAGAAGAGTATTTTAATTTGATAAATATTAGAAAACATTAGTTGAAAAACATTATTGTATTATCAAAAACCCTTAGGTAATTTATTTAAGAGTTAACAATAATAAAATATTTATAAAAGAATTTCATATACTTGAAAACCCAAATTTATTTTAATAAAAACATCATATAATCATAGCCCATATTAAAAAGTCCAAAATATAGTATAAAACCAACCACACATAAAATCCATAAATTATTTATAGAGGCCCTTATTACAATAACCCAAAATAGTAAAAATACTTATTAAAAGTTCAGAGTTTAATAAACCCATGTTTTGCAGTATGGCCTCCACGAAGTCATCCTCGGCCCAAGTCCACGTCAATTTCCATTACCTGAGATGGAAAAAAATTTAAAAGGGGATGAGTTACAAAGAACTCAGTGTGCAACTCACTTACCACCATTATTGGGCCAGATCGTCAAGATATTATGCTGGGCTTGAGCCCAATTACAGAATTCAACAATATATCATAAAATGAAATAAAATAATTTAAAAATGCATGTAAAATGAATTTCCCAACCAAACCTAATATCCATCCGCTAACACCCCCGTACCAACCATCACACCTGTGGGGATCAAGTCAACCCACCCCGCCAACACACCAATCGTAGGCATTAAGCCTTTTTATAATTGTGGCAAAGCCACCGAACTAGAGGCAATAAGCCATATTTGTGGCAGAGCCACCGAACTAGAGGCAATAAGCCGTATTTGTGGCAGAGCCACCGAACTAGAGGCAATAAGCCATATTTGTGGCAGAGCCACCGAACTAGATTTTTGGCAACTGGCCATTCTTCTCTTCATATACCCCACCCCATGCAATTATGCGTGTATAACAAAATATAGTCATATAACAATTTTTTTCAATTAATCCATAACATCGGTGGGTTTATCATTAAACATTTCATTTGGCCCATAAAAATATAATTTAGCAATTTGCCCATTTAGTAGTTTAGTGGGCTTTGGCCCATTTATCAAACTAGAGTATTTTGGCCCAATTTAACAAACTAGAGTATTTTGGCCCAATTTATCGAACTAGAGTATTTTGGCCCAATTTCACGAAACATACAACTTACATACTAACAAGTAATTTCTCGAGGGTGTTTTCGTAATTTTCATGATTTTAGTCGTTTTCATGTATTTTCGTCAAAATACCAGTTGTTACGTTTTATACCGATCTAGTCGTTTTTACGATTTTACTTCAATACCGAAATTGACATCCAACCCGAGAAAAAGTGTGAAGTTACACACCTCGATACCGAGAGTACTAATCCTTCTCGCTCCTCGGCACCTAAAACATATTTCGATCCGTTAGAACACTATTTCGTATAAACATACTTAATCGATAATAGATCCAAAATCTTACCCTCTTGATTTTGAATCACTTCGATTTTCGGCTTCTCCTCGTTTATTGGTTCGTTAATCGCCGAGAATCCACCAACGTATAATGGCTCGAAAGTTCTTACCACTTCAAATAATTGACTCCCTTCGGAAGATGGTCCGCAACCCGATGGAAAATCCCGAACTGTCGAAACCGCTCTTCGTTTAAATGGGGGATTTACAGATCCGCCCCTCTTAACGTGACTCACCACCGCCCTTTTCTTCCCTATTTTGAAAGTCTTCACGATCAAAGGAATATTAGTTAAATCTAAAATAATATCGAAATAGTACTAGAGGCTTTAAAGGATGTGATTTCCTTACCACAATAAATCGATTCCAACGTTTCTACGATTCTCCCGATCACTTGAGTTCCGATCTTCCGTTATTGCACTATATAATAACGAATGAAGCGTTATTAGAACGAACGTTTATTTCGATCCAAAAAATCCTTCATAACACCATTAATATTCGGTCATAACACTATTAATAAATCGAAAACGAAAAAGAAAAACCCTTACCTATAATCCACGAACGAAAAGAAAGGATTGAGAAAGGTGTTTGTGATGGATGAAGATTTCGGCTATGTATGATCAAAGAAAAAGAAATAAAGATTCGGCTAAGGGCACTCTAGCATTCGGCCATGAGAGAGTTTGATGGAGAAACTTTGAATGAAAAGAATTAAAATATGAAAGAAGAGATGACGATGATGTTGTTTGATTTCAATGAGAAGAGAAGAAAAAGATGGAATTTAAGAGTTAGGTACATTCGGCCATGGCAAAAAGAAAGGAAAAAGAATGGATTTGGTGTAGATGATTTCGGCACTTAGAAGAAATACAAAAGAAAACTCACAAGATGAATAAAAGTGACAAAATGGTCAAAAGAATTTGGCTTTACCAAGGTTCAATTTCGGCCAAAGGGAAAATTTGAGAAGAGAAAAGCAAAAATTCTGCACAAGGATGCTAGGAATGGCTAAAGAGAAAATGCAATTCTTAGCCAAACTAACACAAAATTCGGCTCCTCCCTATACCAAGTTGCCGTCCAAAGACATGGTCAATTGGCCATGATTTTGTTTCCAAAATTTTCCTTGATATGTGCCTTATGTTCCCCTATCTTTCCTTAAGTTTTGATTCCATGCCATAAGTTAACTATTTCCTTAAACCTTTGATACACTAACCAAAAATAACATGGTCAACACTTACCATATATGCTCTTGGCCGACACTTTCTATACATGTGCGAAAATTAAAATAAAAATTCATCTAGATGCTAAACAAGGATTCGAACCTCTCCCTCATGCTATAACTCATGCGCCAACTCTACCATGCCATGTACTCAACTTATGTCACTCATTAACACTTAATTTTACTTAAGTATTAATGACACTTGCTTCTCTTCAATAAATCTTCGATATTAAAATTATTCCGCACCCAAATTATGTTATACTCTTCTTTAGGACTTCAATAAACACGAAAATAAAAGTAAGAAATTTTTTTCCTTTAAAATCTAAACACCAATTCATGCAATATATAAACACTCGGATTTTTAGGGTGTTACAACTCTACCCTCCTTAAAGAAAATTTCGTCCTCGAAATTTACCTGGTTGAAAGAGGTGAGGGTATTGTTGCCGAATTGCATCCTCGGGCTCCCACGTAGCTTCCTCCACTCCGTGGTTACGCCATAGAACTTTGACCAACGGCACGGTTTTCTTTCTTAGCACCTTGACATCTCGGTCTAAGATTTCCACTGGTTCTTCTTCAAAAGACAAATCTGAATTCAGCTCCAATTCTTCTACCGGTATAATGTGTGAAGGATCCGATCTATAACGCTCAACATGGAAACATGAAAACATTATAAATTTGATCCAATTGGGGTAACTCAATCGATAAGCCATTTGGACCAACACGCTTCAAAGACACGATAAGGTCCAATGTATCTAGGACTTAGCTTGCCCTTCCTTCCGAATCTGAAGATCTTTTTCCAAGGAGATACCTTCAAGAAAACCTGATCCCCCACATCATACTCGATATCCTTTCGCTTCAGGTCTGCATACGACTTCTGTCTATCTGAGGCTTCCTTCAACCGTGCTCGATTAACTTTTACCTTATCCTCTGTCTCAGATATCATCTCAGGACCTAACATCTGTCGTTCGCCCAACTCAGTCCAACAAATAGGAGAGTGACACTTACGACCATACAATGCCTCGTAAGGTGCCATCTGAATGCTAGACTGATAACTGTTGTTATACGCGAATTCTGCCAGTGGTAGATAATCCTCCCAACTACCCCTAAAGTCGATTATACATCCTCTTAACATATCTTCCAATATCTGAATTACTCTCTCCGACTGACCATCAGACTGAGGATGAAAAGCCGTACTGAAATTCAACTTTGTCCCCAAGGCTTCATGCAGAGCTTTCCAGAATCGTGATGTAAACCTAGGGTCCCTATCCGATATAATAGATACAGGTACCCCATGCAACCTCACAATTTTGGATACATACAGTTTTGCCAACTTCAGAATGAATAATCCGTGCAATTTGGTAGGAAATGAGCAGTCTTCGTCAACCGATCAACAATTACCCACACAGAATTTTTCTTAGTAGGTGTTAAAGGTAACCCACTAACAAAATCCATGGTTATCCGTTCCCATTTCCAAAGAGGAATTTTTATCGGTTGTAACAATCTAGACGGTAATTGATGTTCTGCCTTCACTTGCTGACAAGTCAAACATTTTCCCACAAATTTTGAAATCTCACGCTTCAACCCTGGCCACCAATACTGTTCACGGAGATCTCGATACATCTTATTTCCTCCAGGATGTATAGCATAAGGGCTACTATGCGCCTCCCGTAGAATCAGTTGTCTCGGATCCAATCCTTAGGCATACATACTCTTCCTCAAAAGCACAACACACCTCCGTGTTTATTCCAAAATCCTCAATTTCACCATTTTTAACTTGTCAAGTAAAGGTCCCAACTTCTCATCCGATGTACTGCTTTTTCCTTGATTTGTTCCACCACCGAGGCTTCACCAAGTTCGCTAACAAACCGCCATTCTCATCTGAGACTTAAATGGGCAAACAAAGCTCTTAATTGAGATCTTGTCTTACGACTTAACGCGTCGACTCATCGTTAGCCTTTCGAGGATGATATTCAATTGAGAAATCATAATCTTTTAATAATTCTACCCATCTTCTTTGTCTTAAATTCAACTCCTTTTGGGTAAGGAGGTATTTAAGACTCTTGTGATCCGTGTAGATGATGATTTCTCACCATAGAGATAGTGTCTCCAAATCTTTAGAGCAAAGACAACTAGCCTAACTCCAAATCATGCGTAGGGTAGTTTACTTCGTGTGGTCTCAATTGACGAGAAGCATAAGCCACCACTTTTCCATTTTGCATCAACACACAACCCAAACCCGTGTGAGATGCATCACAATAAACAAGTGAATTCTTTTCCGACCTCATTTGAATCAAACCGGAGCTTCATCAGATCTTCTTCAATTTCTCGAAACTCTCTTATCGCTTTTCGGTCCAAATATACGAGCTCCCTTTCACAGCAGTTTAGTTAGGGGCAAAGAATCAACGAAAACCCTCTACAAAACGTCTATAGTATCCACCAAACCCAAGAAACTCCGAATTTCACTCACCGATGTTGGTGGTTTCCAATCCGAATAGCCTCAATTTTCGAGGATCCACCCTTATTCCTTGGTACGATACTACATGACCAAGGAAAGTCACTTCCTTTAGCCAAAATTCGCATTTACTAAATTTGGCATACAATTGTTTATCACGTAAGTAGTTGTAATACTATCCGCAAATCTTGGTCATGCTCCTCCTCATTTCTCGAATAAACCAATATGTCATCTATGAACACTACCACAAATCGGTCTAAATATGGTTGAAAGACTCGGTTCATCATGTCCATAAATGCAGCCGGTGCATTGGTTAGTCCAAATGGCATCACTACAAACTCATAGTGTCCGTAACGAGTCCGAAATGCCATCTTATAAATGTCCGCTTCTTTAACCTTGAGTTGGTGATAACCCGACCTCAAATCAATTTTGGAGAAAACTGAAGCTCCTTTAAATTGATCAAACAGGTCGTCAATTCTCGGCAGAGGATACCGATTCTTGATCGTCAATTTATTCAATTGTCTGTAGTCAATGCACATACGCATCGATCCATCCTTCTTCTTGACGAACAAGACTGGTGCTCCCCACGGAGACACACTTGGTCGAATAAATCCCGATCCAACAATTCTTGAATTTGAGCTTTAAGCTCACCAACTCCTTCTGCCATTCTATAAGGAGCAATGGACACTTTGAGTCATCCCGAAAAAAGCTCAATGCCAAATTCTACTTCCGATCCGAGGTATACCGGAAGTTCTTCGAAATACATCGGAAATTCCTTCACCGTCCTCACATCATCCACAGATAACTCTTTAGCATCCAAAGCACAAATAAAGGTTAGGAATGCTCCATATCCTTTTCGCACCAACTTCTCCGCCTTTAATGCAGATACCACATTTGCCAAATAGTTCCTTCGCTCGCCAATCATTATGACTTCCTTATCATCCGAGGTTCTTATCGACATTCGTTTTTCAAAGACAATCCAATTCGCTCGATGTTTAACCACCAATTCATGCCTGAATGAGATCGAACTTGCCGAAAGGTAGTTCCATCAAGTTTGCTAAGAATATTTCCTCTTGAATTTTCAAGGACACGTCTTTAAATATTTTATTAACAATTACCGATCGTCTAAAGGACTAATTCTTGTCATCTCACTATCGTAATTTGATTCTAATTTCGTGTTTCCAGATATGGCACTAGATACATATGAATGGGTAGAGCTAATATCTATTAAGGCAATAATGGTACATCAAAATGAAGAACGTATCAGTTATCACATCGGTGTATTGCCGTCCTCGCGGCGTCTAACCGCATAGACCGATCCAGCTATCTTGCATCTGTATTTCCTCTAGGACCATTGCCTCGACCGGTGCACCTTGACCACGTCCACCCATTACCACCACAACTGGTCCACGACCTCTCGGTGGTCGCGATTACCTCTGGCCATGTGCATCATTATTACGAACTTCTTGAGTCGTATCCATACGTCGAGGACAATTTTTGTACTGATGATCCATTGAACCGCATTTGTAGCATGCACCCGTTTTCCTCCAACATTCTCCAAAATGTCTTTTCCCACACTCAGTGTAATCTCGACTTCGATTATTTGTTACCGGGGTTCTACCTTGAATTGGTTCATCATTCCGAGGTCTCTTCGAATCTCTTTGAAGAACTAGGCTATTGGGTCTCTCTCTGTTTCAAATCTTTCTGGTTACGTCGCTCAATTCTTAGCCTCTTGGCTATTTTGGCCTTCTCCACAAGAGTGGAAAAATTTCTAACTTGTCAGGAGCAATCGAACCCTCACTTATCATTAAGTCCATCCTCAAACGCACACAACGTTCATGATCCGTTGCTACAATTGTCCGCATAACGGCTCAAACGTAAAACTCGACTTCATATCTTGCCACGGTCTTACTTCCTTGGACAAGATTCGAAATTCTTTCCTTCGACGTCTACATAACTCGTTCCAACGTATTTTCCTTGGAAGGCGCTTTAAAGAATTCCCAATTAATCGAGTCTGCAACGGTGCCTTCTCGAGCAGTGAGCCACCACCGATCGCCTCATCTCTTAACAAGGATACAGCTCCTCTCGGTTTTGCTCGACAAGACATTCCATATCATCCATAATCCGTTCCACGACTTGAGCCAATATTCACCACATTCGAGCTACACCGAGACTCCTCTAAAACTTCGCATTATTTGACTTAAGTCGCTCTGAAATTGACCCACGAGTTGTTGGCCCAATTCTAGTTCCAATGACCCTTTCCAAGACTCGCAGCATTGCTTGAGTCAATGCATTATCTTCTTCCATGTGATCGCGTGATCCGTCTCACTTTCAATTGACGAAAAGTCTACCTCCCAGATATGATTTGGTGCTTCGATTGTAGCACCTCGGCCTCTACCACGCCACGTCTACGCGTCCACGACCGTCCTCTAGTGTTCATGATAGCTTGTTCGCTTTTATCGATTACAAGTTTTATGAATCGGAAAATTTGTTTGGTGTTTATTAACGATATTTTATGAGATTTGAGATATAAAGTTGTTTTTCGCAACATATCCTATAGTCTCAATCTCTACGATTTTCACATCTAAAACTAAAAGTTCTAGAGTGTTCCTATGATTATATCATAGTAATTATTAAGCAATAAATACTTACTTGACTTGTTTCCGGATGCTTGTAGTGCCATACTGATCTTTAAAATTTGAACGATTTCATACAGAAATTATTTGCGAACCCAAACCACAGTCGAGTTTTTGAAACTGGCTCTGATACCATTAAGTGTAACACCCCAAACCCGGTCTATGCATTGAGACTAGATTTGGTTTGTTACATGAATCGAGCTATTTTAAAATTTTCAATAAGTTGAAAACGCAATATTATTTATGATTTAATAAAATTAGAAGAGTATTTTAATTTGATAAATATTAGAAAACATTAGTTGAAAAACATTATTGTAGTATCAAAACCCTTAGGTAATTTATTTAAGAGTTAACAATAATAAAATATTTATAAAAGAATTTCATATACTTGAAAACCCCAAATTTATTTTAATAAAAACATCATATAATCATAGCCCATATTAAAAAGTCCAAAGTATAGTATAAAACCAACCACACATAAAATCCATAAATTATTTATAGAGGCCCTTATTACAATAACCCAAAATAGTAAAAATACTTATTAAAAGTTCGAGTTTAATAAACCCATGTTTTGCAAGATGGCCTCCACGAAGTCATCCTCGCCCAAGTCCACGTCAATTTCCATTACCCGAGATGGAAAAAAATTTAAAAGGGGATGAGTTACAAAGAACTCGAAGTGCAACTCACTTACCACCATTATTGGGCCGATCGTCAAGATATTATCTTGGGCTTGAGCCCAATTACGAAATTCAACAATATATCATAAAATGAAATAAAATAATTTAAAATGCATGTAAAATGAATTTCCTAACCAAACCTAATATCCATCCGCTAACACCCCGTACCAACCATCACACTGTGGGGATCAAGTCAACCCACCCGCCAACACACCAATCGTAGCATTAAGCCTTTTTATAATTGTGGCAAAGCCAATTAACTAGAGGCAATAAGCCATATTTGTGGCGAGCCACCGAACTAGAGCAATAAGCCATATTTGTGGCGAGCCACCGAACTAGATTTTTGGCAACTGGCCATTCTTCTCTTCATATACCCCACCCCATGCAATTATACGTGTATAACAAAATATAGTCATATAACAATTTTTTTCAATTAATCCATAACATCGGTGGGTTTATCATTAAACATTTCATTTGGCCCATAAAAATATAATTTAGCAATTTGCCCATTTATTAGTTTAGTGGGCTTTGGCCCATTTATCAAACTAGAGTATTTTGGCCCAATTTAACGAACTAGAGTATTTTGGCCCAATTTATCGAACTAGAGTATTTTGGCCCAATTTATCGAACTAGAGTATTTTGGCCCAATTTATCGAACTAGAGTATTTTGACCCAATTTATCGAACTAGAGTATTTTGGCCCAATTTATCGAACTAGAGTATTTTGGCCCAATTTCACGAAACATACAACTTACATACTAACAAGTAATTTCTCAAGGGTGTTTTCGTAATTTTCACGATTTTAGTCGTTTTCATGTATTTTCGTCAAAATACCAGTTGTTACGTTTTATACCGATCTAGTCGTTTTTACGATTTTACTTCAATACCGAAATTGACATCCAACCCGAGAAAAAGTGTGAAGTTACACACCTCGATACCGAGAGTACTAATCCTTCTCGCTCCTCGGCACCTAAAACATATTTCGATCCGTTAGAACACTATTTCGTATAAACATACTTAATCTATAATAGATCCAAAATCTTACCCTCTTGATTTTGAATCACTTCGATTTTTGGCTTCTCCTCGTTTATTGGTTCGTTAATCGTCGAGAATCCACCAACGTATAATGGCTCGGAAGTTCTTACCACTTCAAATAATTGACTCCCTTCGGAAGATGGTCCGCAACCCGGTGGAAAATTTTGGACTGCCGAAACCGCTCTTCGTTTTAAATGGGGGATTTACAGATCCGCCCCTCTTAACGTGACTAACCACCACCCTTTTCTTCCCTATTTTAAAAGTCTTCACGATCAAAGGAATATTAGTTAAATCTAAAATAATATCGAAATAGTACTAGAGGCTTTAAAGGATGTGATTTCCTTACCACAATAAATCGATTCCAACGTTTCTACGATTCTCCCGATCACTTGAGTTTCGATCTTCCGTTATTGCACTATATAATAACGAATGAAGCGTTATTAGAACGAACGTTTATTTCGATCCAAAAAATCCTTCATAACACCATTAATATTCGGTCATAACACTATTAATAAATCGAAAACGAAAAAGAAGAACCCCTTACCTATAATCCACGATTGAAAAGAAAGGATTGAGAAAGGTGTTTGTGATGGAAGGATTGAGAAAGATGTTTGTGATGGATGAAGATTTCGGCTATGTATGATCAAAGAAAAAGAAATAAAGATTCGGCTAAGGGCACTCTAGCATTCGGCCATGAGAGAGTTTGATGGAGAAACTTTGAATGAAAAGAATTAAAATATGAAAGAAGAGATGGCGATGATGTTGTTTGATTTCAATGAGAAGAGAAGAAAAAGATGGAATTTAAGAGTTAGGTACATTCGCCATGGCAAAAGAAAGGAAAAAGAATGGATTTGGTGTAGATGATTTCGACTTAGAAGAAATACAAAAGAAAACTCACAAGATGAATAAAAGTGACCAAATGGTCAAAAGAATTTGTCTTTACCAAGGTTCAATTTCGGCCAAAGGGAAAATTTGAGAAGAGAAAAGCAAAAATTCTGCACAAGGATGCTAGGAATGACTAAAGAGAAAAATGCAATTCTTAGCCAAACTAACACAAAAATTTGGCTCCCTCCCTATACCAAGTTGCCGTCCAAAGACATGGTCAATTGGCCATGATTTTGTTTCCAAAATTTTCCCTTGATATGTGCCTTATGTTCCCCCTATCTTTCCTTAAGTTTTTGATTCCATGCCATAAGTTAACTATTTCCTTAAACCTTTGATACACTAACCAAAAATAACATGGTCAACACTTACCATATATGCTCTTGGCCGACACTTGCTATACATGTGCGAGAAAATTAAAATAAAAAATTCATCTAGATGCTAAACAAAGGATTCGAACCTCTCCCCTCATGCTATAACTCATGCGCCAACTCCACCATGCCATGTACTCAACTTATGTCACTCATTAACACTTAATTTTACTTAAGTATTAATGACACTTGCTTCTCTTCAATAAATCTTCAGATATTAAAATTATTCCGTACCCAAATTATGTTATACTCTTCTTTAGGACTCCAATAAACACGAAAATAAAAGTAAGAAATTTTTTTCCTTTAAAATCTAAACACCAATTCATGCAATATATAAACACTCGGATTTTTAGGGTGTTACAATTCATCAAACATCAAACACTTGACCAAACACCACAACATATATACCATATGATTACTTTCCATATATGATTAAACCATGACCGAATTTGAACAACCATTAGCAGTATATTCAAGCCATTATATCAAAAGCATAGAAAATAAACTTAACCAAAAGAGATAAGCCATTTTCGCATGGCTTGTAATTACACATCCCAAATCAAACATTATAACTAGAATATACATTCCATAAGTTCAAATTCAAACTTAACAAAATACCGAAAAGAGTCGATAGTGTGATAGACTTCTCTGACAATCCTTGAGCTCGTAACCAATTTCCAAAATCTATAAAACGGAAAGCAAATACACACAGTAAGCTATCAAAGCTTAGTAAGTCATAAGCAAATAAATATTTAATCATAAACAAAAATTAATTTATTCAAACCGAAATAAGCCATTATCAACTCATGCACATTTCCAATTTTAATTTCATATACCAAGACGTATAAGTTTTGTATAAATTCTAATTTAACCGATTACTCAATTAAACATTAGTATAACTAACCAACACTTTCCATAATACATACACTTCAATAGACCGAATACATATAAGTTCAAACATGCCATCACATGATTCATTTTTCACATAACTTTGTATCATCAAATCAAATATTCAACTTACCTCAATTTCATAGATTAGTATGAACACATACCTAAGCATTTCTAACTTGATTTACACTCGATCTTAACTTATCATTGCACGTTGAACCATTCGGAATTAAAAAGGATACTCGGATAGTCGAACATATCGTACAATGCCAACGTCCCAGACGTGGTCTTACATGTAATCACATAACGATGCCACTGTCCCAGTCAGGGTCTTACACGTATACACAAGTCGATGCCAACGTCCCAAACGTGGTCTTACACGATAACACATAACGGAATCCTATGTCATGACATATGTATCCTATCTATTCCTAAGGTTCGTACGGGACTTTATGACATCGTAACTCGATCAAATCAATCTCGTAAACATTGCTCCCAAACACTTAGATATTCGGCTATTGCTTATATACATTCATAAAATTCAATTTAGCATATAAAGTTTACATTTATTCAAAATTAACAGCATTTATTTGCTTATAAACTTACCTCGAATATCGACGGATGGAATAAACGACTATTCGATTATTTTTTATTTCCCCCGATCCAAATCCGTTTTCTTTGGTTTTTGATCTAAACATATTCAAATTAAACTTTTTGAACACCATTTTATTCAATTTAGTCTACAAACACATAAATAGGAAAATTACCATTTTACCTGTAACATTTTACACTTTTTTCAATTTAGTCCCTATTGCATAAAACACAAAACATGCAAAATTTGCACACATCATGCTTAGGCTGAATGTTACCCATGCTCATATAAGTCCATAAATTTAATTTATTTCACATTTTGGTCCCTTAATTTATTATTTTTACAATTTAACCCTAATTACTCAAAATCATCAAAATTTCCAATACAAAACATATTAATTCAAAACATATCTTTCATAATATATCATCTAACAACACAAAACTCATGAATTCATCAATGGTTTAACTCAAAATATTCATCAAAATCAAAAATTAAAGCATGAGTTTTGTACATTTCATAGCAACGATCTCAAAAATGTTAAAATTATCAAAAACTGAGCTAGTTACATACCTCAATCAAGCTTTTATAAGGCCGAATGTTGCTTGCTTTTTCTTTTTATTTTCCTTAGCTATTTTCGGCTTTAGAAAAGATGAACATGCATGGATTTGTTTATTTTATGTTTTATTTATTTACACTATAATATATTAATTCATTTCCATTTTTAACCTTTATCATTTTATTCCATTTCCACTAACTCATGTCCAAAAGTGTCCATGCATAAATTAAATGGTCTAATTGCATCATAAATACCTCATGCTTTAAAGACAACAACAATTCGGCCCTTACATATTTAACTATCAACTTTTTCATCTTACGCGATTAAGCCCTTTTTATTAAATCGGCACTCAAACAACAAAATTAAAACACGAAAATTTCATGGATATAAATTCACACATAATAAACACAGAAAATAATTTTTAAATATTTTTTTGACTAGGATTTGTGGTCCCGAAACCACTATTCCGATTAGGGTCGAAACCGGACTGTTACAGTTTGGGTGGCCTGCGGAGCACACAACCCTTTCTGCGAGCTCCCTGGGCCCTTGTGAGCTAGAACTGTGGCCTTGCGTTACGAGTTAGGTCCTTGGCTTTGCCTTGCGAGCTAAGTTCGCGAGATCGTTCTGTGAGCAGGGCCCGCGAACTCGCCTTGATGTCCTCCCGGACTCACTTCGCACTCAATCTTCTGGTGGGACCTATCCGGGTTGCGGGTAGGTGACCTGATCCTATTTAGGACCCAGATTGGTGATCACTAATGTATAACAAATTTTAAACATACATAATCTATTTTTTTAATATTTATATTATATTATAATATATTTAATTTTCATATGATATAAATTACATGATACATAAATAAAAATAATATATCATAAATTTGAAAACATGTTGAGTCGGATCAAGTTAGGGCTCTTGAGCCCAAACTTTAAACAAGTTTAATTTTTTGTTTCCTAAATTTTGAAAAATAAAATTCAATTATTTCGAAATCAAATCGAGACTGATTTATTTTGGAAAAAGACTTAATTTGATTATTGTTGTAAATAGCTATCGGAATGATAAAATGAGGACATAAAAAGCTTCAAACATTGAAGGTAGCTGATTAATAAGTCTGAATTCTCTAGCAAAAAGATGTCTTTCAAATCTTATCCAACCAAGGAGACCAATCCTTTCCAGAGAGCAGTTTTGTTTTTTTTTTTTTTTTTTTTTTTGGATAAAGTAATATTATCTATAATTCCTATTACAAATTAATTGAACTACACATTATTAAAAATAAAAGATAAAAGATGAATGAAAGAGTCTCAACCTTATTTTTTGGTTCATTTCATAACAAAAGAAGGCAAACATTAGAAAAGGTAAAGAAACTGATGGGAAATAGTGTTAGGCAAGAAGCGTGCTATATCATAATTCTTATCTAAATTTTCATTCAAAGGCCCACACAACTGTAAGAAATAGTCCGCCATATGTACATATAAATTGAATTTTGAACAAAGACCTTCTAATTCATGCCTCGACAGTGATGTTATATCTTGAATTTCAGTTCAAATAACTATCTTTAAACCCTAAACACAAGTGGAATATGCAAACAGAAATGTTTCTGCAATAAAACGAATTTGTATTTTGTTTAATTAGGGGAAGAAAATAAATGCAATGAATTGGGGTGCACGTGGGGGGTCATTTTTCTCATTCATTTTTTTGTGTTTTTATCATAGAAATTGAAGGATGAAAGCCCCCTCTCTCTAACTTTACATTACCAATTTTTTTTTTTCTAAATTAGGTATTCGTTGTTAGTAGTAGTGTTGTAGATGTTTTTTAAAGAGGTAAATAATTCATCATGAAACGTGTTTCATTCTCATGAACGAGAATCAAACCCTTAATTTTTCCGACCTCATAATTAAAGGATGAGCTGACCACACATAATTTTTATATTACCAAAATTTAGTATATGATTTGCATCCATCATAACAAAAGGGAAAAAACTACAACCCCCTAATTTTAGAAGCATATATTCTTGAATAGTCATGCCTATACCCCTAGATTTCACTTCTTCATGTTAAAGAAAACGAGAACCATTTATGTTATTATCATTTTCTCTCAAGATACTTTGATTTAAATTTACAAATATAAATAAATCGATTGAGATAATTATTTTAATCGGGTTCGCGTATTCATTAAAGTTATATCGATAAGTATTAAAATTGGATTTGAAATTTTTTGGGTGAATTACAAGCAAAAGGAGGGTAAAGTCCTAACAACAAAGCGACTAGCTCAACTCAAACCTAGACCACACTTGAAACGGTAAACACTCTAGCCATCAAACCAATACGAGATTTTAAATTTGAATATTTATAATTGATTTGTTTTGACCCTAGAGTAGGAGATGAAAATTTTAAGTAGCAGCTGCCCATGTCACCCACATTTTGGTGGAACTTCTAGTACTTATATTAATAAAATTAATTATTGGATATCTCTTTTTTTTCAAATTTAATTTCTAAAATAACATCAATTTAACATTTTTAATATTAAGTGATAAATAGTTATTTTGTATTAGTTAAAAATTAATAGGATTATTAAACATATTTAAAAAATTAAATGTTAAATTTTTCATTTTTAATGAAATAAAAATATTAATAATTTATCAAACACATCCTTAATATTCTTAATTGTAATTTTTTTTATTTCACCACTGTTATTAAATTTAAATACAAATTAATATATATCACACTGAACTACAATAATTAATCTCAACATTACCTTATTTTGAAATCTCTCTCAAGTCAAACTTAGCGCTATGAGTTTGGAGTACTGAAACACAGTAAAGGCTCAATATTTCACTGCATGCTCACGCTTCAATAGGAAGAAGATGCCTCCAATGAAGCATTTTTTTAGAGTTTTACGCTTTATTTTATTTTATTTTATTTTTCCTTTTATTAAACACGTTTTACATTATATTTAAGTGGTAAATGAATACATAATAAATCTGCAAAATCTATTTTTATATAATAGTCAGATATATATTATTATATAATTAATAAAAATATTCTTACATGAAAAATTAAAATATTTTATATAAACTAATATTTTCATTATATAAATACATTTTAATCTAATGTTGTTAATGGTTATATTTTTTCTACTTGGTCACCATCGTAATATTTGAATCCAAATACATATCTCACTGCTATAACATCTAATCTCATTGCTCAAATAGTTAATATCATTACCCATTCAAGAAGGACTGATCATGACGTAAAATAAATTAAAGAATATGACAATTAATTCTAATACTTCCCAACATGATGAAGCCTGTAATGAAGGTTTTATTTGGACAGTTGACATAAAGAAGAATGTTATTAAAATTAGAAGCAAATCTTCACCAAATCTTCTAATTAACCAAATTGTGGTATAAATAATCAAAAAGTCAATAGCCTTAGATTATTATTAAAAACAAATGTTAATGTATTTTATAATAGAAAAGGGAAATTTGGTATTTAAGGAGCAGTTAGATGAAAATGGGGTAAACGACATGGGAAATATCAGAATAGAAGGTTGTAAAATGTAGTAAATGACAGTTCAAGATGTTTGTATAAAACAATGAAACCTTCCAAATTCACGTTACAAATTTGCTAATGGGATCCCACCATCAACACATTGTGCCCTTTTCCCATGAAATTCTTCTTATGGAAATGTTATTCCTCTTTTGTTGCCATTTTTCTAGTTTAATTGATGTTTTATTAGCTAATGATACTAATTTAGAAACTTTAATAATATTATAAATCACATATATTTTAAGATAAGAAAATGTTGAAAGAATACATATATAAAGTTTAGATATTGTTGAAGTCAAATTCTGCAACTAATTATCAATTACTTTTTAATATATTCCTTCCAATAATGGAAGGATGTATGTATTTCAACGAATGATTGAGAAAAATACAGACCCTTTCCTTAATTTTCTAAATTTCAATGAAGAAAATGTCATCCTAATAATAGTTTAGTTTGATTACGGAAGAAGTATCCATTTATACTGATATAAAATTATTAGTGTTATCGAATATCTCTCTTTATTTATAACTATTACTATACTTTAAAAAATAAAATCTATTTGGTCTAACAAAGCGACTTTAGGGAGAGATTCAAAGCATTTTAGTGGAAGGAATTTTAAGATAATATTGGTATAACAAATCTATGTTGGTGCATTCATACATACATTCTTTCCCCCCAAACTCCCTCTAATCTAATATTAATCTGTGTTAGTATTTGGTCCCCATCAATCCCACCAACATTCCTATCTCTTACTCTTCTATTATTCTCAAACTTGTCTTTTCTTTTTCTCTCTCTTATATATATATATATATACACACACACACGTACATATTTGCAGGTGGGAAGGGCTTTATTTATCACTTCTCTTTCTTTCTCTCACATATGGAGAACTCCATGAATTCAATGTTTAGACCATCATCCCCAGTGGGTGATGAATCTCCTGAGGAAAGTAGTTGGACTATGTATTTTCAAGATTTCTCAAATGATATCCAGATGGATGGTAACAGCAGCAGCTGTTATTGTTCTTCTTACATCAATTACCAAACATCATCGCTGCTGTCTGATGCAGCTTGTTCTGCAGCTGGACCGCATGTTTTGGATTATAAAAGCTGTAAGAAGAACAGGTTGAGTTTCAAGAAAAGGAAGAATAATGGATCATCTGCTGCTGGTTTTGTTGATGATGATTTGGAAGATACTGCTACCTCTCCTGTTAACAGCCCCAAGGTCAGCCTCACCTCCTTTTATTTTGGTCAAATTCTTCTTTTACTCCTCAAACTATGCATAATTTACATGTTTAGTCATTTAAACATTATATTAACCAGTTTTTCATTGGATTTTAAAATAGAAAAATGAAATTAAAATGTCAACTTCCTTTTTTTCTTTTATAGATCTGTAACACTAACATGGAGAACCAATTTGATAAGAACCTGAAGATGAAAGATGCTATGAACAAATCTCAGGTGAAGAAACTAACCTTTTGTCTTGATTAATTAATGGGGGTTTATTATTATTATTATTATTATTATTATTATTATTATTATTATTACAGAAGAACAAAGGAAGCGGTTCATCAGGACAGACAGATGACAGCAACGATGAAACCGAACTAAAGAAAAAGGGTCTTTGTTTAGTTCCATTGTCAATGTTAGTACAATACCTAGGTTGATTTCAGTTTTATTACCAATCCTGTCTCTCTCCCTGTCTTCACCTGCATCAATGCAAAACAGTAATGTTACTTCATATTTTTGTTGTCTGCAAGTATATATGGACAATGATGTTCTTTGAATGGGAAAAAAAAAAAGAGAGATTAGGAGAAGAACAAATGGTGTTCAAGATTTAGTTAAAGACAAATACCTTTTAATTAAGATCGCAGTAGAAATGATTAAGACAATAACCTTAAAAATACTTCATTAGTGTAGTAATATTTACCTAAAATTAAGACTTTTTCTTTTTCTGAGCCATCAAATTAAGACTTTTCTCTATGTCAAATAATTATAAATATGCTGAGAAATCAATTAAAAAAACATTATGGACATATAGGTTCCAACTACCTAGAAGTCAACAAGAAACTATAATATCTTTATAAAGGGGTTGGTTTTGTGTTTCAACATATCTTACACAAGACAGGCATGTAATTTGGATCCAAATAGTAATAATATTAAGATTTTGAATTTTTTAAATGTATTTCTTTTTCTACATTTGTTTATTATAATATGTTTTTATTTTGTAAAAAAAAAAGAGTTTTTGTTAATTTTTTATTGAGTTGAAACTCGATTTATGGGTGGCACTAACAATTTTTCTATAAAAAATGTAGAAAACGATAAATAGATAAGGAGCTAATTATCACTTAATATATATTCTTTAATTATTTTTCATTTTAATATTATGTTTTAAAATAATGTAATTTTTTTTAGAATAAAGGTAAACATATAAAATAAAAATAATTTAAATTTTCCATTTATCAAACCCTCAAACTAAATTTTGCACTCATAAAAATACTAAATAAATTTTATAACTTAAATTCAGTGAAGGTGTCTAGTCAGTTCCTCCAATATCAAAAAGTAAGCCAACAAATATTTGTGTTAATTAAAAAATGAACCAATTAAGTTGTTAGAAGGAAAGCAAGTTGGTAAAATTGTTAGCAGTGAGGACGGAAATCATCTAAAATACTGATGGCATTGATGACGATGATTAGGATATAATAAAATAATGATTATTTAATATGATGTAGATTTTATTTATTAATAAGTGGAAAATGTTAATTTGTTATAAAAGTTGACATATCACTTTTAAAACAACTATTTTGATTTAATATCATTTTAATTAATTAATTAACTAAAACAAAATTGGGAAATAATTTTTTAAAAAACCGACCAATTTTTCATTTGTTGGTTAATTTTATTAAATAGAACCAATCATATATTAGAGGGACTACCAATATCTTACATCTTCCCACCTCCATACTTTGCTCAAGTCTAACCATAACTCTTCCTAAACAACATCTGATATAGCATGTAAACACCCTACAACATGCAATGCCACACCTTGTGGAAATTATATATGAGTGTTACTGGTTAGTGACATTAAAATCTGATACTAGAATGTGATTTGGGTGTGTATGTAATATACAAGAATTGACACAAATAATTGAAGAAAGGAGTGGATGATGAGGCATAAAAGGAAAGACGAAAAGATGTGGACCAATCATATATATAGATGTGGGTTTAGGTCAATTGCCATATCATAATTGAACTATATATTATTCCAACCATGGTTTGTAAGTAGCAGCCTATAGGGTTACCAAATGTTTCTAAATTTGGGACTATACATCACCCAAATTGCTTCCAATACGGAAAGTTTTCTTTTCTTCAGTATAAAAACTGTTTGGTTTTATTTTTCTGAAAACGTAGTTAGGCAGTGTTGAGTCACTCTCCTCTACCCTCTCAAATACCTCTAATGTCAATTACTATACATTAACGTTATTCTCATTATTTTATTTTATCTCTAATTATATTTATTAATTAACAATGTAAATGAATTTTTCAGTTTTTTTCTTTATTTTGGAGCACTCTTTTAGGTTAGTTTGAACTTTTTTTAAATGAATATAATTAAAAATCATATAAAGTATGTGAGAGATAATAATATCTTAAACAATATATCAATATAGATATATACGATACTATAGTCTTTTATTATTTTTTTCTATATTGATTTTTTTAAATTTTACCATAGTTATAGATTTATGAAATAATAATAATTTTTAACATGAATATTATTTGGTATATATGTGTTAATTTATATGACATTACATTAAAAATATTTTTAAAAATACATACATAAATATTTATTTTTGTTAAAATAATATCATTTTTATGCAATTATTATAACATCATAAATGAAGATAAAAGATCATTTATATTTATATGATTTTATTTGTCAAACTGGTTTCAAAATTATTTTAAATTAATAAATATACAGTGAATTACACATGATAAAAAATTAGTTTAATCTATTTAGTTGTTGGAATTTAAAATTTAAAAATACAAACTGCTATTAAATTTGAATATTAAAATGCAACACATTGAAATTTATGGATTAGACCTTCTAAATTTTAAAAAATAAAAATGGAAAAGAATAGAGAATCCCATAAGTAAAGAAAGGGGAAATACGGCGCCCCATCCATATAGCGGCTGTTGAATCATATAAAAATGCATGAGATGTGGCACCAAATGCAGAAGTTAGAAGGGATGGGTCAGATATAGTAACTGCTTTCGTCACACAAAACAAATATTCCAACAAGTTATGCTTTCCTATTTTAATCATCTAAATACATGCATTTATAACTAACTCAAAACCAACAGCTATTTGCAAAATTTTCTTTAGCAGCCTTTATAACATATGCGCATCCGGGGAATCGAACCCCGGTCAGTACCGTGGGAGGGTACTATGATACCACTACACTAGATGCGCTTCGTTGTCAAATGATTCTCAAATATTATATTAATACTAAATATTTACTCTTCTTTTATTCCCCAACTATTTTACAACTTTGAGATTGGAATGCAATTCAGTTTGTTCCTTTTTTATATATATATATTACAATCAAACAGAGCGAAAACATCGGTCCTCTGTATAATTTTGAGTGCTTTGACAAATGAAGAATTCTTTAATGTGATAAAAGAGCACAATTTATCTTTGTTTACCTCAGTTTTACTGCAATTAGCTAAAGCATAAATGTAGTTATCTATTTCACCACAACAATGGCAGAGCCATGTGTGTATGTAAAGGAACCCGTTAAAGCATCTGCTTTGCTCCCAACCAGAGGCTAGCAACTTAAACATCAAGGTAGAAATGTCAGCTATTCAACAGTAAATTTTCATTACTTTTATTGCTATTCATTTTGAAACTTTACTTTAAACACCATTCAACATTTTTTGCAACTTTGGGAAGTATACAGGTCTACTTTTTCTCAGGAAGCTTCTCTAACAACTCTGGTATCACTTCGAAAAGATCACCCACAAGTCCATAATCAGCTACCTGCACCGTATAAGCATATAGAACGCAGCGAGAATCAATCAGTGTCCGACATCTAACAATCAAGGTCATATATGCACCCTTTTTGTGTATGCAGCATGCATTCAAATCTCTCAAACAGGGCATATATGCATGTCTGGATAGGAAAGGAGGATCACCTGGAAAATGGGTGCATCAGAATCTTTGTTAACAGCAACAATAATCTTAGAGTCTTTCATGCCAGCTAAGTGTTGAATGGCTCCTGAAACACCAAATGCCATGTATAACTCCGGGGC
The DNA here is from genome assembly GCA_025506655.1 of Gossypium rotundifolium. NCBI lineage: Eukaryota > Viridiplantae > Streptophyta > Magnoliopsida > Malvales > Malvaceae > Gossypium > Gossypium rotundifolium. The sequence goes on along the minus strand of CP106722.1, from coordinate 181,788,823 downwards.
CACAATTTTCCCAGTTTGGCCCACCTGACAAAATAGTTAATACAAAGCAGATCAGAAAGGAAAAACATATATAAGATATTGCAGCAATATGCTAGTTTATTACTTTGAGCTATTTTTCTTTTTAGATTCTCATCCAAATGCAGATGCATATTTCTTCAAGGATTGAGGAGAACAAAGAAAGATAATTGAATGATGCAATGGTATGTAATCTCTTGATTTTATAATTCAATGAATGTATCACAAATGATCCTTTAAATCATGAAATAGTTTCCTCTTCTACATGCATGCATGTGTTCTTTTTGTGGAAAATAAGAGAAAAAGGACATCATAGGAATCCAACCTCAACAAAGCAACCAATGACAACAGTAGTTTAAATGTTCCATTTGAAACCATTCAAACAAAACCAAAGAACCAGCCAAAAAATATAAAATGGCATGATACAAGTTCCTTATCACATGCATGTAACTTGTCAGCGGGAAAGAACCATATGCATCTTACCTGAAGTTCATTGGGAACAAATCCAGCATCAACAGCAGCACGGGTAGCACCAACTATAGCACAAGAGAACCAATAAGCATAATATTATAAAAATGTAAAAGACTAGTAGATAACGTTTAGTATATATTCATTGGAGAAAAGATGTGACAAGGACAACAATAAAATGAAGATATTATAAGTTCAACATAGTAGAGTTCTGGAAGCTACCAGCTGCACCAAGCTTTTCTGCAAGCTTCTCTATCATTTTGAAGTTCTCAGGACTTTTCAAAGCTCTCCCACCTGTAACCACAATCTTTGCACTTCCCAAATCAGGTCGACCTGTATCCTGGGATGATAGCTTCATGAATCTAGATTTACCAACAGAATCTGCAATCAGAGTAAGAATGATGGTTTCAAGACATGGCATAGAATCCAGTTGCAAACCCAATATCCAAGTAAATCTAACGAGTTAGAGTAATGAAAAAAAAAATGAATATAGAATTTCTCAACATCATAATTCCGATGCAAAAACTAGGAGAACAGAAAAGTCTTCTTTAGTTCCTTTCCACTCTGAAGCAGTAAGGCAGAATACTGTACAAGGCAGAGAAAAGTCAATTTGAAGTTTGAACATCTGTACATCAGTAGAAGGTAAACAGACCTTCATCTAAGGTTGAGAGATCAACCTCGGAAATAGAAGCCCCAACAGACTTCGAATCAACAGAGATAGGAGGCACCGGAAAAGAGGTAGATCTAACTGTCAACATACAAGGATTGGCACCAGTGTATTGAACTGTACAAAGAGCATTTCCAGCATAAATCGGCCTGTTACAAAAAAAGTAGTACACCTTACATCAAAGTCAGTTTAACAAGAGGTATAAGCTTCTTAAATGACACAAACATAGTAACAGCGAAGTTTAAGCTTTAAAGTTACTTATTGATCATAAATACATACGGGAACCAAGTAACCAATGATATAACTGGTCACAACTAACAAGAAGCTACATTGCCGCCTACAAGTATTAAATAACCTAAATAACTTCAACACAATTCAAAATGAAGACCCTATGGCCCTTGACTAGCAACCAACTAGTAGACATGGAGCAAACCCCAAAATATTTCTGATGCAAAGCCTGTCCATTTTCCTGATATCCGTATCTAATACCTGTATCTGGAATATAACTGAAATGGGCATGAGGGGTATAATACTCCAACTGCAAGGAAGAACTAAAAGATAATTAAGCATTTGGGTAACAAAAACATACCCCGTTTGACACTAACCTCCAAGTCTGGGTAACATAGCAAAATACAATTCCTCCTAAACCGTAATGTACTTGCCATTTCTTACAAAAGTCCATTGTTTTAAAACCTCAAGTGTACCAACACAACTCAATTAACTTGCGCGACAAGCAACAGCAATTCACATACAAATGGTATCCACCACAGTGCATTCTGCTATAGTAAACAAATAGTATGACAACATAAAAGTTACCTGATAAATTGATGAAGGCCATTAATGTCAACAACATCAGTAACAGGAGAAACATCCAAAAGGGCAGCAGCACGAGGTAATATGTTCTTCCCAAATGAATCTGAAGTAGCAATTACATGAGAGTAGTCTCCTTTTAGCTGAACCAATTGGATTAACTTAGCCCATGGCTCAGCCAAAGGATATGCAAACTTCTCTGAATCAGCTACAAGAACCTACAAAGGAAGCATAAATATATTTATCAAATAATTTTCATCCTTCAATTAGAAATTAAATTTAACTGTTAATTTGATTTCCCGCAGATTAAAAGGTAGAATTAGGAGTGTAATTTAAAAAGAAAAAAGAAAAAGTGAAAATTTATAACTAAATAAAAATGAAAACAGTAAAAAAGGAGAGAGTATTGACGTCAGGGGTGACTTACCTGAGAAATAGAAGGGTGACACGTGGCGGCCTTCTCGGCGGCTTGGTGAAGGGAAGAGCCCGAGCCAGCCAATAGCAAGGAAACGGGATTGTCCTGGCTTAGCGAGTTGGCAGCCACCACCGCGCTCAATGACTGAGCCTTGATCGAGCCACCTTCATGCTCGGCTAACACCAACGTACTTGCCTTTTCAATAAGAGCAAAATTATAAGTAAATAAACTAGAGGAAATTTTCATGTCTTAAATTAATATTAAAAATAAAGAAAGAAGACGAAGAAGAAGAAACTTACGGATCTAGAAGTGAAGGTGGAACCAAGTAGACGTCGTTTTGACAGATTTTGAAGAAGTAAACGACTCGCCATTTCTAATTCTTCATTCAAGTTTTGGAAGATCTCTGATTCTAGGGATTGTTTGGGAATTATTTGATTAAGTTGGCGGTCGATTAACGATTATCCAAATGGCGACGGAATCTGCAGAGACGTCTTCCTCCTCTCCACCCTCAAAGTAGAAAAACGCTGCGTTTTCTATTTCAGGAATGGCCCAATCGACTTTTAGCGGCCCAATTAAAAAAATAACATTTTATTTATGAGCTACATCCACCAGCGAGATGGAATATTTTGGTCAAACTACAATTCCTGTATTATAACATTTATGTAATATTGAGTTTTTAATTAAGTTTTAATTGATTGTTATAAGTATTATTGTATAGTAGGATCTCGATTTGAATGTGTTGAATTATATTATTCTTTTATTTATTAGTTAAAAGTGACTAAAAATAATTTTAGATGTATTGTATCAAAAGTATAAGATTAAATTATTCATTTTATTATAAAAATAAATTTTATTTAACTATAGTATAAAACCTTGACAGCTAGTTTAACCAATTAATTTAAAATGTTAAAAGTTTCTATTTCTTTTGAATTAAACATGTGGATACAAATGAGATTTTGTTGTTTTTCATTTTATTTTTAGATAAATTATATTAATAATCACTTAATTTTAAGATAACTGATAAAATAATCACTCAAATTTTAATTTAATTATTTAATTTTTAAAAAATAACAAAAACAATAGGTGACATGATATATTACTGTGTAAACGACCCCAACCTAAAACCGCTGGGCAGCAAAAGAAATAACAGAAGAAGAGAAAACGAAGAAAAGAAGAACAAAAAATTTCCAAAGCTCCACTCATCACCAATGGTGTATCACCATTACCTTAACTTAAAAGCTCCTTAAACCCACTTTCAAACTTTAATTTTGTCTATAGAGGAGAACAATGCCCCACAGAGGAGAAGCGGTGGCCAAAATTTCATCTATATCTATTATCTAACAGTGGAGATGGTAGATGGGGGTATTTTGATTTCTCAAATTTTTGACACGTTTTTTGTTTTCTCAAATTTTGCAGCAATGGCTTTGCTTTCGGATTCTTCCAAACAATCCCTTCTCCCAACCTTCCTTTACTCTTCCCTTAACTCTTTCTCTTTTGATCGATTCCACGATGCCAATAACTCTGCCTCCACTGTTTCGCACGGATCTCTTGATGTCAACAACCTGTTCAATCTTGACTTCCCATTCGTCAGTTCTTCTTTTCTCTGGCAAGGACCATTTTTTCTTCAAGGCTTAAACAAGGTGAGTTCTTCTTAGGTGCTTTCCAAACATCTTTTGATCTAGATTGTTGATTGTTAATTGTTGAATAGATGATTGGATGATTGAGATAATGTGATGATTTGGAGGTCAATGATGGTTGTAGCAGAGGCATCGACGGCAAGATTCTTGGTATGGAGAAGAAGTATAAACATATTGAGCCATTTACCTAAAAATTAAAAATTGGGTATTAAAAAAGTGAAAAAGGAAGGAGAAAAAAATTAGTCACTAACTTTGTCCAATGTGCCAAGTTAATTAGCTACCTCTAGTTAATTCACCACGTCATCTATTCTATTAGGTTTGTAACAGAAAATATTAATGAGTAATTATTTTGTTAACTATCCTAAGTTAAGTGATAGTTGGTGTAATTTAGCCTTTATTTTATTTTGAAAGTATTTTGACACTCTTTTATTGAAAGAGCTAAACACGGATAAATCTAACAAATAAAGATATATTTATTCAAACTCAATTTATTAACAAATTAATTTTAAAATTAAGGATTAAAGTGATATAAAAATTAAAAAGGAAAGGGTGTTGGGGGCTGAAATTATTTCCATCGATACTCCAATCACATGAGCAGAGGTGAAACCAGGGGTTAGCATGAGCCCCAGCCTCTCTAAAATATAAAATTATTATTTAATCTCTTAAAATTTTTTAAAAATTTTAATTTAGTAAAGGTAAAATTACACTTTGAGCCTTTAAAATTATAAAAATTCGATTTAATCATTTACAAATTATAAAAATATAAATTATAAAAAATTAAAATTTCATCCGGCCCCTTAAAAAATTATTTTGACTTCGCCCTTGCATACGAGACAGTCAATATGGAAATGCCTTGGATAAATAATCTGAATCTGCCAAAATTCCTGAATAAAGAAAGCCTGGGAACATGGACAGGAAACTTCGAGCTTATATTTCCCATGTTTATAACTGTTCCCTTTCATCAACTTTAAGTAATTAACAATCAAACAAATATCTAGTTGACAATACCAAGAAACTGTTCCATTTATATATACATATGAAACTCTTGCTAACAGCATAGCAGCATTGTTTGTTTCCAGGTTTTTTTCAGCCATGGCATTGACTGTCAAGCAACGATTCTTCCTAGCAATTCTAGTTCTTGCCTTCCCATTGTCTGCAATAAGTGGAGACCCTGATATTTTATCTGATTTTGTGGTTCCAATTGGAGTCAATGGCACTCTATTGGATGGAAAATTTTTCACCTATACTGGCATGAGGCCACTCATTAACTCTGATCCACCAACAAATTTCACTGTAACTAAAGCAACCATGGCTGAATTCCCTGCCCTTAATGGACAAAGTGTTTCCTATGCTGTTTTAGAGTACCCTGCTGGTTCTGTTAACCCTCCTCATACTCATCCTCGTGCTGCTGAGCTTTTGTTTCTCACCTATGGCATACTTGAAGTTGGATTTGTTGACACTACTAACAAGCTCTTTACTCAAAGACTTCAAGCTGGTGACATTTTTGTGTTCCCGAAGGGATTAGTCCATTATCAGTTCAACTGTGCTGAAAACGATTTCGCAGTCGCGGTTTCAGCCTTTGGTAGTGCAGCTGCTGGTACCGTGTCGGTTCCCTCTACGGTGTTTGCGACGAACATTGATGATGAGATCTTAGCAAAGTCATTCAAAACCGATGTGCAAACAATTCAGAAGCTCAAAGCAGGGTTAGCACCTAAGGCCTGAGATGGGGATTCTGAGCTATTAGAGCATTAAGTCCACTTATGGGGGTTTTAAGATTTGGTGTCATAAGCATGTTCGGTCGTCTTGTGCTGCAAAATGGGGATTTTTCATTTTGCTTTGTTCTTTAGAGAGTGACTTATTAAATAAACATCAAGATGTAATAAACCCATTCTTGGTCATTGTTGCAATGAATCCCAAGTGTTTTTTTTTTTTTTTCCTCAAATAAATTGAATTCTAAGTTTTAAGACAGTGAAAACTGCTTCCAAAGGACCCTTTTAATATGGCATATGACTGCCTCTGGAAAATAAAAAACAACCTCAATTAGTTCTTGATTGCCCACCACCATGAAAATAACAACTGGCTCAGTTGGTTAGCATGCTACTAACACGAAGGTAGCAGGTTTAACAAGTACAACAAAATCATGGGTTACGTCCTACTTGACAAACGAAAATAATTATACTATTATCTTAAATTGCCGTTACTTCTGATCCGATCAATTTGAATCAATTGTATTAGTAAAAAATTTTATTTATTATTCAACTAAAATATTATTTTGATATTAGTTTTATTTTTTAATTTTAATTATACATACTTTATTATTTATATTATTTTTAAATATATATTTATGATTTTTATACAAGTGTGATAGAATTTTTAATTATAATAAATTAATATAATAAATAACTAATTATTAGAAAAGGATATTTCATGCACCATCTTGATTGATTTCGATATGGAAGGAATTGCAACTGTTGATTTCAAAGGTTGGTTCTGTTTTTTATCGTTACTATGTTTTATGGTTACTAATTTATTTTTTCTGTGTTTGAATTTGTTAGCCATGTGTTGCACTGCGCACTACACCAAAACAGACTTTTAGCGGCGGTTTTTTTAGCTTTTAGCGGCGTTTCTAAGCGCCACTAATAGTGTTTGCGGCGCTTTTAAAAACGCCGCTAAAAAAAAAAAGCTAAAAAAGCGCCACAAAAGTTACTTTTAGCGCTTTTCCCAAAAACGCCGCTAGAAGTCTTGACTTTTAGCAGCGCTTTTCCCACAAACGCCGCTAAAGGTCAGGACTTTTAGCGGCGCTTTTCCACAAACGCTGCTAAAGGTCATGACTTTTAGAGGCGCTTTTCCCAAAAACGCCGCTAAAAGTCATGAAAATAGAAAAAATTAAAATATTATACTTTTAGCGACGCTTTTCCCAAAAATGCCGCTAAAGATCATAAAAAATAAAAAAAAATTAAAATATTATAGAAACGCCCCAAATCCAATTTAGAAATGTATAATTTAATTTGAAGACATATGAAAATGAAAAGTCATGAACAATATGTATTAAAATGGAAATTCATGAATAAGACATATAAGGAATAGCAATCGAGGTACGTTGATACCAATAGCATGATCAAAGAACTTAATCACAAAAGGAAAACACATGGTTAGACAGATCTTTTTACATTTTAATACATCATAACCATAATTGGTACAATTTTATACCCTAATTGTTGCACCAGCTGCAGTTTCCAGTTGAAGAACCTTGATTCCATTGACCTCCTGCAGCCAATTTTATAGTTTAGAAATAAAAAATCCACCAGAAACGACATAGTAAGAAAGAGATACAAACCTTCGGGTTTAGAATGATCTCCATCTTAGTGCATCAGCTTCCACAAGCCTCTTGATAGCATTTAGGTTAACCCACCTGTACATTGACTTTTAGTACTAAGCCAAATAGACAATTCTAACATGTTAGTGCAATAGGAAATAACAATCTTCCCTTTATTAATAAATTCACAAACTTCCCATCATAAATAAATTTATTGAAGTTAGGCTTAAATTGTAGAACATGTTATACATCCTTTTCTCCCTCTTCAATCAAACGATTATTAAAGTCTCTAAGATCTCATCGCATTAGTTTTGTATTTAATAGTATCATACAATACATAAGCAGTGACCATGACCATTTCCCTTGAATAAGGTTTTTAAGTTATAATATCTCATCCGAATTTTTTCTAACCAATCCCATAAAATACATGCATAAAAGCCACACAATTTCAACAAGTTTTCACACCCACTGTTCTTTTAATAAAAAGCCAGCCATAAAAAAATCTTATTAACCTAAACTTGTGTATCTTTTTTCCATTCCCCTGTTAAGTAAAGATGAATAGAAGAAAGAACCATCTTCATGAAATATCGTTAAAAAAAATCAAACATAGCACATAAACAGCATTCTGCTGTATAAAGATATACCAAGAACAATGATAGATGTTGCTCCATCTCCAAATTCTTCATCTTGGGTAAGGCTCAATTCAATCATTGTTTGCCCAAGACCAACCACAAAAGATACTGAAAGAATGAAAATAACGCAAATATAGGCGAAAAGGCATTCACATGCTAAAGCAAATAGATAAGCATAGTGGAATAACATACCTTTCTTCTTTGGATGTGCAAGATCTAACTCGTGGGATAGCATTTCCATTATTAGTAACAACAATACAGGTAGAAACCAAAACCATATAAAAAACTTCACCGCTTGTTGAACAATAGTACATTTAAAAGTAATAAAATGTTTTGGGAAATCCAAAAAGCAATTTACCTGAAAATGGCTAAAAGCATTACCTCTAGAAGCATCAAGGAGCATTTTCAACATAGATCAAGGACCCAATGTTGTTCGAATAATGTCAACAACAGCCTGTAAAGGTTTTTGAGTAAGTGAACATTCAAATAATGTTGTTCGAATCTCCTTTGCCTGCAATATAAAAAGTTAATAAAATGTACAAGCTACTTACGGTTTAATGCTAAAAGAAACAAATTAGATAAATTCGTAAAACAAATAAAACATAGATTTAATTACTCGGTTAAGAGAAACCCAACAATAGAAATAAGGAAACGCATCAAAACCCCAGGAAAACAAAGAGACGCTTAAAAGAAAAGAACATTGGCAATAGTAGTTTCAATGCGCTTGTACTTTACCAACTGGGAAACCATTGTTCTACAATTGAAGAATAAAAGAAACAATATAAAAGAGAAAAAACCAAATTAAAACGACAAAAACCGAATTAGAAGAAAGCAAAATTGAAGTCGAAGGATGTATGATGGCACATTCTTTGTACAATGTGTAATGTTTTTACTCTACTATGTGCTTGTGACCTAGGAATACTGTTGCAAGATAGCTTTTTTGGGGGGTTGAAAAATTTATGCACAAATTTCATATATAGCGAATCTTAGGCGTCCATGTTACTTTCGATTGATGCCAAAGCTCTGCATTATCTCCATGTATAAATTTCACAATCATGGACGAAAGATGAAATGATACAAAGTTAATGACCGAACATACGATGCTCGATTGAATAACAACTTCACCATGCAACCATCACTAGCAAAATGAATGTTTCTTCACCAAACACAAGTGGTTTCTCTTTTGCCAAATGCATCATCATCTGCTTAAAAGCGAATAGAAGCCTATAATTAAAAAGTACTAAGAACGGATTTATTCTATCAAAATAAATCATAGTCGTCCAAATCATGTGCAAAAGGAAGACATATATGCCTTTTCTACAAAGTTATATCGACTTTTGTTTTACCAATTGGGTTTTGGTGATTCAAAGGATGATGCTCAATTAAAGAAACGTCTCAATCTAAGAAAGTTTACAGTTGAAGAAAATTGTACAGATAATCGATACACCCAACAAATGTATTTATAAAGCAAGCTTCTGTTTACAAAGTTCAAAAGTAGATAAACTATCAAATTGGATTAGGCAGGGAATTGCTACAACCAATTGTTTATAGAACAGTAACAACTACCATAAATGCCGAGTAGAACACATTATTAGCGCCATTTCTCCCCTCCCAAGCGATGGCAATGAAACATAGCGAACCGAGAAATGTAAATGAAATAACTCATCCTTCATGAATTATATCATAGGAAGAAGCGATGAGTCCTCCAACACACAATGACAACATAGAGCGACAAAGCGCATTATGCCATCAACAAAAATTGCATACAATAACAACAAAGCATCTAAAACATTATATTATCCAATTTGTGGTCTATCAGTTAAAAATGGAAACAAGTGGCCAACAGACACCAGTTCTTCAAGTCCAGCTATTAATCCAAGCCTAACATCACTTGATAGCAAGCTAAAAGGATAAACAGAGACCAAGAACGTAATGAGCTAATGGTCCAAGTCTGTGACCAGGAAACTATAGTGTTATCCATAACTACAAATGAATTTCCACACGCCAACATTCTAGAAACTCACAGGCATGACCTGTTTCCTTCTAAAAAATACAAAATTAATTCAATACTTAAGTAGAAAAGGGCTCTTTAGCTTGAGGAATGTCAAGCTTAAAACATGAGATGAGGCATGCCTTAAACATCAAGTATTAAGACGAGATTTATTCTATCAATTTAAATATATGCCCAGGCCACCAAGGATGAGATTTCACCTTTCCCCAAACCATATCACCCACTTCAAACCCATAACCAGATCTATTAGTCTCTAAAACCAGAAAATCTTTCAAATCGTGCTCCATTGGAAAAATAAGACACACACACACACACAGAGAGAGAGAGAGAGAGCTGACCAGGCAGATTCGAGAGCGAGGCGGCGGTCCTCCAAGAAATCAAGAACAACTTCACCTTCCCACATCCTCAAAACACCACCGAAGTCGGCGTTTCCTTGTTACAAGGATCCTCGGCTTTCAAGCACTACACCAAAACAGGACCTTTAACAGGTTTTTTTAGTGGCGTTTTAAAGAAAACGCCAAATTTTATACATTAGCGGCGTTTGAATGAAAACGCCGCAAAAAGAGCAATAGTGGCGTTTATTTACCAAACGCCGCTAAAAGCTCAACCTTTAGCGGCGCTTTCCCAAAACACCGCTAAAGTCGGCCTTTAGCGGCTTTCCCAAAAACACCGCTAAAAGTCATTCGATGGCGGCGCTTTCCCAAAAGCGCCATAAAAGTCTGACCTTTAGCGGCGCTTTCCCAAAATGCCGCTAAAAGTCTGTCGATGTGGCGCTTTCCCAAAACGCCATTAAAAGTCTGACCTTTAGCGGCGCTTTCCCAAAACGCCGCTAAAGTCTAGTCATTAGCGGCTTTCCCAAAACGCCGCTAAAATCTGACCTTTAGCGGCGCTTTCCCAAAACGCCGCTAAAAGTCTGATCATTAGCGACGCTTTCCAAAAACGTCATTAAAAATCGGCCTTTAGCGCGCTTTCCCAAAAACGCTAAAAGTAATTTTAAAGTTTTTTGGATATATATGACTTATTATTTTAAATTTATATATTAAATAATTTTATATAATTGTAAAAGAGATAACATTAATTTTAATACATTAAAATTATGATTCTAGTTTTAAATTATTTAAGAGAAAATATTTGTTAAAAATGAAAAAATATTAAATAATTTCTTATATAATCGTAAAAGAGATAGTATTAATTTTAAAATATTGAATATTAATTCTCATGATTATTTAGGGGTTATGGTTTAACATATATAGTTTAAGGTGTAAGGTGTAGGAGTTACTGTTTTAATGTTTAGGGATTATAGTTTATGATTTGCAGTTTAAGGTTGTCCTAGGGTTTAGAGTTTATGGTTTATGGTTTATGGTTTAGGGTTTAGGGTTTAGGGTTTAGGGTTTAGGGTTTAGGGTTTAGGGTTTAAGGTTTATGGTTTAGGGTTTAAGGTTTATGGTTTAGTGTTTAGGGTTTAGGATTTTAGGATTTTAGGGTTTATTAGGGTAAGTTTAGTGTTTAATTTTTTGCCTTAGTGTTAAAGGTTTAGCATTTAGTGTTTAGTGTTTAGGTCATAAGGTTTAGGGGTTAATGTTTATAGTTTAGGATTTTAGTTGTTTAGAGTTTATAAAGGTTTATAGTTTAGGGTTTAGATTTTGGGGTTACGTGTTTAAGGTTTTATAGGTTTTAGGGGTTTAGGGGCCGACTTAGGGTTTGGATGTAAACAAACTAGTGTTGATAAAGGTTTAGGGGTTAATGTTTATAGTTTAGGATTTTAGTTGTTTAGAGTTTATAAAGGTTTATAGTTTAGGGTTTAGATTTTGGGGTTACGTGTTTAAGGTTTTATAGGTTTTAGGGGTTTGAGGGTGACTTAGGGTTTGGACGTAAACAAACTAGTGTTGATAAAGGTTCGAGGGTTAATGTTTATAGTTTAGGATTTTAGTTGTTTAGAGTTTATAAAGGTTTATAGTTTAGGTTTAGATTTTGGGTTACGTGTTTAAGGTTTTATAGATTTTGGGGTTTAAGGTCGACTTAGGGTTTGTCGTAAACAAACTAGTGTTGATAAAGGTTCGGGGTTAATGTTTATAGTTTAGGATTTTAGTTGTTTAGAGTTTATAAAGGTTTATAGTTTAGGGTTTAGATTTTGGGGTTACGTGTTTAAGGTTTTATAGGTTTTAGGGTTTAGGGGCCGACTTAGGGTTTGGATGTAAACAAACTAGTGTTGATAAAGGTTTAGGGGTTAATGTTTATAGTTTAGGATTTTAGTTGTTTAGAGTTTATAAATTAAGGTTTATAGTTTAGGGTTTAGATTTTCAAAACTCATGCAATACTCTTTCATCCTCTTCGATCTATTATTATTTATTTAATTTTTATATTGATTAATTAATATAAAATTTATTTGTAATTTACTTTTTAAAATATTAAAATTTATATATTAAATCGGTCTATTATTATTTGTAATGTAGAAAATTGAACCAATAACATTTAAAATAAATGTTAAAATGAAAAAATAAAATACTATTATTTACAATATATTTTAATTTTTTGAGTATATGAGTAATTGTATTTTAATTTATATATTAAATAACTTTAAATTTTAAAATTTCAAAATTTATCTAATTGTTTTAAATATTACTTAAACTTTAAAATAAAGAAAAATTTGATTAAATCTTTAAAAATATATTAGTATCAAGAATATTAGCGGCGTTTGTAATTTAAAACACATAAAAGGAAATAAATAATGGCGTTTCAAAAAACGCATAAATAATCATTTTATTTTAGTTAAAAAGCAGTACCGTATTGTTAGCGTAAAATTGATTAACCTTCTTCCCCATTTTTGATTTCCGAAATCCCTAAGTCGAGTATCCCAAATCCCAAAATCCTAACCTTCTTCCCCATTTTTTGATTAACCTTCTTCCTCTTTTTTTTCTTCTTCTTCAGATACAAATTCAAAGAAACGAGAGCCATAAATCTCATTTGCAGTAGGAGCGACTCTCTTTCTCATCTTGTAAGCCACTCTCTATCTGGATTTCATATTCATATTTGAGTTTTAAATTTATCTAAATTTTATGTTATTTGGATGTTCTAATAAGCATTCGATTACTCTTATTTCTTAATATTAACGAATCGTTGTTAATGTTTTCCTAAATAGCAATAGTCTAGTTTGTATTATGGATTACTTCTCGTTAGATAATATATGGATTACTTCGTGGTATACTATGTTGCATAACTCGTGCTCATTGTGGAACTTAGGGTTAGTTACATATTCTTTTTGTCCGAAACTAGTGTTGATACGAAAGATTCACCGGTCGATATGGGGCCATGGAACTTATTGCGGGTTCTTGTAGGGTCATTTCTATCTTGAGTGCAAAGAAGACGATACATGAAGCTAGCTTTTATGATAGTAATAGTATGATTATGGATTTCTCAAGAAAATAGGAAATTTTGATTAAAGAGAAAGAGAAACAAAAAGCAAAAGATCCGGAAGTTTCAAACACAGAGTTATACAATTGCATCATACAATGGTGAATAAAGGGGACATAAGCATCAATTGGAAACCTAAAATTCCTTAATTGCATCTGCATGCATCACGACCATTGAAGAAAGAAAATCTAGGTTTCACGCAATCACAATAGCAATGATGCAATATATATATATATATATATATATATCATAGTTTGTCTTTAGAAGAAAGGTCACTTTGATGTTTATATAGTTATATACCTCATCCACAAGGTAAATCGTTTCCCCCCTTTTTAGTCCCTCTGTAGCCATAATGAAGGACGATTCATTTCCCTCCTAAGCAGTGTATAGAAACCTGCAGCTATGGAATGCCTCCTTAACCTCTCATATCTTTGATAATAGCCCCAATAACCGAATCATCTTTCCCCAAATGGAAAGTCTCCATTTGCATCTTGAATCACTGCCTGAGCCCCAACTTATTATTACTATACCTCTGCTAGCATCAACATTAAGCTTTAAAAATCCATGCCATGGCTTTTCCTATTTCTTTGAGCTTCAATAAGTTTAACGGGTTATCAATTATTGGGTTAAAACATGGACTCTGCTTGTTGAGTTTGGTTCACAATTATTTTCTCTTATTTCTTTGGACGTGGATGTCTTTGTTGTCTGTTTATAGATTTTAAGATTTTAGGGTTCGTTTTTCATTTTGGTCTTAGGGAGGTTTTTCCTTTAAAGAGAGAGGGCTGGCGATTGATGTAAATGAACCCAAGTTTTATGTGATTTTATTGGGTTAAAACATGGACTAGCAAAGATATTGATAATTCGGATTAAATTGAGTCTTGTGTTTTCCATATAGGATAATAGGAATATTTCTTTCTATTATGGCGATATGGTATATCGTGCTTTGTATGACTAGCTCGCATTCAGAATGCCAGAAATGCAATCACCTGGAAAGTAGCATACAAGTTGAAAAGAAACAGGTTCTAGTAGTCTTAATATTAGTCACATTGGTTAATCTGACTCTTCTATATTCTTGAAGTACCTGTGTCTGACTCTTCTATTGTTCAAGCTTAGATGTAGAACCTAAAGCTGAGGCTAATTGAAATTTATGCGTTGATTAACTGTTCCATGTGAATATAATTTTAGTCTTTGGGTAATACCTCAGTTTTCTAGATAAAAATGTAATTTACAGTGCACATATTATTTTGTCAAGCTTTTTCAAAATTGGCTTTTTCACTCTTCGGAGTTTCGTTGTTCACCTTTTCAAATATATTTACATGGATGTACGAATTTTATAGACATTTTTGCTTTCTGCTAGTTGTTTTGAATGTCATCTTACGAGTAAATTGTTTGTTATGATCTTTCTGTAGTTCATCTCTCACACATTTGTGCATATGTACCTAAATTGCTACTATAATTTGAGTCTCGATTATAGATGAGATATTAGTAAGAATATAGAGACTAATTATCAATCTTATATGTGTGAATAAGAATAATTAAGTTAAAGGCTTGTAATAATTAATTGAGAACTATGAGAAAAGCTACCCAAAGAGAAAATCTGTTGAGTGAGATAGATATACAGGAATAAAAATGTTTATGTAATAGGAGGAAAATTTAGAAAGCTTGTGTTGCTTCTCTTTCATGTTTCAAGAGCAGATACTTAGATTGAGGGTAATGGTTGTGAAATTTAAGCTTGTCTTCACTAGGTTTGGTGAGTGATGGCTGGACAGTTATAAGATTTGAAGCATCAGGAGGTTCAATTAGAATGAAACTTGTATGCTACTTTCTAGGTGATTGCATTTCATTATTCACAAGAATTTCTCAACGATATTTGTCTTTTCAACAAGAGTTTGTGCTGCAAGTTTTAGATTTTCTTTGCATTGGTGGTTGTTATTTAACTTGAAGAAGCTTGAAATGGCTCTTTTTGTTCGGTTTCAAAGATCAACTTCCTTCAACTCGCAATCGCTAGAACTAGGTGCCTAATGAATAATATGATCTAGTCTTTGAAATGTGTTTTTATTTACTTATGAAGTGCATAAGTCGAACTTTGACTTTATGGATCAAAAGCTGAAGTCAGTAATTGGAGTAAAAGTCGTGTATGTGTAGACTGGAATTGAAGTGTTGAGTTGTGATGGTGGATTTTCATTTGGCTAAATCTTGTACAAGTATCTAACTAATTTACTTATTTAATGATTTTGTCTCCTTCGCTAGAAAGTTGTACAAGTATCTATTATAAATATTGTACTAATTTAATAATATTGTTAGTAATTTTGAAAATTAAATTAAAAAATTGAGAAAGTGGACAAAAAAAAAATTTAGGGTGAGAATATGGTTAAATTGATGGTCATTTTAGGTGTTTGTATTATGAAGTAAGTTTGTGTTCAACCTTGTATACATCATTGCGGGAGTCATTATATGAGCGCTTATTAGACTTCACGAAAAGGCTTAATTTATCAAGGTATATGCAAAATTCCATTGCTTACTATCATGTTTCACCTTATGAATCGATATTTAGTACTTTCGATTTGATCATAATTGTCTATCTTCCTCCTTTGTTTCAATAAAGTTAGTAGACAAGGTTTCTTCCGGACAAGCTTTCTTTTGGACTTCAAGTGCATGTATATGCGTTTATTAGACAAGCTTTCGTTTGGACTTGAAGTATATAGGTCAGATATTTAACTTGCTAAATTCTTGTCCAAAATTGCGGATTATTATTCTTTGTTTATTATTATTGTTTATTTATTATTATTGTTGTTTATTATTGTGCTTATTATTAATTTATGCCTAAACTAGCTTATTATTATTCTTGTTTATTATTAATAATGTTTGAACAACCTCCAATTTGCTATCTACTCATGCCGCTTTTATTTTTACAAGCTTAGTGTATTATTTTTAAAATTTAGAAGACAGATGCGATATAAAAATAACATTAACAAAATATAAAAGTAAATTGTTAAAGTATGTTATAATTTTTAACATAAATTCATATTTTAATAAATATTTGCAAGTTAAGAAGATATTAACATATTTTAATACAAACTGTCATTACATATATTATATATTATATTAAAGAATTTTTATTACTTTATCTTCCTTAAAAGTAAACAATATTTTTTTAAGAATACTTACATTTATATGGCTTTTAGGCTTATTACTAATTACTAATTACTAATTTTTATATTACTAATGTTTGCTTTTAATATTTAATATTTTCAATGTTTTCCAAAATGGTAATAATATTTTGTTATCGATAATAATAATATTGATCATTACTTAAATATGTTTTAATTACAAAAGTAAATTATTTTTATAAGAAGTAATTTAAAACTTTTTAAATTTAATATTGTTATCAATATAATAATATAGATCATTATTGAAATATGTTTTAATATAGAAAATATTTTTTTAAAAGAAGTAAGTTAAAAACTTTGTAAACTTAATAACATCACAAAGAAATTTCAATTATAAAAACTATATAATAACATTTTCCAATTTTAACTTATTCTCGATTTGAAATTTTAATTTAACTTACATAATTCATAATACATAACTAACATAAAATTACATAACTTACATGTACATAACTTACATAACTTACATAGCTTTTATCACATTATTTAACTTACATAATACTTGTATAGAAAAAAAAGAGATTCAAAGTATATAGGCTGGAAACCTGACGGGTTGCCTTATATCTCACTGTTAGATATAACGGATCCTCCCTAGGTGTAACAATGCCACGTATGTTGAATCTTAAAGAATACATAACTTACATAATATATAACTTACATAATACTTGTATAGAAAAAAAAGAGATTCAAAGTATATAGGCTGGAAACCTGACGGGTTGCCGTATATCTCACTGTTAGATATAACGGATCCTCCCTAGGTGTAACAATGCCACGTATGTTGAATCTTAAAGAATACATAACTTACATAATATATAACTTACATAATACATAACTTACATAATACTTGTATAGAAAAAAAAAGAGATTCAAAGTATATAGGCTGGAAACCTGACGGGTTGCAGATATCTCATCGTTAGATATAACGGATCCTCCCTAGGTGTAACAATGCCACGTATGTTGAATCTTAAAGAATACATAACTTACATAATATATAACTTACATAATACATAACTTACATAATACTTGTATAGAAAAAAAAGAGATTCAAAGTATATAGGCTGGAAACTGACGGTTGTCAGATATCTCATCATTAGATATAACGGATCCTCCTAGGTGTAACAATGCCACGTATATTGAATCTTAAAGAATACATAACTTACATAATATATAACCTACATAATACATAACTTACATAATACTTACATAGTACTCGATTATATATATGAAATTATCATTACTTACGTAAATTATAAATTAACAATTTAGCCGTGTAATTTATTGTCAACATTAGACTTCAACAACTACTGAAATGGATAGGACTTGGATGAATTTGTCAAGGGTAAGCAACGGTTATCGAAATGGAGTAGAAACTTTTCAATTTCAGCATTTCAAAATGCAAGCCAAGAGAATATGATTCTTTGCCTGTGAGAAGTGTTGCAATACCAATTGGCATTACCGTGAAGTTGTCTATGAACATCTAGTTGTTGATGGCTTTGTTCGGGGTACAAAAATGGATTTTTCATGGAGAGTGTACATCTAGTGGAGCATCATCATCGATGAATCTAGGTTATCCTCATAGTGCTTACAATCGAATGTTAGAGATTATAACATGGAAGGCATGTTGGGGATGCTTTTAATATGCATGATGATGGTTTGGTCATTTCCACGACATGGGTGCAACCGATGATTATAGTTTTGGTGGAAATACTTTCACCGAAGGTGGAAAAAGCATACATGATGAACAACCAAATGAAGAAGCGGCAAGGTTCTACACGTTACTTGGTGAAATGAATGAAGAAGCTGTATGAGGGATCAAAATTTTCCAAACTGTCTTTCTCATTCGTCTTTTCACTTGAAATGTTTGGGAGGATGGACCGAACTCGTTGACAATGTCTGTTAGAGTTTCGCAAGAAATGTTCCTGCTATGAAAATCCCTAAATCGTCCAAAGATATGAAGAAACCGATAAAGGATTTGGGTCTTGGCTACAACAAAATTCATAGTTGTCGAAATGATTGCATGTTGTATTAGGGCGAACGGATAAACCAACAAGTCTTTGTCATGTCATGGTGAATCTCGTTGGATTAAAAGAAATGCAGAGGATGGTAACGATGACGAACAGGATACACATTCAAGGAAGCAACCGGTTAAGATTTTGCGGTATTTCCTGCTAATACCAAGGCTTTAAAGGTTTTTCATGTCGTCGAAGACAGCCGAGTCAATAACGTGGCACCATGATGGACGAACCGATGATGGATTGTTAAGGCACCTCATGATTCTTTAGCTTGGAAATCATTTGACTCAAAATTTCCAAGCTTTGCACGCGATCCTCGGAGTGTTAGGCTTGGGCTAGCATCGATGGATTTAACCTTACAAACTTATGAGCACAACAGATAGTACTTGGCCGGTGGTACTTGTTCCTTACAATTTACCTCCATGGATTTGCATGAAATACCATCTTTTATCTTATCTATGATTATACCGAGAGAAAGGGCCCGGAATGATATTGACATATATTTGCAGCCACTTATTGAAGAGTTAAAACAACTATGGGTTGGTGTTGAGACATACGATGCAATGAGAAAAGAGAACTTTAACTTACGTGCGACTTTGATGTGGACTATTAATGACTTCCGCTTATGCTAATTTATCCGGTTGGAGTACTAGGGGACGTTATGCTTGTCCTTGTTGTCTTTGCTTGCAGACATGTTCGAAATGGTTATATAATGGGAAGAAGTTCTCTTATATGGGGCATCGTCGGTGGTTACCGAAAATCATAGATTTAGATATCGAGTGCTCGGTTTGACAAGATCAAGAGTTCAAAGAAGCTCCAATCGCAGACCGATGGATCCAAATATTATTCATGTTGAAAGATATAAATTTTATTTATGGGAAGATGAATCAACCGCCAAGCCAAAAGAAACTGCAGAGAAAGGGATGAATCTGATGATGAATCTGACGAAGAGGATGATCCTAATGAGGCGGAGTTGTGGAAAAAAAGAAGTATTTTTTTTGAGTTGCCTTATTGGGAGCATCAGATATTACGCCATAATCTTGATGTCATGCACATTGAGAAAAATGTCTGCGAGAACATTATTGGGACTATTTTGAATGTCGATGGAAAATCAAAAGACAATCTTCAAAGTCGACTTGATTTAGTTCACATAGGAATTCGGCGTGAGCTTCATCCTCAAGCACTTCCGAATATGAAATATCGGTTACCGCCTGCTATTTATTCAATGTCGAAGACGGAAAAAGAAGTGTTCTGTACGGTGTTGAAGGATATAAAGGTCCCGGATGCATATGCATCAAATATATCTCGATGTGTTAGTCTTAAAGATCAAGACTATATGGCTTAAAATCGCATGACTATCACATCTTGATGCAAGACTTATCGCCAGCTTGCTATGCGGTGTTGTATGTCAAAAAGGTGACGTCTTGTGTAATTGAACCGCCCAACATAATGAAAGGCATTTGTGGCAAAGTTTTGGACGTTCAAGAACTTGAGACACTACAAGATCGAGCCGCACTGACTTTATGCAATCTGGAGAAGATCTTCCCACCTTCCTTCTTCACAATTATGGTGCACTTGTTAATTCATCTCTCGCATGAAGCGATACTTGGTGGACCCGTGTTCTATCGATGGATGTATCCCATTGAAAGGTATTAATTTATTTGTAAATTATTCCTTCATTCACCTAAATGCCTTTAGTTCCAACTTTTGATAATGTTCTATTCCGTGTTTAGGTTCCTCTCCAAATTGAAGTCTTATTGCCACAATAAACGTTATCCGGAAGGATCAATTGCCAAGGCTACTTGGCGTAAGAATGTATGACTTTCTGCAAGGTATTTGGAAGATGTTGAAACAAGAATGAATGACCAAGTAGAAATGTTGGGCTCACAGATCATAACTTGGCGGAACTTATTTATTTCAAAGTTTGGAGAACCGATCGGCAAAAATTACAGAATTAGACAACAGATCATGGGTCCAAGCACATCGATACGTTCTTTTTCATCACGATTCAATGGAACCATTTCTAAGTAAGTTCTAGAATTTGATAAATACTCATCAATTATAATTTGTTTGCCTTTTAACAAAGTAACCATTTTTTAACATAGTGAGTACAAACATGTATTGAGAGCTCGTTCACGGTCCCGAAGGTTACATCGACGAGAAATTAATAAGATGTTCACAGAATCATTCCATGAATGGTTAAGCCAAATGGTATGCAATTTAAGTTTTCATTGACAAGTAATAATGTTTTCTCATAACATTTATAACTACTCAATTTACTTTCAATTCAATAGGTTTGGAGTCGGAATGAAGTTAATGACGAAGTTAAATGGCTTTCACAAGGTCCAAACCGAATAGTGAAAAGATATAGTGCATTCCTCATCAACGAATACAGATTTCATACAAGGTATCGCGAGAGGTTAAGGAGAACCCAAAATTGTGGAATTGTTGTTAATTCTTCAATTACGAGTTATTCTAGTGCTAGGGATGATAATCCCGTCGAGGGAATCTGAGTATTACGGACTTATTACTGACATCATTGAGTTGGATTATTACGGCAAATGGAAAGTTGTCTTGTTTCGAGGTGAATGGGCTGATGTGAATACGGCTCATGGAATTAAAAAAGATCAATATGGTTTTACAATGGTGAATTTCTCTCGATTGATTCACACCGGAGAACAACTGATAGACGAGCCGTATGTGTTTTCTTCTCAAGTGAAACAAGTTTTTTACTCGGAAGATCCAACTGATGAGGGTTGGTATATTGCACTTCGAAATACTCCTAGAGACTTGTTCGACATGGGCAGTGGAAGTAGAGATGACATCGTCGAAATATCAGAAACTCTGCCTTTTCCAGAACAAAACTTAAATGAAAATATCCCTAGTACTAGTGCACAATTTCAATGGGTTCGTCAGGATGTGGACGAAGATATTTACGAATTATGATGTAGTAAGATTTTACTATTTTGAATTTATATGTAATATTATAATTTTAATCATGGTCATTTTATGTAATTTAAATATTTTATATGTACCATTAGTGTTGTTATTTGTTACTAATATTTCAACTATTTTATGTGTATTGCAGGGGAAAATGAGTAGAAGAAGAATGCTAGATTTAAATATTGTACATGATACTATAAATTAGGAGGGCAATAGTGAACAATGACATGAGTTGGATCCTCTAATGTGCCCGACATAGATGATGAGCTTACGTAATTACAAAGTAAAATTAAATTATTTTACATGGATGTTGACTTTTTTATTGATTTATTTTTCAATTTTAATATAACAATAATTTATCATTGGTCACCGAGAATGGTGGGACGCCAAAAAAGGTCGCGGACGTCACGCTTAAAGGTTTATACGAATTAAATTTTGGCGACCGTGTGAAAGTAAGGAGAAACAGTTATGGCCAGCCTATTGGCCCTGAAGCTCAAGTTCTAGCAGGCTATTTGGGCATTATTGCACGAAATGCAAATATGTTGCCCATCAATTACGAGTCATGGCATCACATGCCTAACGCAAACAAAAATCAAGCTCTGGAGAACATTAAGGTAACAAAACATGAATGTAATTTATAATACTTTGGTTGAAGTTTCATTTATATTTACTTTTTAAATTTATGTTTTTTAGGAGAGGTTTAATTTGGAGGTCTCCGATGACTAGATAAAAAGACATTGGGAAAAAATGGAGAGACAACAAAAGCATATTGAAAAAGAATATTTTAAGAAAGAAATAAGCCCGAGGATAAATCATGGAATGTCCCACCGGAATGTTGAGGCATCAATGAGAAGATGCGGTTAGATTCTCGAACTCAAAGAAAGGAGAGGTATTACCTACTTCTAAACTCTTATAAGTTTTTCTTGTATAGTATTTACTATATACGTAACAATAATATCATTATGTAGGACCGTGAGCGTGTCGGAACAAAAAAGACGAAACAAAAATTCACGCACACGGCAGATCGAGAAGTTTTGCTTCAGATGGAGGTCGAGGTATTATAATTTATTAATTACATCAAATATTAATGACTTTATACTATTAAATTATATTTGTAATACAACACCAGAGGAACTCTCCACCGGTCAAAAAGTTGGACGCGTTCACTTTTTGACATTACGATAGGAAGAAGGATGGGTCTCCAATGACACCAAGTCGGAGAGATTATGGTATATTTACTTAATAAAATTTGATTTATTAAAAATGGATTTATAATGTTTACTTATAATAGTTTAATTCTTCGTTAGTAGTTTTAAATTAATAATGTTAAGTTATGATGCATTCCTTCTTATTGTATATTTCGTTTCTAACTTTTTGATTAATTTATTAGGAGAAACTAAAGGAGAAGAAGACACTTTATGAAGCGGCTGCTTCGAGTGATAGTTCTGTTCATCTTGAGGATGTCGATAACAGAATTATTACCGATGTTTTGGGTCCTGAAAGGTACGACTGCTTCGACTGATAGTTCTGTTATTCTTGAGTATATTTATAACAAAATTATCACTAATGTTTTGGGTGTTGAAAGGTACGGTCGGGTTCGACTTCAAGGATCTGGTGTTACTCCGACCCAATATTTTGGATCCGACTCCCAACAATATATGCCTTCCGGGAGTCAATCTCGTGCTGAAGTTCAGAGGCTAAAAGACCAGATAGCTCAAATGCAAGCTAGCACGGTTGAGCAAATTTCTCAACTTAGAGCCGAGGCAGCAGCGAGGGAGGCCGAGGCAAGAAGCGAGGAGGCAGAGCAAATTTCTACTTAAAGTGGAAGCAAGCAGAAAGTGAGGCGAGCAAAACAGAAGTATGAAGAACTTCACCATGACTTGAGTTATGATGAAGATGTTGCAACAATGCAGACGCCATCTTAGACATTTATGTTCTTATTGTAAGATGATTTTAACATTGTTACATTTAACATTTTTGTAAGGATATTTTGTACGATATCATATATTTTTTATTTATTTTAAAATAACATTTAGAATTAATGTAGTTGGTGCAATTTTTTATGCTACATTTGTTATTTGGGTTGAAATTATATATTATATTTGTTGTCATTGGTTGGTTTTAGTGCAGGAGGCGTATGATATTGGATAAATTGAATATTTTAAATATGTACAAGTTAGCGGCGTTTGTGGGCAAAAGCGCCGCTAAAAGTCAAACCTGTAGTGGCGTTTGTGAAATAAGCGCCGGTAAAAAGTCATTGTTTTTAGCGGCGTTTTAGAAAAAAGCGCCGCTAAAAGTCATGTTTTTAGCGGCGTTTTAGAAAAAAGCTAAAAGTCGCCACCTTTAGCGGCGTTTTAGAAAAAGCGCTAAAGTCATATTTTTAGCGGCGTTTTAGAAAAAAGCGCCGCTTAAAGTCATGTTTTAAGCGGCTTAGAAAGTCGCCACCTTTAGCGGCGTTTGTGTGGAGAGCGCTAAAATTCATGTTTTAGCGGCGTTTTTTTTAAAACGCTAAAAAGTGGTTTCTAGCGGCGTTTTCACAAAACGCCATTAAATTTTATGCGCCACATTTAGCGACGCCACATTTAGCGTTTTTCAAAGCGCATAAGCTCTATTAGTGGCGCTTAAAAACGCCGCTAAAAGCCTAAAAAACCGCTAAAAATCTGCTTTTTCAGTGAAGTTTCGTGGGGAAGATCGGTGGGGAAACCGATTTGGGGATTTTGGTTTGGGGATTTTGGGAGGGAAATTTTGGGACTTAGAAATTTTGGTTTTGGGGAAATGATATCTTTAAGCGTTGAAATTTTGTCGCGTTTTATTAAAAAACGTAGATATAGTTAATTTTTTATGTGTTTTTATTAGAAACGCTACTATAGTTCTATTTTTTATGCGTTTTTATTAGAAATGCCACTATAGCTCATTTTTTACGCGTTTTTACTAAAACGCCACTATTACATAATTTTAATTTTTTTCTTTTTAACCTATATTTTCTATGTTTTTCTTCCAAAATTTGTGTGTTGAGATTATTATTTTTTAAAATTTTTATTTTTATTATATTTTGAGTATTGAACTTTTTAACTAAATATTAAATATAAAATGTTAAGTTTTTAAATTTTTATTTTAACTATCAACAAATAAAAGCAAAGTATATCGTAGTAGTGAATAAACTATGATATTTAAAAAATTTACTATTAATATTATTATGTACTCTAATATTTTGATTTGTAATATACATATTTTAGTCGGCAGTTAAGGGTAATGTATTTAAATTTGTATAATATTTTCATTTTAATACTTATTTTTATTTTAGTTAATGTTCACCTCAATTTTTAAATAGTTTAATTTAAATTATTAATTTAAGAAAAACAATATTGAACTGTTATTTTGTAAACGGAAATAATGACGACTTAAAATTTTAAATTTTTAAACATAAAAACTTGTATGACAATTTCCATGTATTTCATTTTTTATTTTATAAACTTTTTATTTTTGAGTTTTATTTTTCTTTATTTTTATATATCAAATAATTTAATCATTTTACAAATCTCAATTAAACCTTAAAACCTAAACCATTTAATATATATAAAGTTTATCTATTTATCTATTAAATAATTTAAACTATATATAATCATAATATTAATATATTAAAATTAATTTTATCTCTTTTACGATTAGATAATAAATTATTTAATATATAAATTAAAAGACATTAGTTACCCTAAACCCTAAACCCTACTTTTGTACCACTAGTTCTTGAACCCTAAACTCATAACCTTTAACCCTTAAACCCTATAACCATTAACCCTTAGATATTAAACTTTAACCCTTAAACCCTATAATCATTAACCCTTAAACATTAAACCACAACCCTTAAACCATATAATCCCTAAACCATATAACCCTAAATTATACACCTTAACTCATATATATATTACATTGCAGAAGTAATTAAAGAAATAATCTAATCTAAAACCTAAACCCTAAAATAATATAATTTTTATCTATTTTATCAAAATCCCTAATACTTAAATCCCTAAACACTAAGACTTTAACTTTATTATTCGATATGGTTTAAGCACTAAACCCAAAATCTCATAACTCTAAAATAATAAACCCTAAACTATAAACCCGACCAAAACCCCTAACCTAACCCTTAATATTAAATCCCTAAACCATAAACCCTAAAACGTATATAATAAACTCCCGAACCTAAACTATAAAGATTAATCAATAAACTATATACCCTAAATTAAACCGTAAACCCCAAATTATCATAAGAATTAATTCAATATTTTATATATGTGCAAAAAAACTTTAAAATTATTTGCGGCATTTTTCCAGAAGCGCCGCTAATGCCTAGACTTTTAGCGGCGTTTTTCAAAAGCGCCGCTAATGCCCAGACTTTTAGCGGCGTTTTACGAATAAACGCCTCTATTTATCCTTTTGAGTGGCATTTTTTAAATAAACGCCACTATTGCTCCTTTTTCTACGGTGTTTTATTTGAAACGCCGCTAGTGTATAATATTTGTATGGTTTTTCTTTAAAACGCCACTAAAAACACCTCTAAAAGTCTATTTTGGTGTAGTGGCGTCACAAAACCACACATTAGGTAACATTTGGTGTAAATTTTACTTCAATTTTTTGGTTTTCTTTATAATCATAATATAAAAAATTTAATTACAAAAATAAGTCAAGAGGAAATTTATTTATGAAAATAGGCATAATAATTTAGTTGGTCTTCAAATTTTACATAAAAATTTATTTTAACTCCTATTTAATTTTATATTTCTTTTAACTCTTAAACTTATATTGTTTGTCAAATCATTTCAAAATAAATAGAAAATTTCACATCTATAACTTTGTTGATGTCGCATAACATGAATGTCATGTTAGCAATTAATTAATTAATTTTTTAAAATTTAAAAATTAAAATGTTAAAAATTTAATTAATGCTAACGTGGCATACACATGGACATCACATTAGGAAAGTTAACATATGATAATTTTTTCATCTATTTTAAGTGATTTGACAAACAATGCATGTTCAATGGCTAAAAGAGATAAAAAAATAAAATGGAAGGTTAAAATGACGTTTGGTATAAAATTGGAGGACCAAATAATTTTTTTTTAAATTTTAACTAGTTCTTTATTGCTATTGATTTAGTAATATGTTCATTCATATTATTTATTAAAGTTGTAATATATTATTAAATTAAATAAATAATTTGTTTATTAAACGAGTGAAAGAAAGAATGGAATTCAAAATAAATTAACGACCAAAATGAAATAAAATCAAATATATATATATATATATATATATAGGAACTGCAGAAAAAACTATCTCCATCGAAATTCCAATCACATAAAGGCAGGAAATATGGATATGCCTCAGCTAAAGAATCTGGACTTTCCATAGTTTCCCATTAGAGAAAACCTAGGTACATAGACAAGAAAATTAGAGCATGTAGTTGCCAACTTGTCATGATTATAGCTGTTGTCTTTTTCGTCAACTTTAAGGATATTACTGACCAAACAAATATCTAACAGGCAATACCAAGAAACGGTTCCCTATATATATACACATGGAACTTTTGCTAACGGCATAGCAGCTTTGCTTGTTTCCAGGTTTTTTTCAGCCATGACAATATTGACTGTCAAGCAACGATTCTTCCTAGCAATTCTAGTTCTTGCCTTCCCTTTGTCTGCAATAAGTGGAGACCCTGATATTATATCTGATTTTGTGGTTCCAATGGGAGTCAATAATACTCTATTGGATGGAAACTTTTTCACCTATACTGGCATGAGGCCACTCATTAACTCTGATCCACCAACAAATTTCACTGTAACTAAAGCAACCATGGCTGAATTCCCTGCTCTTAATGGACAAAGTGTTTCCTATGCTGTTTTTGTTAGATTTATAAAATAAATCTTAAATACAAGGATCTATCATGTCAAATCATCAAAAATAAAAGAATAAATGAAGAATAAAATTAAATGCTCTCTCTTTACTAATGATGGGATATTAAAAAGATATTTTGTGTATAATTTGAGGACCATAACCCTAATATTTGTAACATTGTCATATTAGTTCTAATCAAATTATAATTAGCTCATCATTAATTAGAATTTGATTAGAAGATTATCTACACATATTTGACCCATACTTTATTTAATAATTAAAAGTCTAATAAAATTCTAACCAAATTAAATCACTTTTAATTTGGGCTAACCTATCATGATAATAAATAATAACATGTAATTATCATTATTATATATGTGATGTCCAAATTTTTCAACAGTTTTACAATACCCTGGCGCTGGTTCAGTTAACCCTTCTCATACTCATCCTCGTGCCACTGAGCTTTTGTTTCTCACCTATGGTGTATGTCAAAACCATTTTTTAAAAAGAGGGTTGACTTTGATTTTGAAAATGAAAACGAAAAAATAGGACTCGCCACCAATCTTTTTTTATGAGGTGTGATCGGATCACCTCATAATTCGATCATTTTAATAAAATATTTTGATTTATTAAAACAATGATTTTGGCCTACGAAATTCAAGAAAATGGACTCGAGATTCGGTTATCTTCGAGGAAGGATTAGCACCTTGTCACGCCCAAAATTGGTATCTAATTGATTAATTAATGTCTGAGTGTCGAAAATCGAAAATTTGAAGAGATTTAAAAAAAAAAAAACGATCCTTTGTTTAATAGAAAATTCTTCTGAGAAGAGTGCATATTTCATGTTAATCGAGAATAAAGAAGTATGTCCTATAAGTTAGGACATGACATCTTAAAACCCGAAATGAGAATGAATACCGAAAATTTTGTTTATTTTGGAAGACATTCGATTATCTTGGTTTTAGAAAGAAATCGTGTTCCGTAAGTTAGAACATGATTTTTCCTAATTCCCGAGAATGTTCAAAATTCATGCTTTAAAAAGTTCGTTTATTCGGATATATCAAGAAAATCGAAACCTCATAAGTTGGGGAACAATTTTTCGAATTTTCAAATACGAAACATTGTTTATTTAAAAAACGAAATTTCATGTAGCTGGTAACGATTAATGTAACACGATTTTGTAGTAAAATATAAAAAAATGAATTACGATACTAATATGCATAACAAACTAATAATAAATGCATTAATGTAAATGACGATAATAAGCAAAAATAAAAATAAGATAAATTATAAAAACAAAAATAAATAAATAAATAAAAACAAACAAAAATTCCTATTTTTTTCTTCTTCCTCAAAAAAACACCAAAACTCTCTCAACTCTTTTCTCTCTCCCCTCAGTCTGGTCAAACGCCAGTCAATGTCCGGTCGCCGGACCGCCGTGATGGCCACCGATCGCCTGCGACGGCGTCGCAGTCCACGGCGGCCAGGAAACTCAAAAGCCTCCATTTGAGCGCTCTGGCGCTTAAAGCCCGGATCTGGGGTTGTTTTCCACAAAAACTCGACCAAAAAGGGAAAATAAAAGAAAACCTTTCGGTTTCTCCTTCATTTTGCCGAAGAGAATCGTCCATCATCGGGGACGGCGACCTCCCCACTTGCGGCGCAGAGCTCGAAATATACAGGTAAGCTTTAGTTTTTTTTTATTTTATTTTTAAAAAATAGAAACCAAAGCAAGATAAAAAATAAAACAGAATAAAAATGCAACCTTAAATGTTTGTATCTTGAAATCTGCTCTCTTGTATTTTGATATTTCGTGTGTCTCTTGTTTTTATGGATTTTTGTTTGATTTGATTCACTGCTTTTTTATTCATTTTCTGTAGAAATTACAATCTAAAATTCAGCCTTTATAGTTGATCTAAACATATATTTTTATTACATCTATTGTCCTTCTACTACTATTGGTGGTGTCTACTTCTGTTTTTTCTTTTCATTTTGCAAGCGTTATGTGTTGGTCCCTCTTTGTAGGTGACAGAGATGTCAGACGTTGGTGATAGAGGTAGCGGCGTGAAAAGAAACCCTAGGGTTTCTAAAAGGACATAAGTTTTTTGGCCACTGGGCCTCTTTTATATTTGGGTTTGAAATTTTTAATTTTGGGCTATAATTAACTTGTAACATTTAGACTTTAGACCATTTATTATTATTAATTTTATTTTGGTTGCTATTTATTGTCCGGATAAAATTGGACTTCTACAGTGTTCTTAAAGTTGGATTTGTTGACACTACTAACAAGCTCTTTACGCAAAGACTTCAAGCTGGTGATATTTTTGCGTTCCCAAAGCGATTAGTCCATTGTCAGTTCAACTGTGCCGAGAACGATTTTGCCGGTTTCGGCTTTCAGTAGCGCAGCTGCTGGTACTGTTTCGGTTCCTTCTACGGTGTTGGCAACAGGCATTGATGATGAGATCTTAGCGAAGTCTTTCAAAACAGATGTGTCCACAATTCAGAAGCTCAAAGCAGCGTTTGTACCAAAGGCCTGAGATGGAGATTCTAAGCTATTAGCAATAATTCCACTTATGGGGTTTTAAGATTTGGTCACATATGTATGTTTGTTTGGTCGTTTTGTGCTGCAAAATGGGGATTTATCAATTTGCTTTGTTCTTTTAAGAGTGACTTGTAAAATAAACATCAAGATGTAATAAACCCATTCTTGGTCTTTGTTGCAATATCAAATAACTTGTTATGATATAGAATGGGAAAGGGGAGCAGGTTTCTTATGGAGATGACCCAGAACTCGACGATGGAAGAACACTGAGAAAAGTTGAAAAGAAATCATGACAAAGATGTAATCAATAAACAGAGAAGAAAGAGTCATTCAAAAGGCCAAGAAAAATATGGTACCAACAATACAATATTATATTTATATCAAATAAACAAGAAACGGCATTGCTTTGATTTCCTTGGTGAAGCCAACAACACTTGATATATCTCCAATTTCTCTTCTTCAGAAATGTATAATCCTGTGCGTATTGTCAGCTTCTGTAGCGCTCCACCATTCTTTAGAATATACTTTGCCTTTCCAATAAAATCTCTTTCATCTATAAAGTTTGTAATTTTGATGGTCTTGAGTTTATACAACAAACAAGGCACTTTCTGTGGCAGAGAGCAGAGAACTTCCTAAAACCACAACATAAAAAAAAGGGGGTGTCAGTAAGAGCCTGCAACTTAAATAAAAGCTTAAACATAGAATATACCTGAATAAAGTAAAGCTTTTCTAGTTGAGAACTTGTCAGCAAAGTTTCAAGTCCTTTATCCGAACTCGACCAATCAATAAGACCATAATAATAACGCATATCCAGATCCATCAAGTTGGCAAAAACAGGAAGCGGTTCACAGCTTAAAAGCTATGACAGTCACAAAATTTGCACAGTGTAAGTAGATGATAAAGTATCTAAAAATCTAGAGATTGCAAAATAAAGTCAAAGAAACAAACCATCAGAGATGTAGCAGACAGAACAAGTGAACGAACATTACAGATCCCTCTAAACAATGCTGTTGCATCAGCTTGAAGATAATTATATTCGATTACAAAATGAATATCAGCGCTCGCGATAGATTCCAAATTCTTCAGTGAATACCCTGTTGCTACATGGGAAATGGATTTGAAGTGGGCTAGATTAGGCGTATCGATCATAAAATAATGGGTATACGAGTGAAGTATAGTCAATCTCTTGAGCAAATGATGTGAAATATTGACGTTGCTCATATTCCCATGATGCCTTCACATTGTTGAAAAGTATATTTTGTGGTCTTGCACATCTAACCTCTTTCGAGGTGTCATCTCGTAGGATTTTACAATCGTCGCGGTGTTGTCTCATAAAACCTGCTGACTGCTGCCGCGGTGTTGCTCTTTGAAACTTAATAACCGTCGTCACGGTGTTGTCTCAAAGGACTTGTTTCCCTTTTCACCTTAATACTCAAACACCAAAAAGTCCCCCCGCAAGGCCTAAAGCTTCGCACATCTCGGTCTGCTCCCAACAATTACCGATGGCAATATTTTAACGGAATTCTATTTTCCTTTTTCTCTATCCTTCCGCTCATTCTTCCATTCGTCATCCTAACATTAATGCTCGAACACCGTAGTTGTAACATCCTAAAAATGTGAGTATCGATATATTGCATGTTTTTGGTGTTTAGCTTGTGAATGATTTTATTTGTGTGTTTAACATAGTCTTGAGAAGGCTCGGGTTTATTCGGAGTAAGAATAAATTTTAGTAAAGAGTACTTTACTGTGGAGGAATCAGGTGTCTATGAAGTTTAAGTTAATTAAAGTGGTAAAAGATAGCATAAGTTGAGTTATTGGTTAAGTGGATATGCGCTACATGTATGGTATTGAGGGGAGAGGTTCGAATCTCCTAGCATGCAAATTGTGAGCATTTATTTTTGCTCTTTCCTAGCAAGTGTCGGTCAAGCTTCATTCATGGATAAGATGGACAAATTCTTTTATGGTAAGGAGGCTAAAGGTTATGGCAAGCATGAATTTAGGGATAGAATCAACTTGATTTTAGGGATAGAATTTTTAATCTTTTGGAAAGTGGAGGATCACAAGGCATGATACAAGGATGATGTCTTGGAAACTTTTGAATGGACATTTTGTCCATGAATTTGGACGGCATTGTGGACTAAAGGGGGAGCCCAATTTTGGGTGGAAAATTTTGGTGATAGGTTTAGTTTGATTGGTAGCTTTTGGGTATCATTTGGTCACTTTTGTTTTGCTAGACAATTATCCTTTCATCTTTCCCTCTCTTGGCCAAATGTGTTTGTGTTAGGAGGAAGCAACTTTTGTTTTGTTTCTTTTGGTCATTTTTTTGACCATTTGGGTCATTTATTTTGCAAAACCTCTCAAGTGCTTCATCTTTTATTCTCTCCTAGTCTCAAATTATCAACACAAAAGCCATTTCTTTTCCTTCTCTTCCCATTGCCAAATGCATTTTGTTCCTAAACTCATCACTTTTCTCTTTCTCTTTTCTTCTCTTTGAAAACCGAGTCATAAACACCTACTCCCTATTCTCTTTTCCTCTCCATTTTATTTATCATTCAAACACCTTCTCCATCCTTTTCTCCCCATGGCCGAATGGTACTAATACCATTTCCTTCAATTTTCCTTCAAAGCCAAATCTTCTCTTCATCTATATTGTTTTGTTGATTATTCCTTCAACCTTCGTTTAAGCAATCGTGTTATAAAGAAGGCCGAACTTGGAGTATTTGTTATCATCGTGATTCGTTAGAAATCGAGTTGAAGTGTTAAGGTAAGGGTTCTTATCAAGGAGCTATATACTACTCGACATATTGTTATAGATGAACTATTAATCGATTTTGTTTTAGGGGACGTTATCGCTCGATTTTTATCTTGTGGGACAAGGATATTTTGTGGTAAGCCAATCTCACCCTTCAATCGTTAGTCATAATTTCCGATATACTTTTTAGTTGGACTAATGATCTTTTGTCAATGGAGACAATCAAGATAGAGACGAAAAAGGTTGTGAATAGTGTTCGAAGAGGGTGGTTCCGCTTATTCCCCAAAATTTAAGCGAAGGGTCATTTTAGAATTCGAGATTTTCACCGGGTTGTGGACCCTCATCCGAGGAGAATCTATTGTTTGAAGTCGTTCGTACTCCTGAACCTTTGTTTGTTCGTGGATATTCATCGGGAAACGAACCAACAATCGGGGAAAAATCGCATATAGAAGTTGTTCGAAATTCCAAGGGTAAAGTCTAGATCGTTAATTATAAGAATAGATTTATAAATAGCATTAGTGTTCTAAATTATCGTGATGCGTGTTTAGGTATCGACGAGCGGGAAAGTCTAGTTCTCACTGTAACCAGGTGTGTAACTTCACACTTATCTCTCGGGTTAGATACTATACCGTAAGTATTGGGATAAAATCGTAAAGATGGCAAAATCAGAGAAATACGAAATAATTAACACTTTTGTGTAAATGCATGAAAACAGTTAAAGTCATGGAAATTACGAAAACGCCCTCAATGGGTTATTTGATAAATAGTAAAATTTTATGCCTCATGTGATATATGGGCCAACAACTGCTAGATCGATATATGGGCCAAAAAACTGCTAGATCGATATATGGGCCAAAAACTGCTAGATCGATATATGGGCCAAGGTTTGCTAGATCGTTAAATGGGCTAAAATGCTATTTTGCCTTATGGGCCAAAATGAAAATTTGAAATATGGACCCACTTGTATTATGGGCTTTTTGTTAAATTAATCATGTGAATTTATTGTTATGTTTTATATATAAACATGATTGCATTGGTTGGGAAAATTGACGAAGAGAAGAAAGGCTTGTTGCCAAAAATCTAGTTCGAGTGGCTTTGCCACAATCTAGTTCGGTGGTGCACCACAATATTATTTAAAATGGCTTTATGCCTGCGATTGGTGTGTTGGCGGGGTGGGTTGACTTGATCCCCACAGGTGTGTTGGTTGGTACGGGTGGTGTGTAGCGGATGAAAAATTTAGGATTGGTTGGGAATTTCATTCTACATGCATTATTATTATTATTATTATATTGTTAAATCCGTAAATGGGCTCAAGCCCATTATAATGTCTTGATGATTTGGCCCAATAGATATGGTAAGTGGGTTATACACTGAGTTCTGAGTAACTCACTCTGCTTTATTATCCTTCTCAGGTAATGGCAATTGATGGAGGCTTGGGCTAGGGATGACTTCGTGGAGGCCATACTTGGAATAAGAATTTTATAAACTATGAACTTCAATTAAGTATATTTATTTAATTACTATTTTGGGTATGATGTAATAAGGCCTGTATTATTATTATTTTATGGATTTTTATGTGTGGATGAATTTAATTATGGTTTAAACACTTAATTTAGGCTAATACTATTTTAATAATGTTTCTTTAAATATTTTGTTTTTAAACATATGCGATTCTTTAAATATTCTTGTTTTGATTCTTTTAAACTTTTTAAAATTATTTTAAAGTCTTTAACAATTAAATATTAAATAATAAGATTTCAAACTAGTACTACTTTATTCATAAATTTTAAATCAAATTCTTGGTTTTTACTAAACTTCATTTTCAAAAGGTTTTGTAGAACTGTTTTACCTAAATCATTAGATAATTAAATGGATGTTCGTTATGTGTGACAAACCAAATCTCGTCTTAACGCATAGACCTGGTTTGGGGTGTTACATTTAATGGTATCAGAGCCAGATTCAAAACTCGGTTGTGGTAGGGTTCAACAAATAACTTTCGTTTGAAATTATTTTAATTATGTTTTAAAGGTTGTATGGCACCACAAGCATCCGGCACCAAGTCAAGTAAGTATTCATTACTGAATGATTATTATGATGATATGATCATAGGAACACTCTAGAACTTCTAGTTTTAAGTGTTGAAAATTGTAGAGATCGAGACTATAAGATGTGTTTGCGAAAAAAAATAACTTTATCTCATGAATCTCATAAAATATCGTTAATAAACACTGAAATAGTTTTCTAATTCATAAAATTTGTAATCAGATTAAAACGAGTTAGTCAGTATGAGTGTCAGAGGACACGGACGTCGTAGACGTGGTCATGGTAGAGGCCAAGGTGCTAGAGCTGTGTCTGAGGAATCAGGACATATCCCAGAAATGGATGCACCGGCATCACCTGCGTCAGAAAATGAATCACAGGACCATAGAGGAGAAGATAATGCTTTGACACGAGCAATATTGCGAGTCCTTGAAAGGGTCGCTGGAATTAGAGTTGGGCCAACAGCTCGTGGGTCGATATCGGAGCGACTGAAATCAAGTGGTGTTGAAGTTTTTAGAGGTGTTTCAGGTGTAGCTCCGAATGTTACTGAATATTGGCTTGAGGTCAGAGCGAATTATGGATGATCTAGAGTGCATCGTAGAGCGAAACTAAGAGGAGCGGTGTCCTTGTTAAGGGACAAGGCATATCAATGGTGGCTTACTGTTCGAGAAGGCGCCGAAGCTGTTTGTTACTTGGGAATTCTTCAAAGCTGCCTTTCAAGGGAAATATGTAGGGACAAGTTATGTGGATGCTCAAAGGAAGGAATTCTTGAATCTGGTTTAAGAAAATAAGACGGTGGCAGCTTATGAAGTAGAATTTTTATGCTTGAGTCATTATGCTCGAACTATAGTACCAACAGATCATGAGCGCTGTGTACACTTCGAGGATGGGCTGAATGATGAGTTACGGGTACTGATAGCCCCACAACAAGTAAGAATTTTTGCCACACATGTGGAGAAAGCCAAGATAACCGAAGAGGCTAAGAGCTCAGAACGTCAAAATCGAGAAAGAGTCAGAGGCAAGAGAGATATAAAGTATTCGGGTTCTTCAAAAAGGTTTCAGAAGAGGCCTCGAAATGATGAGCCAGCTCAAGGTAGAGCATCTGTGGCTACTAATCAGAGTCAAGACTGTATCGAATGTGGAAAACGACACCCCGGAGAGTGCTGGAAGAAAACTAGTACTTGTTATAAATGTGGTTCCAAAGATCATCAATATAAGAATTGCCCTCGACGGATGGATACGACTCAGGAAGCTCGTAACCCTGATGCTCAGTCGGCCAGAGGCGCTCAGCAGCCACCGAGAGGTCGTGGTGGTAATAGGGTTTGTCTATGCGGTTAGATGCCGTGAGGATGGCAATGCAATTAATGTGATAACTGATACGTTCTTCATCTTTGATGTGCCTGTTACTGCTTTGATAGATATCAGTTCTACCCACTCGTATGTTGCTAGTGCCATATCTAGAAACCTAAATATAGAATCTAAGATTACCAATAGTGAGATAACGGTAATTAGTCCTTTAAGACAATCGGTATTTGTGAATAAACTGTTTAGAGACGTGCCCTTAGAAATTCAAAAAAGAAATATTTTTGGCGGATTTGATGGAACTTCTTTTCGGCGAATTCGATCTCATTCTGGGCATGGATTGGTTGATGAAGCACCGGGCGCATTTGGATTGTGCTGTAAAGCGGATGTCAATAAGGACTTCGGATGATAAGGAAGTAGTAATGAAAGGCGAACGAAGAAATTAGTTGGCAAATGTGGTATCTGCGTTAAAGGCAGAAAAGTTGGTGCGGAAAGGGTATGGAGCATTCCTAGCTTTTATTTGTGCTTTGGATGCCAAGGAGTTATCAGTGGAAGATGTGAGAATGGTAAAGGAATTTTCAGATGTCTTTCCCGAAGAACTTCCTAGTATACCTCCAGATCGGGAAGTAGAATTTGGTATTGAGCTTTTACCCAGAACGGCTCCAGTGTCTATTACACCTTATAGGATGGCACCGAAAGAGTTGGTGGAGCTTAAAGCTTAAATTCAAGAGTTGTTGGATCGAGGATTTATTCGATCGAGTGTGTCTCCATGGGGAGCACCGATTTTATTCGTTAAGAAGAAGGATGGGTCGATGCGTATGTGCATTGATTACAAGCAGTTGAATAAATTGACGATGAAGAATAGGTATCCCTTGTCGAGAATTGATGACCTGTTTGATCAATTGAAAGGAGCATCAGTTTTCTCCAAAATTGATTTGAGATCGGGTTATCATCAACTCAAAGTGAAAGAGGCAGATATTCATAAGACGGCATTCCGAACTCGTTATGGACGTTATGAGTTCTTGGTGATGCCGTTTGGGTTGACCAATGCACCAGCTGCATTTATGGACATGATGAATCGGGTCTTTCAACCTTATTTAGATCGGTTTGTGGTAGTGTTCATAGATGACATTTTGGTATATTCTAGAAATGAAGAGAGCATAACTCACATTTGCGTATAGTATTGCGATTACTTCGTGATAAGTAACTCTATGCCAAATTCATAAATGTGAATTTTGGTTAAGGAAGTGACTTTCTTGGGTCATGTGGTGTCACCGAAGGAATAAGGGTAGATCCTCGAAAGATTGAGGTCAGATTGGATTGGAAACCACCGTCGATGAGTTGAGATTCGGAGTTTCTTAGGTTTGGCTGGATATTATAGGCGCTTTGTTGAGGGGTTTTCGTTGATTGCTACACCCCTAACTAAGTTATTGCGAAAGGGAGTACCGTATGTATGGACTGATAAACAACAAGAAAGTTTCGAGAAATTGAAGAAGATTTTGACGGAAGCACCTGTACTGATTCAACCTGAGGCTGGAAAAGAATTTATCGTCTATTGTGACGCGTCACACACGGGTTTAGGATGTATGCTGATGTAAAATGGAAAAGTGGTAGCCTATGCTTCTCGTCAGTTGAGACCGCACGAAGTAAACTACCCTACTCATGACTTGGAGTTGGTTGCGGTAGTGTTTACTTTAAAGATTTGAAGGCACTACCTCTACGGTGAGAAGTTTATTATCTATACGGATCATAAGAGTCTTAAGTATCTTCTTACCCAGAAGGAGTTAAACTTGAGACAAAAAAGGTGGGTGGAGTTGTTAAAGGATTATGATTTCTCAATCGAGTATCGTCCTGGAAAGGTTAACGTGGTAGCAGACGCATTAAGTCATAAGGTGGTATCTGATTTAAGAACAATGTTTGATCATCTGAGTTTGTATGTGGATGGTAGTCTGTTAGTGGAACTTCAAGTGAAGCCTCTGTGGTTAGATCAGTTCAGGGAAAAGCAAATATCAGATGAAAAGTTGGGATCCTTAATTCAGCAAGTTGAAAGTGGTGAAATAGGGGATTTTGGTATGAATAATGATGGAGTGCTGTGTTTTCGTGGAAGAATTTGTATACCTAAGGACTCAAATTTGAGACAAATGATTCTGCGGGAGGCGCATAGTAGCCCTTATGCTATGCATCCCGGAAGAAATAAGATGTATCGAGATCTCCGTGAATGGTATTGGTGGCCAGGGTTGAAGCGTGAGATTTTTGAGTTTGTAGGTAAATGTTTGACTTGTCAACAAGTGAAGGCGGAGCATCAACTGCCATTAGGCTTATTACAACCAGTAAAGATTCCCCTATGGAAATGGGAGCGGATATCAATGGATTTTGTTAGTGGGTTACCTTTAACACCTACTAAGAAAAATTTTGTTTGGGTAGTAGTTGATCGTTTGACGAAGATTGCTCATTTTTTTCTAGTTCGTATGGACTACTCGTTACAGAAGTTGGCTAAGCTGTATGTATCTGAGATCGTGAGGTTGCATGGGTACCAATGTCTATCATATCAGACAGGGATCCTAGGTTTACATCACGATTTTGGAAAGCTTTACATGAGGCTTTGGGAACAAAGTTAAACTTTAGTACGGCTTTTCATCCTCAGTCAGATGGTCAGTCAGAAAGAGTAATTCAGATTTTGGAAGACATGTTACGTGGTTGTATAATCGACTTCAGAGGTAGTTGGGAGGATTTCCTACTGTTGGCAGAGTTTGCGTATAATAACAGTTACCAATCCAGTATCTAAATGGCGCCTTATGAAGCTTTATACGGTTGTAGGTGTCGTACCCATACTTGTTGGACTGAATTGGGGGAACGACAGTTGTTAGGTCCTGAGTTGATATCTAAGACGGAAGAAAAGGTAAAGGTGATTCGAGCGCGGTTAAACAGATCGACAAAAATCGTATACGGATCTGAAGCGTAAGGATATTGAGTTTACGGTAGGAGATCAGGTCTTTCTAAAAATTTCACCATGGAAGAAGATTTTCAGATTTGGAAGGAAGGGCAAGTAGAGCCCTAGGTTCATTGGACCATATCGTGTGATGAAGAGTGTTGGTCCAGTGGCCTATCAGCTTGAATTACCTCCGGAGTTGAGTCAGATTCAAAATGTTTTCCATGTTTCTATGCTGAGGCGCTATAGATCGGATCCGTCTCACATAGTACCGATAGAATAAGTAGAGTTGAGATCAGACTTATCTTTTGAGGAGAAACCAGTGGAAATCTTAGACCGAGATGTTAAGGTGCTAAGAAAGAAGACCGTGACGTTGGTCAAGGTTTTATGGCGTAATCAAGGAGCGGAGGAAGCTACGTGAGAGCCTGAGGATGCAATTCGACAACAATATCCTTACCTCTTTTAATCAGGTAAAATTTCGAGGACGAAATTTTCTTTAAGGGGGGGTAGAATTGTAACATCCTAAAAATGTGAGTATCGATATATTGCATGTTTTTGGTGTTTAGCTTGTGAATGATTTTATTTGTGTGTTTAATATAGTCTTGAGAAGGCTCGAGTTTATTCGGATTAAGAATAAATTTTAGTAAAGAGTACTTTACTGTAGAAGAATCAGGTGACTATGAAGTTTAAGTTAATTAAAGTGGTAAAAGATAGCATAAGTTGAGTTATTGGTTAAGTGGATATGCGCTACATGTATGGTATTAAGGGGAGAGGTTCGAATCTCCTAACATGCAAATTATGAGCATTTATTTTTGCTCTTTCCTAGCAAGTGTCGGCCAAGCTTCTTTCATGGATAAGATGGACAAATTCTTTTATGGTAAGGAGGCTAAAGGTTATAGCAAGCACGAATTTAGGGATAGAATTTTTAATCTTTTGGAAAGTGGAGGATCACAAGGCATAATACAAGGATGATGTCTTGGAAACTTTTGAATGGACATTTTGTCCATGAATTTGACTGACATTGTGGACTAAAGGGGGAGCCGAATTTTGGGTGGCAAATTTTGGTGATAGGTTTAATTTGATTGGTAGCTTTTGGGTATCATTTGGTCACTTTTGTTTTGCTAGACATTTCTCCTTTCTTCTTTCCCTCTCTTGGCCAAATGTGTTTGTGTTAGGAGGAAGCAACTTTTGTTTTGTTTCTTTTGGTCATTTTTTTGACCATTTGGGTCATTTATTTTGCAAAACCTCTCAAGTGCTTCATCTTTTATTCTCTCCTAGTGCCGAAATTATCAACACAAAAAGCCATTTCTTTTTCCTTCTCTTCCCCATTGCCAAATGCATTTTGTTCCTAAACTCATCACTTTTCTCTTTCTCTTTTCTTCTCTTTAAAAATCGAGTCATAAACACCTACTCCCCATTCTCTTTTCCTCTCCATTTTATTCATCATTCAAACACCTTCTCCATCCTTTTCTCCCCATGGCCGAATGGTACTAATACCATTTCCTTCAATTTTCCTTCAAAGCCAAATCTTCTCTTCATCTATATTGTTTTGTTGATTATTCCTTCAACCTTCGTTTAAGCAATCGTGTTATAAAGAAGGCCGAACTTGGAGTATTTGTTATCATCGTGATTCGTTAGAAATCGAGTTGAATTGTTAAGGTAAGGGTTCTTATCAATTAGCTATATACTACTCGACATATTGTTATAGATGAACTATTAATCGATTTTGTTTTAGGGGACGTTATCACTCGATTTTCATCTTGTGGGACAAGGATATTTTGTGGTAAGCCAATCTCACCCTTCGAACCGTTAGTCATAATTTCCGATATACTTTTTAGTTGGACTAACGATCTTTTGTCAATGGAGACAATCAAGATAGAGACGAAAAAGGTTGTGAATAGTGTTCGGAAGAGGGGTGGTTCCGCTATTCCCAAAATTTAAGCGAAGGGCTGTTTCGAGAATTCGAGATTTTCCACTGGGTTGTGGACCCTCATCCGAGGAGAATCTATTGTTTGAAGTCGTTCGCACTCCTGAACCTTTGTTTGTTCGTGGATATTCATCGGGAAACGAACCAACAATCGAGGAAAAATCGCATATAAAAGTTGTTCGAAATTCCAAGGGTAAAGTCTAGATCGTTAATTATAAGAATAGATTTATAAATAGTATTAGTGTTCTAAATTATCGTGATGCGTGTTTAGGTATCGACGAGCGAGAAAGTCTAGTTCTCACTGTAACCAGGTGTGTAACTTCACACTTATCTCTCGGGTTAGATACTATACCGTAAGTATTGGATAAAATCGTAAAGATGGCAAAATCAGAGAAATACGAAATAATTAACACTTTTGTGTAAATGCATGAAAACGGTTAAAGTCATGGAAATTACGAAAACGCCCTCAATGGGTTATTTGATAAATAGTAAAATTTTATGCCTCATGTGATATATGGGCCAACAACTGCTAGATCGATATATGGGCCAAAAAACTGCTAGATCGATATATGGGCCAAAAACTGCTAGATCGATATATGGGCCAAGGTTTGCTAGATCGTTAAATAGGCTAAAATGCTATTTTACCTTATGGGCCAAAATGAAAATTTGAAATATGGACCCACTTGTATTATGGGCCTTTTGTTAAATTAATCATGTGAATTTATTGTTATGTTTTATATATAAACATGATTGCATTGGTTGGGAAAATTGACGAAGAGAAGAAAGGCTTGTTGCCAAAAATCTAGTTCGAGTGGCTTTGCCACAATCTAGTTCGGTGGTGCACCACAATATTATTTAAAATGGCTTTATGCCTGCGATTGGTGTGTTGGCGGGGTGGGTTGACTTGATCTCCACAGGTGTGTTGGTTGGTACGGGTGGTGTGTAGCGGATGGAAAATTTAGGATTGGTTGGAAATTTCATTGTACATGCATTATTATTATTATTATTATTATTATTATTATTATTATTATTATTATTTTTATTATTATATTGTTAAATGGGCTCAAGCCCATTATAATGTCTTGATGATTTGGCCCAATGGATATGGTAAGTGGGTTATACATTTGAGTTCGAGTAACTCACTCGCTTTATTATCCTTCTCGTAATGGCAATTGATGGAGGCTTGGGCTAGGGATGACTTCGTGGAGGCCATACTTGAACAAGGATTTTATAAACTATGAACTTCAATTAAGTATATTTATTTAATTACTTGTTTTGGGTATGATGTAATAAGGCCTCTATTATTATTATTTTATGGATTTTATGTATGGATGGATTTAATTATGCTTTAGACACTTAATTTGGACTAATACTATTTTAATAATGTTTCCTTAAATATTTTGTTTTTAAACATATGGGATTCTTTAAATATTCTTGTTTTGATTCTTTTGAACTCTTTAAAATTATTTTAAAGTCTTTAACAATTAAATATTAAATAATAAGATTTCAAACTAGTACTACTTTATTCATAAATTTTAAATTCAAATTCTTGGTTTTTACTAAACTTTATTTTCAAAAGGTTTTGTAGAACTGTTTTACCTAAATCATTAGATAATTAAATGGATGTTCGTTATGTGTGACTGACCAAATCTCGTCTTAACGCATAGACCTGGTTTGGGGTGTTACAGTAGTGTCTCCTCTGTAAGGCCCAAAGCTTCGCTCCTAACGGTTTACGTACTGAAATATCGTATGACAGTATATAACAAAAATTTTCATTCCTAATTTCTAACTTCACCTATCTCGTCAATATTTTCCCTTCCCTACCCCACATACAAGAAGCAAATATATTTAACATTTATCGTTATACATACACACAGAAACTCACTTGAATTCTGTTATCTTTAGCTGTTTAGCTCGTCCAAACACTAAGGCCTTCTTTATTTTGGCAGCTAAACATGACAACCATTTACTGATTAAACTAAAGGTGTTCAACCTAAAATCCAAAATTATGTAGAAGCGTTTAAGAATTACTGCTTCACCCCTTCTTGAATCCATAAGTACAAAGAGGTAAGGAAACTTACCAGTTTCTTAAATTTCTTTATTCTATTCTTCTTTAGTACATTTGAAGAAAATGATTTTATGGAAATAATAAGATTTGTAAATAAATTTGAAAGAATTCTGTCTTCTCACACATGTATATATATACTCCTAAAGCAAGGTCTTCACCGACCATCTCAACCCTCCGTCTTTAATCATTTTGTCTTCCACCATGGAACCAACCAGTTTCATCCTAACCGAACCAGAATCGAGATCCAACCAAATCAAAATTTGGCCACTAAAATTTCTAAATTCCCCGATAGAGTCTGATAATTTGCTAATTCTTTCAATTTAGTCCTAATTTTTCTTAGATTTTGGGTCAATAGAGATACCCGAGTGTTACAACTCCACCTTCAACCGGATTATATGTGGAGAATAACAAATAATCACCCTCATTCTTGACCATATCAGCTACCTTAGTAATTATTCGAAACTATCAAAAGTTGAAATTTGTGATCCCGTCGAACTTCTCGATATCCAAAGTAATTGTTGTGTCACTAAACGAGTTGATTTGCGGAAGCTAAACCATAGTTTTGATACCAATTTGTGGGGGATTGACCTATATAAACAATGAAATAGTAAAAGTGGAGAAGAATGAACACATATATTTTACATGGAAAATCCTCTAAATATGATAAAAACCACGGGTAAAGGAGGCTTTGACTTTTCACTAAATGAGTAAACAAACGGGAGTGCAATATGGATAAAATAATCTAAATGTACAACTTGTACATTATCCAAAACCCTAACTCTCATAAAGTTCTCTCAAAAGGGATATGAAATTCTCTCTATAGTTACTACGAAACTCTCACTAAAATTCATTTGTAACTACATCTTGTTACCCCGAAAAGAAAAACTCTGTAATACTACATCTTTTAATTACCTTTTAATTGATCTCTCAAAATAAGGATACAATTACCCTTTTAAGTAGGTAAGATTAGAGTTATGATTCCCTTTTAAATAGGTTAAGATTAGAGTTATAATCATACTAAAATATCATTGAATAATTAGAGTCTAACTGGGAGAATTAGCGTTGCTTGAAGTCTAAAACGCGATTGCCAAATAGAAGAACACGTTGTGACATCGCAACATCCCATTCGCCTCGTCATGATGTTGTCTATCATGTCATCCCGATGAGCTGACGCTCCTCATCACGACGTTGGGCTTGTTTTTGGCACTTCTTTAGTTGCTTGTCGATTCTTGTCTAAGATTGCTTAAAGGGAAGAGATCAGTAAAGAAATTACTCAAAAACTAATGAGAAAAATGTTGATCAAAATGATAACAGATCAACTAATTTGATTCAATCAATTGGGCTGATTACATATTTATAGGAGTCTTAATAACTAATCGATAAATTGAAAGTATAACTTTTTAGTTGACTAACCGACAAAGCCAACTGTTACAACTACTATAACAAATACCAAATGACTCAACAAATATAGTTACTCTTAACATTTT
Source organism: Gossypium rotundifolium (assembly GCA_025506655.1). Lineage (NCBI taxonomy): Eukaryota > Viridiplantae > Streptophyta > Magnoliopsida > Malvales > Malvaceae > Gossypium > Gossypium rotundifolium. The sequence continues at coordinate 181,744,382 of CP106722.1, read as the reverse complement.
CTTGGTCTTAAGAACTTCTTCATTAAAGACAACACTAACTTGAATGTGAACTGTATTAAACCGAGAAGGTGGTACAGGCTTAGTTAAAATGTCTGCATCTTATTTAGTGGATGGAACCTGATTAACGACAAACATCATCTCGTTAATTTGTTTAATGATACTTTCATTAAATTTATTAAAAAAATAATTTGATAAAAAAATAAAAGTTAATGGTAAAAAAAAAGCTTAAAGATACAATTAAGATTAATTTGACAAAATATATAAACTTTAATAGTCAAAGTTGATTTTAAAAAAAAAAAATTGACGGTTAAATTTAGACAAAAGACAGAAAACAAGATGGAGACGGTTAAAATCAACGCATAAAACGGCCAACTACTTTTTCCATGTATTTTAATTTTTAATATCCTTGTGCGTGTCTATGTGAGATGACAGCTTTCTTTCCTACGACCATGGCTGCCACCATCACCATCACTCACCATATAAAGCTATAAATCCATCATCAACCAAGAATAGAAGACTTGTTGTTCTTTCTTTTTTTTTAATCTTTGTTCGAAAAAAGAACATAAACAAAGGAAGACAAACAGTCTTTTTCCCCTTGTTCTTTGAAGAACTTAACTTGGCTGAGCCCTTCATTTTCTCCGCTTTCCCTTGCATTCCTTTGATTTTTTTCTTTCTGGGTATTTCTTCTTCTATTCAAAGGTTTCAGCTTTTGGTAGGTCAGCTGCAAATAACAAAAGAAAAAACCCCTTTTTTGGGTGCAAAAAAGGGGGAACAAAAGAGAAGAAAACTTAATAAACATGATAAAGGCTTTAATGTCTCTTAGGAGACCTTAGTTTGTTTTCTTTTTCACCAAAAAAAAAAAAAAGAGAAGAAAACTTTAATTAGTCCTTTTCGGGTAAATGCGGGGGGCTCCTTCAGAACCCGCCGATTCTTATTATGAGGTCCGGCCTGATTCCACTGATGTTCCTGCAACCAGATTTAGGATCAAGGTTTGTTTTTACTAATTGAAAAAAAAATGACGATTTGTATCCATGTTTAAGAAAAATTTGGAAAGGAAGCATGTTTTATGTAATGGAGGTTGCATTAATGTTTATTTTTGTTTAGATTTATGGGGAAAATATCTTTATCTTCATTATTTGCTCTATTTTGATTGGACTTATAGCTTTAGCGGTGAATTTATCCAATAGAGGATTTGATGGTATGATCTTTTTGAGATTTGATCTTGAATTTATACGTACGTAGAAACAGTGCAATTAAAAACTGAGGCAATGAACTTGGTTTATAATGTAGTTTCTTGTCATGATCATCACATTTTCAAGTCAATGCTTGTCATGGCAAAAAAATAAAATAAAATTCTGCTTCCAGATTAAAGAATATGGTTTATATGATGAATATCTTTGTATTTGCTTATGCAGCCTGGTAAAACTCTAAGTGTAAGAAAATGGCTAGCTGCATTTTCTTCAGATGGCCAATTGGATATAGGCAAAACTCTAAACCGGATTCATCGTGGGGTAAGTTCATATTAATGTTCAAAACTATTTTTCTACATTTCAATTGATTCAAACAAAATTGTAGTTATGTTAAATATATTTAAGTTAGATGGATGATTTGCTTTTACTTTTGTATGCAATTGTTCATATATTTGATATCCTTTGCAACTAGCACCCTGTCCATCTCTTATTTGCAGTCGATAAAGAAACTCAGCAAAACCATATTCAAATGTAGATTGTTATCCTTTTGATTTTTTCGGCCATCAGTGAGAATTGATCTATACACCGTAAAAAGGACTTAGAACATGCGGAATGAATCCATGAAAGAGTTTTGATGGTTTCTTACTACAAGAGATCAAAAAATGAACTCATCTATGTGTTTCATGTAACATTTAGTTCTTAATCTTATATGTAGAAGATCATAGATGTTGTGCATGGCTATGGTTATGGGACTTCAATGCATGTACATATTTATGCTCTTTTGTTTCTGTCTCTGCCCATCAAGTTTATTTATTTATGTATTTGGCAAACATAGGGGATCCATCCGGCAATTAGAGGAGAAGTTTGGGAGTTTCTACTTGGCTGTTATCATCCTATGAGCACATTTGATGAAAGGAAGCAGATACGACAGCACCGAAGGTAGTCCACTTCACCTGTTTAACGATTTTGATCTATTTGGCTATTGAATCTTGAGGGATCGTTCTCTGCCGAACCTCTTTCCTCATCACAAGATCGTTTTCTGAGTTTCTTTTTCTCACTTCTGTATCTCAGGGCACAATATGTTAGATTGAAGAATGAATGTAGTAAAATGTTTCCTGTTGTTGGAAGTGGAAAATATATTACAGCACCTGTAATCACTGAAGATGGTCAACCCATTCGAAACCCTGTAGTAGCTTTAGAGACAAATCTAGGCAAGCTACTTCCACTTTATAATAATAGTTTACTGAAAGTGAAATAAACCAGGTAGTGATATGTAATGAATTATTCAGATGCAAATGCTACTAGGACAGAAATGGCAAAGGAGTTAACCAGTAATGGTCCTTTGGACATGAAAGTAGTCCAGTGGATGCATACATTGCATCAAATAGGTTGGTTTGTTGTCTTCAATTTCAAATACATTTCTCTCTTTGGTTTGTTGCTTTCTTCTCTTAATCATTACCACATTCCTTGTGTTTATGTTTCCTTCAGGTCTCGACGTCAAACGCACTGACAGGACTTTGCTATTCTACGAAAAGCCAGAGAATTTATCGAAACTTTGGGATATTCTCTCTGTTTATGCCTGGATAGATATAGATGTAGGATATTGTCAAGGTGTGTAATTACATGAAGTTTTGTTTCATTACTAGGACAGCTTTTTAAATTGATGATTATAGTTTCTGTAATTTTAATTGCCTCAATCAAGTATATTTATTCACCTTAAAATGGCATTACCTTTTTTTCATTAGCATGTGATTGTGGCATATGCTTGACATTTATGTTTATATGTTTCTAATCATTTTCTTCTATGTGCAATTTGTAACCAATTCTAATTCTGAAAGTTAGATTCAATAACAATGTTGAGCAGGAATGAGTGATCTATGCTCCCCATGATCATTCTTCTCGAAAATGAAGCCGATGCATTTTGGTGCTTTGAGCGTCTAATGCGCAGATTGGTAACTTTCTATATTCGACTTTATTTTGCTTTACAGAGGTATAACAGCCGGATGGCCTATCTTTTCTTATGCACTCAAGTTTATTTTCCAGTACTGGGATAAGTTCTAGTTCCTACCAGTTTAATATAAGCTTATGTATCTCTATTGTCAAGGTTTAAGCTCTTTTTTTCTTTTAAGTGGCATTCCTATGACGTGTTCGTTCTTCTTTGAAATCTTAAAGCGAGGAAATTTCCAATGCACTGAGACTTTTGTTGGAGTACAGACACAACTTAGTAATTTGGCCACAGTAACTCAAGTTATTGATCCGAAACTTCATCAGCACTTAGGTACGAATTAAAGCTTATATCTTTCGTTCTCTAGTCTTATGCATTGTGATTTCTTTGTACATCTTCTTCGAAGAATAATATTTCTGTTGTTATATTTTGGTTCTACAGAAACACTTGGTGGAGGTAACTATCTCTTTGCTTTTCGAATGCTAATGGTTTTGTTTCGTCGAGAGTTCTCATTCTGCGATTCGTTGTACTTATGGGAGGTATGTTCAACAGTTATCATCCTTTGACTGATTTTATTGACTCAGATTCAAAATGCATGCTAAACTGCTTTGCATATTAACTGATAAGTAGATGCATGTTGTAGTCTTCATGGAAGATATACTTGCGTGTCCCGGTACACTTCACATGAATTCTTTTACGCATTCTGGTTGCCTAAACTTTCTACAGATGATGTGGGCTCTGGAATATGATCCAGCCTTGTTCTCTCTGTATGAAGAACGTGAACTGAATATGGAGAAAGCCGAGGGTTCTAAAGGAAAATCAAAACCAACCCAGAAGTATGGGAAGTACGAGAGAGAAAATATGAAAATTAAAAGCGTGGATGCACCCCTCCCCATTTCTGTTTTTCTTGTTGCCAGTGTTTTAAAAGATAAGAGCTCGGTACTACTGCATCAAGCTCGGGGGCTGGATGACGTAGTTAAGGTAAGATTATAATTTCCTTACGTTGATCTACAACTCGTGGGATAGCCAAAATTCAAAGCTGTCTTACGTCACCTTAACGCTTTGGCTTTTTCAGATTTTGAACGACATGACTGGAAATTTGGATGCCAAGAAAGCCTGCATTGGGGCATTGAAGGTTCATAAGAAATATGTAAAGGTACTGCTATTTCATTGTCATCCTTCTTAATCTTGATGCAACACAAAAGTAACGGCGCTGGAGGATTCATTTGTGCCTTTCTTTATGTTTAAAATTCCTTCATTTGATGTTGTGATCGCAGGCCAAGACACATCGTAATGCTAAAAGCATGGGATGATTTTCCATCCAGTGAAGAATTGATCTCGGAAAAGAGAATAATGAACTTCCAGATGGGGGATCCTGGCTCCGAGATTACAGAATTTTGCAGTCGCCCTGACCATGACCATCCAATGTTGCCATTGAAGCAATTGTTGTATTAGACATCAGACTTGCACATAATTTGCATACTGAAAACATAGGTTATCCAATCTATACACGTCCATCGTTGTATTCTAAACGTATCTTGTGCTTCATCAATCCTGAACAAGCAAAGCTGAGAATTCAATCCGATATCCAATCAAATGAAGATTCGCTTTCATAAAGGACATGACAGAACCTGGATAAAGGATCAGAATTCTTCAATCTCCAACAATTTATTTATTCAGTTCAACTGTTTTAAATCCTAAAGCAAAACAACCTATTCTCCATTTTTATTTTTATGAAGTTGAGTTCTATAAAGGCATAAATTTCCATGTGAATCCACTTCATGCATATACCCTTTCTTTTTCCTTTTAATATGATTATCTTTTATATAATCAATGCAACAATAAAAATATTTAAAATCAAGGATGTTTATGATATATAAGATTTATCTATAATTTATTATAAATAATAATGTGTAAAATATATAATTTAGTAATAAGTAACACAAATACATCATTTTCATTCCTATTAAGTTAATTATAAATATAAGGGTAAAGTATAGAAATGGTCACTAAACTATTGTCCGGTTCTATTTTGGTTAATAAATTTTTAATTTTTTCAATTTAGTCACTAAATTATTTGAAATCACTTGAAATTTGACGGGCTGTACTGATGTGGGCCTTTTTTATTGGTCGAAAACAAATTTAGCCCTTTAATGTTTACACATTCTATCATTTTGATCCTAAACATAAAAATTCAACAAATTTAACCCTTAATTTACAAAATTTTTCATTTTAGCCCTCTAATATATGTATGTATATATATATATATATATTCCAAAAATGAGTAAATTTATGTAGATCACATACCCCTATCCAAGCCTCACCTCAAGTCCAAGTAGCATAAGCTAAACAAATGTAGAATGAAAACAAACCAAGGGAAAATAAGAGTAATATTTTTGCATAATTGGTCCATTTAAAGGTTGCGCAATCAAAAGACTATCCACAAACTTGGGATCCAAATAGGAGAAACTTTCAGGGAAACAAATCATTTTTGCCCTACTTCCTTCCAAATTAAACAGACCCACAAATATTTTACTTGTATTAATTTATATCTTTGCTTCTTTAAAGGTGAATATAAAGTATAATGCATTTATCAAAAACTAAATTATATAAAAATGAGCAAATTAATATTAATTTCTTTTAAATTTAATTAAATTCATGTTTTCTTAAAATGTGTAAATAATTAAATCAAATTTAACTGTGGTTGTCGAAAGACCTTTTAATTTATTAAATTCAAGTCCCTTTTTATGAGGTTGATCAACGAAGGAAATCGTAAAATAATTACAAATTTTATTTTTAAAAAAATAAAATTATACTAAAAGGGAATGTATTGTCTTTTACTTTGACGAGGTGAGAACAAGAGGAGAAATTGGAGGCGAAATCATTGGCGGAGCTCATCTGAGTGGCAATGACTCAAATTGAGTTGGATGCTGCCATGGCTGACTCAGCACTTGACCGGACCATTGAAGAGTTAATGTGGCTTGATCTAATTGGACAAAAAGAAAATAAATTATTTAATTTATAGAACATTAAAAAAAAGGGGGAATAAATCATTTAGAGGGCTAAAATAATAAATTTTATAAACACTGAAGGCTAAATTTATTAAATTTTTAGATTTTGAACTAGAATGACAAGAGCTAATTTTTCTTTTATAATTTTTATATTTAGAATTAAATTGATAAAATATGTAAACATTAAAAATTAAAAATTTGTTATTAGAGCTCTAACTAATTCATGAGCCAAAAGAGTACTGTCAATGATGATGTTACCACCTTTTATAAAAGCCCTTTGGCTTTCTGAAAGCATTGTAAGATTTAAGTAAAAGATGTTACATTTAAACACTAAATTCACCATTTAAACATCTTCTTATTTTACTTTAACCAAGATAACTTATAACATTAAATATTATTATTGGTACATAATTCACATTATTATGAATAAGCTTAATTATATGACAAACTAAGGTTCAAATTATACATATACACACACCAAAAGGCTTGAAGCTTGAGGAGTGATGTAATCCGAATGAAGTAACAATTCTACATTTTCTCATTAAGTAATTTATTTTCTCATAACACTTAATTTTTTTATTTAACTATTTTATCACACATGACAACTTTTAAACATTTTACAATTTAGTCTTTAAATTGTAAAAATTCAATAATTATTATATCACTTTACACTTCATTACAATCACAAAACGCTTCATTTAAGTTTTTAATCATAATATTGATTTTATATAACCTATTTTATACAATTTACAATTTAGTCCTCTATAGAGTAACTTCACTATACTACATCTATTCAGTTATCAATTTATGACAAATAAATAAATTTTCACTATTTATAATTTAATCTTTATTTGAATTAAAATGAATAAACTTGAATTCAATTAATACATACCTATTTCTTTACTAGATTATGGTTTTAAGGTAGAGCTAAGGAAAATTCATGGATTTTTTTTCCCTTTCTTTCTTCTTTCTTTTATTTATTTCCCTTTTATTTTTGTTTCCCATGTTGCTGCCGTCCCGCTTTTTCTCTCTTTTCATTCAATTTAATCCTTATTTCACCGACCAATTAAATTCCACCATGTTTCATCCATAATTATCATATATTTTTCCTTAAAATTTTACAGCTCATGAGGTTAGGTGTTTTAACATCATCATTGTGTCTCAAAATATCATTTTCGAAATGGAAATTTTGCATTTAGGTCCCTCAAATGCAAAATAGGAAAATTATAGTTTAATCTTTGTACTTTTCCATTTTATTCAATTTAGTCTTGATCTTTATTTTCCATAATCATAAAAAAGAATATTTCTTAAAATTTCACCCCTTTTCTAAAATGATAAATTTACAGTTTCAGTCCTTCAACTTTGAACTTTTATAATTTAATCCTTACTAAATTTACTTAATTATTCACCTTTCCTTTCTGAGAAACCAAAATTTAAGGCATTACAATCATTGTAGGCAAATAACATGTTAATCATTTCACCAAGATTTTGGTTATGCAGGAACAAGATGAGTTTAGGGACAAGTATAAAGGTATAAATTTCAAATTTTGAAGGACCAATAGAGATGATCATTGAATCAAAGACTTGAATGCGATGTTAAGAATTATACCAAACATTTAATCATTTGTATTTATAGGATTGAGAATATACAAATTATTAAATAGGAAAGCATTGGTAGCCAAAAGTGATGAAAATAAAATATGTATTAATTACACATTTCATTGGCTACTTCATTATCTTTTCTTAAACAATCGTATATATAAAAGAAACTAAAGTAAAGAAAAGGAATTTGTCTTTATTCATTCAAATCTGAACCTGAATCCTAGGACTCTTTTGCAGCAGAATACATACATAAAAAGAAAGCAAAAACCAAAAACTTTAGTCCAAAGTATTACTACATTGGAACCCTTGTCATAATTATCATAAAATTTTGTTTCCACAGTTTGTTACAGTTGCTTATAACTATAGCAGAACAAGCCTTCAATTTGAAGTTAGCCCATTGCTCTCTCTCTTCATCCTTTAGATATATCCACCCTCTAATGTCCAGTTCATCAGCATTTTCATGTTCCTTCCCCCAAAGACGAGAAATCAAATCAAATTTCCAGTCATAAAAGATGAATGATTTTGATGGGGCTGGGGAGAGTTATTCAAAAATACAGATACTTACATATCAATAATCTTTACCAAAGCTGACATACTCCGAGCCAACAAAAAAGGAAAAGGCAATGATGATCAAATGAAACGGTTTGTGATGAGCAAGAAAGTGGTGGTGATAGATATCAAGATGAAACTTGCAATGGAAAGCGGAGAACGGTGCCCTGAACTCGGGAAACTACGAGGAAGTGCACATTCTTCGCCATTGAAGTAGACCTTGGAAGGGAACCCATCGCCCTTTCGAATTTTTATGTTGGGCGTCTTTTTCTTGGTGAATGAAATGACGGATTGCTGTTTTCCAGGGACTTTAGGATCACTCGGTTTAGACCCATTTTTCATTTCCACCAGGTAATTCAAGTCCTTCAAGCTTTGAAAGAAAATGGTGTTCTTGATGCCTTTGAGCTTCTTGGTTCCATTAAAGGAAAACACATTGTCGTAATCAGGGTATGCTTTTTTCATTTCAACGGCTACGAACCAGTCCACGAATGGAGCTTCTTGCCAATTGAACAGCGTCATCCGAGCCGACCATCCGGCCTTGTGATCAGTGTTGATATGCCAGTTGATGCTGACCCCACAGTTGTCGGGGCAAGGCAACTTCCTGGGAATCCCTTTCTTCTTGAGTTTAGCAAAGGCTTTAGTTTTAGCAGTCCTGTTTTCGGAAGGAAGGAGGAGTGCATCGGGTGGGAGATGCATCGCAGGCTTTTCGGGATTGCATTTATCAGTGTCGATATTGTCGCATCCGCAAGCACAGGTGCTGCATGGAATAGCACCATCGCTGTAGTAAGCTGAGAAGGAAACACAACACCTAGTTTTCCTTTTCTCTGGTCTGGTCATGTTGCACACAACTTGCCAACTTGCGATGGCATATACTTTAGCATCAAACCCCTTTGGATTAGGGAACTCAGAGGGATCTACTCTAATCGGAGGCCCACAGTGGTAGCGAGCATTAATGACGCCGGTAATGTTCCATCTTTGTGGTGGGTACAAAACAGTGGGTGGGGTATCAGGGGGCAATTTATACACCCTTAATTGAAAAATGGCTCGGGCTCTGCTGGGATCCATTTGTGGTGGCAACAGACTTGCATTTTTACAACAATAAGGGATCTTACCAATCTGGGTATCATTTGCTTTAGTAAGCGGCAAATCAGTAATGGTAGGCTTTTTTTCACAATTCATGACATTAGTGAAATCGAAGCCCGTAAGGTAACGACCAGCTAAGCCATAAACGCAGTCGGAGGTATCAAATCTGGGAGTGTAGGCTCCTTTCATGGAGTAAATGAATTCCCCTCTCATCCATTCCCATGTCAGGTTCCAACGATCCAGCCTGCCGATGGGGCTGCTGTTGTCCATCGTTACTTGGGCCTCGTAGCTGCCTTCATATGATTTAACAACATCGTATGTGAAGGTGAGGTCTCCATTTTGCCTAGCCGCGAACTTGCTTTTTTTATTGGAATTCACTTTGAATTTCGGATCCCTTTTGCAACATGCATGCATGTAGGTTTCTATAGAACAAGAAAACAAAAACGTAATGTTAGCTTGCCTTAGATAGCATCTCATTAAAAGCATGAAAATCATTATTGGATTGGAACTTGAAACACACTATATTTAGTAGGCGTGGGGCATCTCCAGCCGTCGTTTTTGAGGCTTATGGTCTTAGGCATAGGAGTGGCCTTCTCGCCCAATCCGAACATGGAACCCTTGAGCTCAACCTGGACGGCAATTTGATTAAAATCCCCAGCAGTGTCAATGGATGTCTTGAGGTCTGCCTTGGGGTACCCTGCTAAGGTTGTTCCATTTCCAACAGCCGCCGGGAAATCCCCGCCACCGTCAACCAGGACGGCGTTGGTTGCGGACACCAATATCTCTTTATGTTGAAACCCAATATACATCTTCCATCCTTTTACCTCCTCCGTCCCAGAATTTACAACGGTGGCCATGGCGTTAAACGTCCACGGCTGAGCTGAAACGTTTTTCAGGAGGGGTAATGCTTTAGTCCTTGACGTGAAAGCGTAGCTCAAGAATACACCATTACAATTGTCCATCTCGGGCGGCGGTGGCTTAGCCGGTGTCTCGTCCGTATAGTCGTCAACAGCATCGTCTGGAGCACCATAACACACCAGGATTCTTGTGTGGATAAACAGAAAAGTAAGACATATGAGTTTCAACCCAGGCACTTTCATGCCTGCTTTTCTTTTGTTTACCTTTCAAACCCTTTTTTTCTTTTTTTGCTGGCCAATGCTGAGAGCGGCGGAGGAAAATACAGAGAAGAAAGCCGCGCGGCCACGGCGCGGCGAGGAGAGGGGAGAGAGAAGAGAGGCGATGAAAGAATTCTGTCTGAGTGAAACCCTATGAAGTTTAGAGAAGAAAGGGTTATAAGGAAGAAGAAGAGGGACGTGAAGTCTTTAGCTATATTCTCTGCCTCTAGTTTCTGCGGCTGCTTCGGACATGGAAAATTAGTTATATTAATTATTTGTTTAATTTTGTCCAGTAAAAAGGATAATAATGTTTGTAGTTTATTTTTAGATTGTTGGTTAAGGTTTTGGATTTGTTAATGTTTTAGTTTTATAGCAAGCAAAATCCTCTCTTGCACATAAATGGTTTACATTCTTCTTTAATTTGTGGATGTTGATATGGACCCTTAAGCAACTAACTCATATTGCTTTGTGTGTAACTCCATTTTAACTCCAAATGTTGTTCCAAACTGCAACACCAAATTTTTTCTTTGATTCAAATGTTTCCTGCATGTAAGGCCAATCCATATGTAAAACATTCTCTTTACACAATTACTATTTAATAAAATGATACTTGAGGTCAATCTTGACCAAACCTCGCTAGTAACCCAACTTTGGACACAGGTCTATTGTTACATTCCTTCACTGTTTGATTTGATTGATAAGTATGCATGTAATGTTCTTGCCCTGGTCAACCTTGTTTTTTGCGGTTAATTAATAATTGTTTGTGTTCCTTCGTTTAGCTTCAAGGTTGTTCTGTGAAACTCTGCACTAATTGGTATTATTGCAACAATGGTGGCTTAACTGTCGAAGTTGCAAGTATATAGAAGACAAAGAAGAAAGAAAACAGTACTCAATTAAAAGGCATGCAAGGAGAAGAACAACAAGCTACAAAATGCTAAGGTTCTGCTACTAAGTTACAGGAGATTATTCCAAATCCTACCAATGACTGCACATTATTCTAATTCCTCCTATCTCCATAGCAGTTTAGCAACTATGACCCTTGCAACTAAGCGTCAGCGGTCTCGGCGGAATCTGCAGCGGCCAAGATCAGCTCCGGGTGAATGCTTCCCACATATGTTCCATCAATTGCATTAGGCAATCCTAATGATTTCAGGGCAAGATGGGCTGCCTTTTGTCCTGATATCATCATTGCTCCAAATGTTGGCCCCTGTATTTGTTAATATGTTAATAATAGTCCAACAACAACGACAGTAATAAAAATGATTGTGCAAGTGAGAATAAAATTACCATTCTTGGGGATCCATCAATCTCAGCAACTTCCATCCCCGTGACAATCATCCCAGGCACAATTTCCCTAGTCAGCCTCACTATAGCATCCTCAGCTGTATTCATATCCAGTGCCTTCATCCCTGGCACACTGTCAATCATCCCAATGCTTTTCAACCTCTTCACCCCGGTGGCTCCAAATGGCCCATCATGACCACAAGAGCTCACCACCACCTTGGCCTCCATCACATTAGGGTCCATGCAGGACTGTGTGTCATGGTTCATTGACACCAGGGCCCAGTTTGTCACAACACCACCAACTCTCCCTTCCTTCACTATTAAGTCCTCCGCCGCCACAGCGTTGAACAGCTTCACGTTGGGGCGGGCTAGAAGCTTGCTCATGATTGTGGATGTGAAAAGGGCTGCATGCTTGATCACAACATAGTCGTCTTGTTCATCATATTCAATGGCGAGTTCGTCGAGGAAGCGATGAGCTGGTTTCCGCACTACCTGAATAAACATAGAATTTGAGACAATTTCAAGGCCTTAAAACAAAAGAAATTTCATAAAAGAGAACCCAAAATGATTTTTTTTTTTTTTAAGATTTACCATGGCAGAGAAAAGCTGTCCACCGAGCCAGGCACCACCTCCGGGGCTAACAGACTGCTCGACAATAGCGATCTGTACGGAGGGGTTCTTGCTAAGCTCATAGGCACAAGAGAGCCCGGCGGAGCCGGCACCGACGACCACCACATCGGTATCAGCATAGGTGATCATGTCCATCATGTACCTGCGTGTCATCTCACGTGAGACGATGGACTCCTTGATGGGGTCAAACCTGAAATTATTCAGATCATAAGGTGGAGGTGATGCTGCAGACAAGGAAATGGATGCGTTGCATGGGGAAGACTTTGTTTTGAAATGAAAAGAAAGTGGTTTAATTGGAACCCCATGGAAGGAAGACTCGAAGAGTGAAGTGTTCCTGCAAAGCTTTGAAGAGGAAGTGAGAGTTGTAGCTATGGAAGATGCCATTGATTAGAAGAAAACAAAAGAAGGTTTTGGTGTTCCTCGGAAGTCTGGAGAGGTGAGATAGTAGAAAGAAGTGAGGCGGCTGACAAAATATATAAGTGGAACAAGAAAAGTGAAGAAAGTATCTGAGAGGACACGTGGGAAGAGGATAGGATTGGAAGGGTCTAGAATGGTTAGGATTTGTTTTTGGTCTAATACCTAACATTATATAAATTTACATATTAAATATTAATTTAATTGTCATAATAATAAATATAATATATATATATGAGATTATATGAATCAAATGTGGGGGCAAAAAAGATGGTGTATTTGGTGCATTAGGGTTGAGGCATTTTGTTGGCTAAGCACTCTCTCATCCCACTTTCTCTATTATGTCATTCTCAAATACTCAAGTGGGCTTCAATATGAAGAACCTTCTGATGATCTTTTGTCATCAAAAGCACAACTTTTGGTAATCTTTTTGTCATCTTCTCATCCTACAGATTTCTAGTTGATTATAATATCTTGGATTTTTCATTCACAATGCTGTTTTTTATTTAAATATATTATATTAGTAGTCTCTAATTATTTTTTATAATCTTATTATAAAATATCACATAATTATTTAGGTTTTTTGTCACTAGTTGGTTAACATAGATAATTTTAAAATTAGAATAATAACAATTTTAACCATCAATATTTATATATTGTATAATTTGATCCTTTTGTAATTTTGTGCTTTGTGGCCCTTTCACCTAAAAAGCTAAAAATAAATTTATCATCTAATTTGATTAAAAATAAAATATACAAAAGATAGAAACACAAAAAATCTAAGATAAAAATTTTCATCTTTTATTATTCTTTTAAAATTAACTCTTAATATCACAATGAAAATTAAAATTGCAAAAAAAAAAAAAACAAATTGCACAATGTGTAAATGCTAATAGTTAACTTCTTTTTAGAATCAAGACTAAATTGACACAATTTATAAAATATTGAGAATTAAAGTTACAATTATATCAATTTTAAAAGTCGCTACCTAATAGTTTGGTAATCATTCGTAACTTTTCATAGTGGAATTACCAAGAAAAATTATTAATAATTGAACAACTACTAATATAGTTTACCCTTTTATTTTAGTAAATATTGTAATTTTCAAGGTTTTTGGTCAATATTGTAATTTTCAAATTACTAAATTGATTCTCTATACCTACCATAAAACCAATCCCCAATTGGATGAAATTACTTGATTGAGAAGGAGGAAAATTACAATATTGATGAGGAAATCCCAATTGAAAAATGAGCTACTCATTGATGAGCATGGATAAGTCCCTAAAGGTGATTTATGTCAGTTAAGTAATTCATTGATAAATAAGCAAAGTCATTAATGGTGATTAGGCTCGTTCTTGACATTTTTGGACCTTAGGCAAAACAATAAAATGGGTTTTAGGTTCCTTAAAAGTTGGTAAAAAAAATTTTAAGCAAAAAAATTTTGGGGGCCTTAAAAGTTGGTATTTTTTTTTTTTACTTTTAAAAGTTAAAAAAATTTAGGCCCCTTAAAAAATGGAAAATAATATTTTGGACCACTTTCAACCTTGGGCCCTGGGCGGCCGTGTAACATCTTAGATTAGGGGTTATGCGTTTGTGCATAATTCATGAGTAGTAGGTTTTGGCAGTGTTTGGAAGTGAATTAAGGGTTTTAAAATCCTAGGATGGAAGAGAAAGCTTTGACCAATTATTGGTTTTCAAGTTAAAAACAAGAAGTGATGTGGAAAAGTGGTAAGGACGCCACCTACTGGTGCAAGGTTTATGGCATCAAGTGAAGTACTTTGAGGGAAGAGGTTCAATCCCATTGTGTGCATTTTTCTTAATGAAATAGCATGTTTACTATGATATGGATGTGTGGTGTGCATTTTTAGGACCTTGGAAATGTAAGGAAATATAAGGAAATGTAAGGAAATGAAAGGAAATGTAAGGAAATGAAAGGAAATGAAAGGAAATGAAAGGAAATGTAAGGAAATGTAAGGAAATATAAGGAAATGTAATGAAATGTATGGAAATGTAAGGAAATGTATGGAAATGTATGGAAATGTAAGGAAATGTATGGAAATGTATGGAAATGTAAGGAAATGTATGGAAATGTAAGGAAATGTAGAAATGTAAGGAAATGTAGGAAATGTCACTGAAATGTAAGAAATGATTTAGAAATGTAAGGAAATGTAAGGAAATGTAAGGAAATGAAAGGAAATGAAAGGAAATGAAAGGAAATGAAAGGAAATGTAAAGAAATATAAGGAAATGATTTGGAAATGATTCAAAGAGGAAAGTAAACATTTGGAAACTTGGAAATGTATGGAAATGCTAAGTTAAAAGAGGAAAGTAAACATTTATGGAAACTAGGAAAATGATTTAGAAATGATTCAAAAGAGGAAAGTGAACATTTCGAACCTTGAAATGTAAGGAAATGTCAAGTTTAAAGAGCCAAACGAAAATTTTAGAAACTTAGAAATGACTTAGAAATGTCGAGTTTTAAAAGATTAAAGAGGAAACTCGCAAGGTGGCCTTAAGAAAGTTAATAGGAAGAATTTGACACCCAAACAAAGCTTGGAAAAATAGCACAAGATACCACTTAAAGCCTAGTGAGTGACGCCATTGAGGTGGATAATTTGGGCCTCGTAAGGCCACAAGGAGTCCAATAGAAAAAGTTAACATTCGGCTCAACAAGGGAAGGGAGTGGACGGCATCTAGCTAAAACTTTAAGTGATTTTTATTTAATTACTTAAAGACGAAGTAATGGATTTAATAAGGACTCTTAAGGGAAGAGTTTAATTCTCTTTAAAATTGGCTAAATAGGTGGATAAATGAAGAATTATTCTTTAATTAGGAGAATGAGGAAGAGTGATGGTCAAGTAAGGGATTCTAAGTTAGTAAATTCGCTATAAAAGGAAAAGAAGGCCATTCATTCATTCACTCTTCCTTTGTCGAATTTCTTAAGCATATTCTCCTCTCTCTAAAATTCCTACGTTTTATTCTTCTTCTTTTATTTTGCCAAGCCAAAATACCTTGTGTTCTAACCAATCCTCCATCTTTACTCTTCCTTCTCTTTTCTTTCTAAACCCTCCAAAAGCGAAAGTTGTGAGAGCATCATTTAGCCATAGCCGAATCTCTCAAGGTTGAAGTGAAGGTGCAATCGATTCCTTCAAATAAGGGTAAGATCCAAGTTTGGTTTCCATTCTTTTATATTTTAG
Source organism: Gossypium rotundifolium (assembly GCA_025506655.1). NCBI lineage: Eukaryota > Viridiplantae > Streptophyta > Magnoliopsida > Malvales > Malvaceae > Gossypium > Gossypium rotundifolium. The sequence goes on along the minus strand of CP106722.1, from coordinate 181,728,363 downwards.
ACTTATCGAAATTTAGGGACTAATTCCTATTATTAATCTTGGCCGAATCATGGAAGGAGAAGTTCTTTTCCCGAAGGTACACCATAGGCTGCGTGTTCCCTAGTTATTCGGTGAATTTTGGGATTTAAGATCCTTAAGGTAAGTGACTATGAATATTTGGCCAAGACCCTATTTTTGTAGTAAATCTATTATTATATGTTTTAAGCTAAGAACTAACCGATTCAAGGGATCTAGTGATTAGCCGATTTCAAAGGAGAAGAATATAAGTTTTCGGGATTTGATTTTTAATTCAATCGGCAACAAGGTAAGTTTTAGTGCACAAATCCTACTAGGATTTGGAATTATGGTCAAATGGCTCTTTACTAAGTATTAAGTGATTGAATAAATGTAGAGATCTAAGATCTAAGGCATTAGATCAAGCTTTTCGGGATCTCAAGGAATTGCTAAGCGAATCAGGTATGTACCCTACCCTAAGTTTTAATATGTTCATGGCTATGTTTTAAATTAAATGTGTTATTAAGAATGTGAAAGGAATGGCTAAGGTACAGTGTGTACCCCACACTAATCTTAATAGATTTATGGCTTAAACTTGATATATATGTTAATATGAAAGTGTAAGAATGTGGCTAAAGTACCATGTTATGGTACAAAGTACTGTGCACGCTTTTCCTACTCCTACTAGGATTACAAAATATGTTATACTTAACATGTGAAAAGTGACATGAATGTGAAATTAAGTATGATATGCATGATATGAATAATATGGGGCATTCGGGTTATTTGAGAAAGGGGAAGTGAATGTGATGACTTCGGTCTCACTATCTGAATGTGGTGACTTCGGTCACATTATCTGAATGTGATGACTTCGGTCTCACTATCTGAATGTGGTGACTTCGATCACATTATCTGAATGTGGTAACTTCGGTTACATTATCTGAATGTGGTGTCTCATGACACAATTATCCGTGGCTATGCCACGAACTTTATATGGCGATGAGCACATCGATTGCGATGTTGCCTTCGATGGTGTGTAGCGGATGGAGGTTGACTTAGTAGTCCCCACTTGTGCGAGGATGGTGCGGGTGGAGTGTAGCAGATGGCATATAGGTTTGGGTTCGGGATTGCATCATATTGTTTAAATGCTTTATGAACATGTATGATATTGTATGCCCGAAATATTAAATTTTAGTGTTGGTTACACATTGAGTCTATTGACTCACCCGTTGTGGGATTACTTTTCGGTGACGACCGGTGATGGACCAGGTGGCGAGATGCTTAGTGGAGGCCATGTGAAGTTGATTTCTTTTATTTGGACTATTTTACTTTAAGTATTTTGAATTTAAATTTTTTTGGGAATTATTTGATGTAATAAGGCCTTAGTAGAATTATTTTATTCAGTTCTTATTTATTAAGCTTACAAACTTTTATTTATTAAAAGATTAAGTAAATCTATTTTTAAAAAAAAAAAACAAAGCCCAAACGTTTTGTCACCTAAAGTAAAGGATTTTTAATAATGAAATAAACTTGTTTTCATCTCAAGCCCAACCCAAAACGGTCTTTCTTCCAAATCACACAAGTTTTTCCTAAGTAACAAAAGAATTTGAAACGGTTTATACCGGGGAACATACCAGATCCGGTCAAGGCTCGTGGGCCGGGTTTGAGGTGTTTCAGTTTGGTATCAGAGCCCAATTTTAAACTCTCGGCCTTGGGTTTAAGGCCCAAAACATTTTCAAAGTTAAGCCCAAAAAGAATTTTTGTGAAATAAGCAGGTTTTTCTCTGGCATGGCCCACTAAGTCTCCAGGCAAGTCCACTGTAAGTACTCCAATCCTTTGTGTGATTTACATTATGATTTGTAGAAGGGTAGAAATGGAATGGAACGTAGAATAGAGATTAAGTACTTGAACCCTAGGACTAGTATACCCCAACAAAAACATAAGACTTAAATGCCTAACTAAACAAACTCGTGATTAGGTCGTGAAATAGGGTGTGGTAATCATGTGCGCATGTCAGGAGTGGATTCAAGAAGAGCTTGGTATTTAAGTAGTCCTAGCGACTCACCTCCTCTTTACTCGAATCCCGCGCGGTGCGTAGTAACTGCTCACCCTAACCAAGAGGACTTAGTCACTGCCAAACTCAATAACTAAAACCCGAAAGGGACTAGCCATATTTTATGGAAACCCTAGTTTTAAAAGTCAACAAACTACCCTTTTGAAATTTTGAAAATTACTATTTTGGGAAAAACTTTCTAAGAATTTTTGATTTACAAAACTACCTAAATACCCTTAGTGGTAAAATTACTAAAATGCCCTTGATTTTCTGAAATTACCATACTACCCCCGATTTCAATAACAAATTTTGATTTTGCACAAGTATTCAAAAACTTTACAAAATATCAAAGATACCCTGATTTGGAAAATTTACTAAAGTACCCCTAATTTGTAAAACGATCGAAATACCCCCGAGTTACAAAATTACCAGAACGACCCCCGATCTTCAAAAATTTTTGCAACAACACTGATTTGGAAAACAAATTCTCAAAAATAACCCTCAAGTTTTGTAAATTCTAAAATATCCGTGATTTATTAAGATTTACAAATTTACCCAGTTAATTACCAAAATACCTCTCGAATTTTAAAATTTTCCAAAATATCCCTGAATGCAAAATTTCCAAGATACCTCATTGAAAAAAACACCAAGGAACCTTGTTTCGATAAATTGCGAAAAAATACCTCAGAGGACAAATTACGAAAATACCCCAGGTAGTGGAAAAACAACAACAATGAAAACTACAACATTTCTGCGAATGAACGAAAGTTCATAATTGATTGATGGATGTATGAATGTAAAGATCGTGTGCATGTATGAATACGAAAGAAACACTTCTAAAAATTCTTTCCATAAAACTTCTTCGCGGTTAATCAGTGAAACAAAATTTTTTTAATACATAAAACTTCTTAATCAGATTAAATCGCGACGTTAGAAATGAGTTCTAAGGGACTTGAACTTAGAGATTGTGCCTGGAAAGTATGATGGTTCTATTAAGATCAGAGTGCGCAGCGTAGGCATAGTGCGGTGAGAAGGATTGTACGACTGTCAGTAAGTAATCTCGAGGACGAAATTATTTTTAAGGAGGGCAAAACTGTAACATCCTAGATTAGGGGTTATGCGTTTGTGCATAATTCATGAGTAGTAGGTTTTGGCAGTGTTTGGAAGTGAATTAATGGTTTTTAAAATCCTAGGATGGAAGAGAAAGCTTTGGACAATTATTGGTTTTCAAGTTAAAAACAAGAAGTGATGTGGAAAAGTGGCAAGGGACACCACCTAAGGTGCAAGGATTATGGCATCAAGTGAAGTACTTTGAGGGAAGAGGTTCGAATCCCATTGTGTGCATTTTTCTTAATGAAATAGCATGTTTACTGTGATATGGATGTGTGGTGTGCATTTTAGGACCTTGGAAATGTAAGGAAATATAAGGAAATGTAAGGAAATGAAAGGAAATGTAAGGAAATGAAAGGAAATGAAAGGAAATGAAAGGAAATGTAAGAAATGTAAGGAAATATAAGGAAATGTAATGAAATGTATGGAAATGTAAGGAAATGTATGGAAATGTATGGAAATGTAAGGAAATGTATGGAAATGTATGGAAATGTAAGGAAATGTATGGAAATGTAAGGAAATGTAGAGAAATGTAAGGAAATGTAGGGAAATGTCCTGGAAATGTAAGAAATGATTTAGAAATGTAAGGAAATGTAAGGAAATGTAAGGAAATGAAAGGAAATGAAAGGAAATGAAAGGAAATGAAAGGAAATGTAAAGAAATATAAGGAAATGATTTGGAAATGATTCAAAAGAGGAAAGTAAACATTTCGGGAAACTTGGAAATGTATGGAAATGCTAAGTTAAAAAGAAGAAAGTGAACATTTATGGAAACTAGGAAAATGATTTAGAAATGATTCAAAAGAGGAAAGTGAACATTTCTGGAACCTTGGAAATGTAAGGAAATGTCAAGTTTAAAGAGCCAAACGAAAATTTTTAGAAACTTAGAAATGACTTAGAAATGTCGAGTTTTAAAAGATTAAAAGAGGAAACTCAGGCAAGGTGGCCTTAAGAAAGTTAATAGGAAGAATTTGACACCCAAACAGGCTTGGAAAAATAGCCTGAAGATACCACTTAAAGCCTAGTGAGTGACGCCACTGAGGTGGATAATTTGGGCCTCGTAAGGCCACAAGGAGTCCAATAGAAAAAGTTAAAATTCGGCTCAACAAGGGAAGGGAGTGGACGGCATCTAGCTAAAACTTTAAGTGATTTTATTTAATTACTTAAAGACGAAGTAATGGACGGCAATAAGGACTCTTAAGGGAAGAGTTTAATTCTCTTTAAAATTCGGCTAAATAGGTGGATAAATGAAGAATTATTCTTTAATTAGGAGAATGAGGGAAGAGTGATGGTCAAGTAAGGGATTCTAAGTTAGAAAATTCGGCTATAAAAGGAAAAGAAGGCCATTCATTCATTCACTCTTCCTTTGTCGAATTTCTTAAGCATATTCTCCTCTCTCTGCCGAAATTCCTACAGTTTTATTCTTCTTCTTTTATTTTTGCCAAGCCAAAATACCTTGTGTTCTAACCGAATCCTCCATCTTTACTCTTCCTTCTCTTTTCTTTCTAAACCCTCTAAAAGCCGAAAGTTGTGAGAGCATCATTTAGCCATAGCCGAATCTCTGAAGGTTGAAGTGAAGGTGCAATCGATTCCTTCAAATAAGGGTAAGATCCAAGTTTGGTTTCCATTCTTTTATATTTTAGACTTATCGAAATTTAGGGACTAATTCCTATTATTAATCTTGGCCGAATCATGGAAGGAGAAGTTCTTTTCCCGAAGGTACACCATAGGCCGCGTGTTCCCTAGTTATTCGATGAATTTTGGGATTTAAGATCCTTAAGGTAAGTGACTATGAATATTTGGCCAAGACCCTATTTTTGTAGTAGATCTATTATTATATGTTTTAAGCTAAAACTAACCGATTCAAGGGATCTAGTGATTAGCCGATTTCAAAGGAGAAGAATATAAGTTTTCGGGATTTGATTTTTAATTCAATCGGCAACAAGGTAAGTTTTAGTGCACAAATCCTACTAGGATTTGGAATTATGGTCAAATGGCTCTTTACTAAGTATTAAGTGATTGAATAAATGTAGAGATTTAAGATCTAAGGCATTAGATCAAGCTTTTCGGGATCTCAAGGAATTGCTGTTTAATCGGTGTGTACCCTACCCTAAGTTTTAATATGTTCATGGCTATGTTTTAAATTAAATGTGTTATTGAGAATGTGAAAGGCATGGCTAAGGTACAGTGTGTACCCCACACTAATCTTAATAGATTTATGGCTTAAACTTGATATATATGTTAATATGAAAGTGTAAGAATGTGGCTAAAGTACCATGTTATGGTATAAAGTACTCAGGTACGTTTTCCTACTCCTACTAGGATTACGAAATATGTTATACTTAACATGTGAAAAGTGACATGAATGTGAAATTAAGTATGATATGCATGATATGAATAATATGGGGCATTCGGGTTATTTGAGAAAGGGAAGTGAATGTGATGACTTGGTCTCACTATCTCGAATGTGGTGACTTGGTCACATTATCCGAATGTGATGACTTGGTCTCACTATCCGAATGTGGTGACTTGGTCACATTATCTCGAATGTGGTAACTTCGGTTACATTATCTCGAATGTGGTGTCTCATGACACAATTATCTCGTGGCTATGCCACGAACTTTATATGGGCGATGAGCACATCGATTGCAATGATCGCCTTCGATGGTGTGTAGCGGATGGAGGTTGACTTAGTAGTCCCACTGCAAGGGGATGGTACGGTGGAGTGTAGCGGATGGCATATAGGTTTGGGTTCGGATTGCATCATATTATTTAAATGCTTTATGAACATGTATGATATTGTATGCCTGAAATATTAAATTTTAGTGTTGGTTACACATTGAGTCATTGACTCACCCGTTGTGGGATTACTTTTCGGTGTGACGACCGGTGATGGATGGGCCGACAGATGCTTAGTGGAGGCCATGTGAAGTTGATTTCTTTTATTTGGACTATTTTACTTTAAGTATTTTGAATTTAAATTTTTTGGGAATTATTTGATGTAATAAGGCCTTAGTAGAATTATTTTATTCTTTCTTATTTATTAAGCTTACAAACTTTTATTTATTAAAAGATTAAGTAAATCTATTTTTTTAAAAAAAACAAAGCCCAAACGTTTTGTCACCTAAAGTAAAGGATTTTTAATAATGAAATAAACTTGTTTTCATCTCAAGCCCAACCCAAAACGATCTTTCTTCCAAATCACACAAGTTTTTACTAAGTAACAAAAGAATTTGAAACGGTTTACACCGGGGAACATACCAGATCCGGTCAAGGCTCGTGGGCTGGGTTTGGGGTGTTTCAGGCCGCACCTCCAGACGACCCCCAAGGCCAGGCCTGATGGTGATTCCAAGATTAGTTAAGAGCTCTAAAATTATATGGAAACATTCTTTGGGTTCTTTCAATTTCATATTAGTAATGTTTGTTTTTAAAGGGTTTAGTACTACCGTGAGTTTTGGTTTTCATGCAAGCAAGCCATGTACATGTTTGACGTATTATTATTTCTTATTATATAAACAATGGAAAGTGGCAATGTTCTTCATTTCTTGCCATTGGGTCATTAGCTTTGTCTTTCGTCGCAATTCCTTCCTCTTCCTCTTCACTACTATGTTAGAAAGAAACTAAATTTCTAATTCCAAGCCTATTGTATCTAATATTCGCCTTATGAAATTCGGTTTTGTATGGCACTCGAAGGCATCTTCCATAAGAACAACCACAACCCAAAAATTTCTACCCATGTTTCTCTCATCAGAAGTTTCTACCACACTCCTCACATTATTCCATCTCTTACCACCTCCATCAGTATCTCGACCTAAGCATCTTTTTATTCTCACCGAATTACTCACACTTTTACAATGTATAATGTATTAACCAGTACTTGATTTCTAAACCACCAAAATTCTTAAAATTGTGAAACATAAAAACAACTTTATCCTATCACCTACTTGAAAGCAAAATAAAAAGCTACTAAAACAAATGAATAACAACATAACACTTGCCAAAAATAACAACCTCATACTACAATAAATTTTTCACCCATAGTAAAGGATGTCGCAAGCCAAAAAATGGTACTAGAGCACAAAGAAAACTTACTAAAACAAAAAAAAAAAAAAACTCTTAGCACAAATGAAATTTTCCTTATCCCTTTACCAATTTATAGTCTTTAATGTGACCCTTCCTGAGAATTATTATAATATTTGTTGATTCTATCCACAAATCATAGTTTCACGTACATATGCTATAATAAAGTAAAATGATGCCATGGATAAATCAAGCAACACCACTTCTTCTTATCTTATATACTTGCATTTTCAATTGTCCCCTTACTCCACAACCACAAATATACTCTAATCGCAACTATCCTATAACATAACTGCAATTTTGGAAAAAAATCTTTCGCCAACGCACTTGCCAAAAGGAAAGGACGGAAGAGAAAAGAGAGGCAGAAAGAAACTGAAAACTTTTAAGTTTTGAGGAACGTCACTTTATAACATTCCCTCAACATGGGTGGAAGGGACAATTGTTATATACCTCACCCCATTCCGCCTTGCTCGAATGGAGACCTTGCAAGTGTCCATCACGTCAAAGACCGCCTTATCAAGAGCAAAGACCTCACCATGTCTCATACACTATTTGTAAGGTTCACCAATTCATTGTCGTGTAGACTCTAAAGACTCAACAATATGGTACATAGCTCGAGGAACATACATTACTATACCTGTCAACAAGGCCACATGACTCATCCTATGAACATCAAGGAGAGGAAACCTACCTAGGAGTATGTATATATATATAGCTCCCAATCACTAGGACATAAGAAGAAATTTAGAAATCCAACTAGGCTCTTGACACTCAACAATGTGAACCTTCTTCCTTCCTCTATCTCGCCTCTCTCATTTCCCCTACATCTTCCCTCCCTTTCACTTAAATTACATCAACAATAATTATCATTTTATTTTAAATATGTTCTATAAGAAACAAAAAAGTAAGATTTTTATTTGTATTAAAAAGAATCTTATCTCAAAAACAAATCAACAGTTTTGGTAACCCCAATCCAAACATGACACTTGAAGATACGCTTAGAGATAATGTATTTAACTAATAAGAACGATAACTTTGTTATTACACTTTACATGGAGCTTATGCAAAAATTGATTAGTCGACCTTGATATATATATATAAAAGATATATTTGGTGGTTTTATAGAAAGGGAATTAAGTGAGCTCGTTCTACTGAAAAATGTGCTCATATTGTAGTAAACATGTAACTATTTTCTCTTTATTTGAACGATGAATGAATAAATAAAGTTAATTTCACATTTAACTATTATGTATTTTATATTTCTATCTTTTATATTTTGCATGCAAAGCAAAATTGAGACAAGCAAATATTAACTCATTGATTGTCTAAGTTCAAACTAAAGATAAATGGTATCGTAAGAACATTTACATTGCGAGAAAGACAACTTACTTTAATAGTTAATCTAAATAAGTCTGTAATCCCATAAAAAAATCAAAGTGAGCATTTGATTAAAATACTGAGAAGGATTATTATGTCGTCTACAATTCAAATTGGGGAGAGGGCTAGTCTTGGCTATCAGAGCAATTGACTCCATGGGTAGAGACGCAGGTGTATTCATTGGTAGAATGATACACTGGACTGGACCCAAGATGAATTAATTATGAATCCATTTGTGAAATAATTCACTTATGACGTTCATAATGTGATTTACCTAAATCCTGAGTTAGCTACTGACCATGCGTATGCAACTCATATGCTTTGATATAAGTGGAGGCTTATGCTCTAACGATGATCGAGCCCATAACCGATATGTTGGGTACATGACTCGTGTATAACATGACTTTACTAGCAACAGTGGAATTCATAGCTTAGTTAAAGAGTTAATGATATCCTCTCATTGGCATTATGTGGATTGATAAATATGGAACGTGACAACAGGTTGCTTATTCTCGAACAAGCAATTTATCTCAGTCATTGTTAATAGTTAACAGTCCGATTTATACCCTAGTCGGAATAGTGGTTTCGAGACCACAAATCTGAGTCTGAATAATATTTTAATATTATTTTATGTGTCTTTGATAAGTGATTAAGTATGTGCTAAAGTTTCGTAAGATTAATTGTTTGTCTGTGTGCTTAATTTGACAAAAGGACTAAATCGCATAAAAGGTAAAAGTGGCCTTTTATTTGATTAATGATCAAATTGATGTGATTTTATTATGAGAAGTCCTTGAAAGGAAATTTGCCTATTATAATTAATAGTGGACGATTATGGTCCATAATGTCCTTGGGAATTTTGTTTTATAATTTTTATATTATAAGGTTAAAAGTGGAAATTGATTATTAATGAAATTATGAAAGAATAAAGTATGAAAATGGACATTATTTTCAAGCATTCATCCACCGAAAACACAAAAAAAAGGAAAAGTTTTGAAGCTTTGCATATTCGACTACTTACAATGTAACACCCCTAACCCGTATCCGTCGCCGGATTAGGGTAAAGAGGCATTACCAAACCAAACTCAGATCATCACAGTCATATATAACCATACATACATTTATCAAACCAAAAATACATATTTAATTATCAGTAATACAAATTTCGAATCAAAGTCATAGATCAAAACCAAATTAAACACTATTGATGCTTTTATTTTCCAAACCATTGCATCTTCGAATATATGCTTTTCAAATATTTAATACATATTCAAGTAAATACCTTTCACTTTATTCACATGTATTAAATATAACTACATTTATTACCTTCTTCAAATGTCATCTTATCATTTCATATATTATGCATGTATGCATATTTAAACATATAAACCATAGCACTTTATGGTATATTTATTCACATATGAGGCATTGATACGTAATAACATAACCAAACATGCCCATGGTACTAACATAATATGCGATAATTCCTAAAATAAAACCACATTTATGCTTGCACATAATTAACCTTACAATGCATACCAAATTCGAATATAATTGTTGGTTTACTTAGACTTCGCAATTTTTCATATTAACTAACCATATTTTCACTATTAACTTGCATTTGAAATAACCATATCATTTCACTTACCACTTGGACATGCATTTGAAATAACCATAAAACAAATTCACTTCTTACCATTAGCATCCGTACCTTTATAACCACTTTAAAAATTCATACCTCATTTTATAACTATAATTATCGCACAATCAAAGTCATTTAAGCATAACACCATTATTCCTTCTAAATACATCACACATAGATTATTATCTACTTTACTATCGATACATGTGACCAAACTCAATAATCATTTGTAAAACATATTAAACCCAAAGCACAAAGAATCATCTTAACCGCAAACATACCCTCTATGTAACATACATCAACCTAGATATGCATGTGATCGACTAAGGATAAAGTTGCTAAGAACCAAGCACATCAAGCATTCAACCATTCACACATATATCCAAACTTAACTTTAAAATCCAACCATTATGTCGAAGAGCATAAAAACTAAAGTTAACCAAAAGGAATAAGCCTCTTTCGCAAGGCTAGGCTATACTTATATACAAGACCAAAGTTCATTGATTTTACAACTTAGTCTAACCTATACATGCCTTTGATTCAAAAACCAAGTGTATAAGTACCAAATAAAAGGGTTGATAGTGTGGTTGATTCCTCTGACGATCCTCGGAGCCCTAGCTTGAACGAAATCTATAAAACAAATAATGTGCACACACAAAGTAAGCTCACTAGCTTAGTAAGCCTTAAGCAATCACAATATAACATTCGATAACACAAGCATTTAAATAATCATTTCTTGACATTAAACATTCGTGAATTAACATATAATTTACTATAGCCAAATATCCCATCTCACTTAATATATCAACTTTCATTTCTTTGCCACAGTACATCATTTACCGAATAAATAACCACACACTTATGCATATAGTTATACCTGTATGAATACCTTACTTCTTTCAGGCTTTCCTATAACCAATTTCCTCATGGTATAGATTATATACAAATTCCATCTATCATATGTATATCACTTTCTTTCATCGTTTCATTTACTTATCATCATAGCATATAAGCATAACATTAAAGTATGATTAATACATACCTTATAGCCGAACCCACAAATTCACTTTCATAAACTTAAGTTTTATTGGCTTGTTTCATAACTTTACTATTTCAATATCGAAGTTCGGGAATTGAAAACTCACCAGCATACAACAAGCTATGCATTAGTCCGAATCGCTTACACCAGCACTTGGCCTGCTAGACTTAAAGTCCGAGATTTTAAACACCAGCATTTAGCTTGCTAGGCATTAAGCCCGATATATTCACCGACACGAGGCCTACTAGGCATTAAGCCCGAAATAGATCACCGGCACAAGGCCTGCTAGGCTTGAAGTCCGAAATATCAACACAATTAATCATTCCATACACATTACATAATGCCACTACCACATGTATCACTTGTTTTTCACAATTCAATCACATATCGATTTTAAGTAAGCTTATTCACATTATACAAATAAACTAAGTCAACATTGTATAATTCACATTCGGCAACTATGTATATATATTCCCCCCGTTTCAATTTTTAATATTTATTAGAGTACGTAGGTAATTTCCGACATATAATTGCTTAAAGACTTACCTCGACTATCGACGGACAACGTAGACCGACTATTCGATAACCTTCACATTTCCCCGATCCAAATTCGTTTTTCTTTGTTCTTGATCTAAACACATCAAAATTTAGCTCATTCAAGCACATTTCATCTCAATTTAGTCCCAAAACACATAAATGGACAACTTACCATTTTACCTCTGATGTTTCATATTTTTACAATTTAGTCTTATTTGCATAAAACACAAAATACACAAAATTTCACTATACCACACAAGGGACGAATGTTCATAGGGACCATACTAGTCCATTTATTTCATTTATTTTTCATTTTGGTCCCCTCAAAAATTTATTTTTGCAATTTAGCCCAAATACTCAAATTTACCAAAAATCCACAGACAAAACATATTAATCTAACATATATCTTTCATAATTCATCAACTATCAACATAAAACTCATAAAATCATCAATGGTACATTTCAAAATATTCACCAAAATCAAAAATTCAAGCATGGGTCTTGAAGTATTCGAAGCAACGATCACAAAAACGTAAAAATTATCGAAAACCGAAATCAAATTAACCTTTGATTTGAGCTTACAAGTGTCAAATTTTGAAGCTTGAAAACCTATTTTTATTCTTTAGCACATTCTTCTTTCATGAATTAAAAAGATGATTTGGCTTTTTCTTTTGTTTTATTATCATATATTATGTTATTTAATTAATTACTTATTTAACCTTATATTATAAAATTTTATAACATATAACTTAAGGTTAATCTTGTCATATGCCACCCACTAACTTTAAAAATGGGTTATTTTCCCTTTTAATACCTCCTATTAAAAAGCCATTATCATTCTAGCATTTTTCACTATAGTTTGTAACTTTTACATTTTACGCGATTAAGTCTTTTTTCTAAATTAAACACACAAACGATTAAATTTTTCTACGAAACTTTCACACACATTAATTCACATATAATAAGCACAAAATATAATATTTAAATATTTCTCAAACTCAAATTCGTGGTCCCAAAACCACCGTTCCGATTTGGGTCAAATTCGGTCTGTTACAACTCTCCCCCCATTAGGGATTTTCGTCCCGAAAATCTTACCGTTAAACAAAGTCGGATATTGTTGCCTCATTGAATCCTCAGGCTCCCACATAGCCTCTTCAACTCCGTGACGATTCCATAGTACTTTCACTAACGGAATTTTCTTGTTTCTCAACTCTTTCATTTCCCGGGCTAAAATACAAATCGGTTCCTCCTCGTACGTCATATCGGATCGGATTTCAATTTCAGACGGAGAAATCACATGTGATGGATCTGATCTGTATCTACGGAGCATTGAAACATGGAACACATTGTGTATCTTTTCTAATTTAGAAGGCAACTTCAATCTATAAGCAACAGGCCCGATACGTTCGATGATTTCATACGGTCCGATGAATCTCGGACTTAGTTTGCCCTTTCGACCAAATTAGAGTACTTTCTTCCACGGAGAAACTTTCAAAAATACTCGATCTCCGACTTGAAACTCAATGTCTTTACGTTTCAAATCAGCATAGGACTTTTGGCGATCTGATGCAACTTTCAAAGTATCTCTGATTATAGCCACTTTCTGTTCAGTCTCTTTAATCAAATCAACTCCATGTATCTTATTTTCACTAAGCTCAGTCCAACACAACGATGTACGACACTTGCAACCATAGAGAGCCTCGTATGGTGCCATTTTGATACTAGATTGAAAATTGTTATTATAAGCAAATTCAATCAAAAGTAAGTATCTTTCCCACGTACCTTCAAAATCAAGGACGCAACATCTCAACATGTCCTCAAGTATCTAAATGGTTCGTTCAGACTGACCGTCTGTCTGCGGATGAAAGGCTGTACTAAAATGGAGTTTAGTACCTAAAGCATCTTGCAACTTCTTCCAAAACCACAATGTGAATCTCGGGTCTCTGTCTAAAACAATGGAACTCGGCATACCATGTAACCTCACAATCTGTGATACATACAACTCAGCAAGTTTATCGAGCAAAAATCTGTACGAACTGGCACAAAGTGAGCTGATTTGGTCAGTTTATCCACTATAACCCAAACTGCATCTTTCTTGCTCAATGTCGTAGGCAAACCAGTTACAAAATCCATAGTAATTCTCTCTCATTTCCATTCAGGTATCATGATCGGCTGAAGTAACCCAGAAGGCGCTTGATGCTCGGGTTTTACTTGCTGACAAATTAAACACTTTGAAACAAATTCAGATATATCCCGTTTCATGCCAGGCCATCAATAGAACTGTTTCAAATCATTATACATTTTCCTGCTACCAGGATGTACCAACATTCGACTATTATAAGCCTCGTTCAAAACCATCTGAATCAAATCCATATTCTTAGGAACACATATTCGGCCTTTGAAGTTCAAACAATCATTTTCATCAATTCAAACTCTGACTCTGTATCATTTTCACACTGAACTCGTCTAGCAATCATATCTTTGTCAATTTTCTGTGCATCACAAATTTGCTGAATGAATAATGGTCTTGCCTTCAACTCGGCTATAATCGAACCATCACCAGACATAACCATATGTGCATTCAACGCACGTAGAGCAAATAATGATTTTTGACTTAAGGCATCCGCAACAACATTGGCTTTCCCCGGATGGTAATCAATCACCAATTCATAATCTTTCAACAGTTCTAACCATCTGCGTTGTCTCAAGTTCAGGTCTTTCTGAGTCATCAAATACTTCAAACTTTTGTGATCTGAATAAACATGACACTTCTCACCGAATAAGTAATGACACCAAATCTTCAACGCAAAAACAATAGCTGTTAATTCCAGATCATGAGTCGGATAATTTCTTTCATGAGGCTTCAACTGTCTCGAAGCATAAGCTACTACCTTGCCTTCTTGCATTAAGACGCAACCCAAACCATTCAAAAAAGCATCACTATACACAACAAATTCTTTACCCGATTCAGGTTGAATTAACATTGGAGCTTCGGTCAAAAGAGCTTTCAACCGATCAAAACTTTTCTGACACTTTTTCGTCCACTCGAACTTGACATCTTTCTGTAGTAGCTTTGTCAAAGGTGTAGCTATCATGGAAAACCTTTCACAAATCGTCTGTAATCTCCAGCAAGTCCCAGAAAGCTTCAGATCTCAGAAACATTCTTTGGTGGCTTCCAATCAAGTATAGCCGATATTTTGTTTGGATCAACCCGAATACCTGACGCTGAAACAACATGACCCAAAAAGCTAACGTCATTCATCCAGAACTCACACTTACTAAACTTTGCATACAACTGTTGATCTCACAAAGTTTGTAGCACTAATCTCAAATGCTCGGCATGTTCGGTTTCATCTTTGGAGTAGATCAAGATATCATCTATAAACACTACCACAAACCGATCCAAATACTGTCTGAAAACCCGATTCATCAAATCCATAAAAATAGCAGCTGCATTAGTAAGTCCAAAAGGCATAACCAGAAACTTAAAATGTCCGTACCTCGTTCGAAATGCAGTCTTTGGCACATCGAATCTCTGACTCGTAACTGATAATAACCCGATCTCAGATTCATCTTTGAAAACACTAAAGCCCCTTTCAACTGGTCAAACAAGTCATCAATTCGAGGCAACGGGTATTTATTCTTTATTGTCATCTTATTCAACTGCCGATAATCAATACACATTCCCATAGTCCCATCTTTCTTTTTCACAAATAGAACTGGTGCACCCTAAGGAGAGAAACTCGGTCGTGCAAAGCCCCTATCTGTCAACTCTTGCAACTGTGCTTTCAACTCTTTCAACTCAGTAGGTACCATCCGATACGGAGCTATTGAAATCGAAGTTGTTCTATGTACTAATTCAATGCCAAACTCAATCTCTCGAACTGGTGGTAAACCCGGTAATTCTTCAGGAAATACATCTGGGTATTCACACACAACTGGTACTAATTCAATCTGTTTTTCAGACACTTTATTATCCAACACATAGGCCAAGTAAGCTTCACATCCTTTTCTCACATACTTACGAGCCAACATCGAGGATATTACTGTCGGTAAACCATTCAGATCATTAGATTCAACCCGGATAATCTCACCGCTCTGACAACTCAAGTCAATAATCTTTCTTTTATAATTCACCACATCATCATGCAAAGTTAACCAGTCCATTCCCAAAATTATGTCAAACTCGTCGAAGGGCAACAACATTAAATCAGCTGGAAAGTAGAAATCTTGAATCATCAACGGGCAACCTTTACACACTTTATCAACAAGTACACACATCGACCCAAGGGGTTGGACACACGAATCACAAACTCAATAGACTCAACAAGCAGAGTCTTACTGGTTACTAAAGTTTCACACACATATAAATGAGTCGAACCAAGATCAATCAATGCAATCACAGTAGTATCATAAAGAGTGAAAGTACCAGTGATAACATTTGGAAAAGAAGCATGCTCTCTGGCACGTATAGCATAAGCTCTAGCTGGTGCACGAGCCTCTGATCAAACTGCAGTGTCTTTAGTTCCTTTCTGACTGCCACTTACATTTCCCGAATGCCTAGGTGGCCTATCTCATACTGACACATTACTCGATCTGATATTCTGGGCCGTATTTTGCTCGGCTAATATCGAGCACTATCTGATAAAATGATCTGACGATCCACATTTATAGTAGAACCGATCACGAAATCTACAACTCCCGAATGCCATTTACCACAATGCTTGCATTCAACTCGATTCTGCTGAACATTACCAACACTGGCCATCGAAGTAGCCTGAGAACCCACTGGAGGTCGATCTCGTCTAGACATGTCTGAAGTAGCTTTATGTCGGCCGAAGTCATCTTTGAACTTCTTAGATACTGAATGGAAAGTCTTACTCGATGATCTTTTACGGGTGTCTCTATCTTCCATTTCAGCCTTTCTTTTCTCTTTTCCAAGCTCTTCAGCTTTGCAAGCTCGCTCAACAAGTACCACGAACTCTTTGATTTCAAGTATGCCAACTAGCAACTTTATGTCTTCATTCAAACCGTCTTCGAATCTTTTGCACATAATAGCTTTAGTTGATACACACTTTTGGGCATATCGGCTCAATCTGACAAACTTTCGCTCATATTCAGTCACAGTCATGCGACCCTGTTTTAGTTCTAGAAATTCTTTTCGTTTCTGATTGATGAATCTCTGACTGATATATTTCTTACAGAACTCGATCTGAAAGAAATCCCAAGTCACTTTTTTCTTTCGGAACCACCGATACTAGTGTATTCCACTAGTGATATGCAGTGCCCCGTAATAAAGATATAACACACTTCAGGCATTCATCTGGAGTACAAGATAGCTCATCAAGTACCCGAATAATGTTATCAAACCACATCTCAGCTCGCTCTGCGTCATCATCATCATTAGCTTTGAATTTTTCGGCCCCATATTTACTGATTTTATCAACAGGAGGCCTACTAGATCTCCTCAGATCTATCATCGGAGGTACTGACGGTACCGGAGTTGGATTACTTGGGGGTAAAGGTTGTTGTACAGCCGGGTTAGTCTGAATAAATTAGGTAAACCATTCATTCATCATATGGTAGAAGGCTTGCTTAGCCTCCCCCTCATGGCTACCCGAAATAGGTCGAAACTCTACCGGTGCTGACCCGCGTGCGAGAGCAGGTGCTATACTCTCTACATCATCCGCTACGGCTCTGTCAGGATTAGGATCCATTTACTATATAAAACACAGTTTGAAATGTTAGAAGTCACCACACTATCATATATATAATAAAGGCATGTATAGCTAGACTCTCACGCTGCTACGGTAGTCCTAGAATCGACTAAACCGTAAGCTCTGATACCAATCAAATGTAACACCCCTAACCCGTATCCGTTACGGATTAGGGTAAAGAGGCATTACCAAACCAAACTCAGATCATCATAGTCATATATAACCATACATACATTTATCAAACCAAAAATACATATTTAATTATCAATAATACAAATTTTGAATCAAAGTCATAGATCAAAACCAAATTAAACCCTATTGATGCTTTTATTTTTTGAACCATTGCATCTTCGAATATATGCTTTTCAAATATTTAATACATATTCAAGTAAATACATTTCACTTTATTCACATGTATTAAATATAACTACATTTATTACCTTCTTCACATGTCATCTTATCATTTCATATATTATGCATATATGCATATTTAAACATATAAACCATAGCACTTTATGGTATATTTAATTCACATATGAGGCATTGATACGTAATAACATAACCAAACATGCCCATGGTACTAACATAATATGCGCATATTTCCTAAAATAAAAACCACATTTGCGTTGCACATAATTAACCTTACAATGCATACCAAATTCGAATACAAATGTTGGTTTACCTAGACTTCGCAATTTTTCATTTTAACTAACCATATCATTTCACTTACCACTTGGACATGCATTTGAAATAACCATAAAACAAATTCACTTCTTACCATTAGCATCTGTACCTTTATAACCACTTTAAAAATTCATACCTCATTTTATAACTATAATTATCACACAATCAAAGTCATTTAAGCATAACACCATTATTCCTTCTAAATACATCACACATATATTATTATCTACTTTACTATCGATACATGTGACCAAACTCAATAATCATTTGTAAAACATATTAAACCCAAAGCACATAGAATCATCTTAACCGCAAACATACCCTCTATATAACATACATCAACCTAGATATGCATGTGATAGGCTAAGGATAAAGTTGCTAAGAACCAAGCACATCAAGCATTCAACCATTCACACATATATCCAAACTTAACTTTAAAATCCAACCATTATGTCGAAGAGCATAAAAACTAAAGTTAACCAAAGGGAATAAGCCTTTTTTGCAAGGCTAGGCTATACTTATATACAAGACCAAAGTTCATTGATTTTACAACTTAGTCTAACTTATACATGCCTTTGATTCAAAAACCAAGTGTATAAGTACCAAATAAAAGGGTTGATAGTGTGGTTGATTCCTCTGACGATCCTCGGAGCCCGTAGCTTGAACAAAATCTATAAAACAAACAATGTGCACACACAAAGTAAGCTCACTAGCTTAGTAAGTCTTAAGCAATCACAATATAACATTTGATTACACAAGCATTTAAATAATCATTTCTTGACATTAAACATTCGTGAATTAACATATAATTTACTATAGCCAAATATCCCATCTCACTTAATATATCAACTTTCATTTCTTTGCCACAAGACATCATTTACCAAATAAATAACCACACACTTATGCATATAGTTATACCTGCATTTAATACCTTACTTCTTTCGTGCTTTCCTATAACCAATTTCCTCATGGTATAGATTATATACAAATTCCATCTATCATATGTATATCACTTTCTTTCATCGTTTCATTTACTTATCATCATAGCATATAAGCATAACATTAAAGTATGATTAATACATACCTTATAGCCAAACCCACAAATTCACTTTCATAAACTTAAGCTTTCTTGGTTTGTTTCATAACTTTACTATTTCAATATCGAGTTCAGGAATTGAAAACTCACCAGCATACAACAAGCTATGCATTAGTCCGAATCGCTTACACCGGCACTTGGCCTGCTAGACTCAAAGTCTGAGATTTTAAACACCGACATTTAGCTTGCTAGGCATTAAGCCCGATATATTCACCGACACGAGGCCTGCTAGGCATTAAGCCCAAAATAGATCACCTGCACAAGGCCCCCAAATATCAACACAATTAATCATTCCATACACATTACATAATGCCACTACCACATGTATCACTTGTTTTTCATAATTCAATCACATATCGATTTCAAGTAAGCTTATTCACATTATACAAATAAACTAAGTCAACATTGTATAATTCACATTCGGCAACTATGTATATATATTCCCCCTGTTTCAATTTTTAATATTTATTAGAGTACGTAGGTAATTTTTGACATATAATTGCTTAAAGACTTACCTCGACTATCGACGGACAACGTAGACCGACTATTCGATAACCTTTACCTTTCCCCGATCCAAATCTATTTTTCTTTGTTCTTGATATAAACACATCAAAATTTAGCTCATTCAAGCACATTTCATCTCAATTTAGTCCCAAAACACATAAATGGACAAATTACCATTTTACCCTTGATGTTTCACATTTTTATAATTTAGTCCTATTTGCATAAAACACAAAATACACAAAATTTCACTATACCACACAAGGGCCGAATGTTCATAGGGACCATACTAGTCCATTTATTTCATTTATTTTGCATTTTGGTCCCCTCAAAAATTCATTTTTGCAATTTAGCCCAAATACTCAAATTTACCAAAAATCCAAAGACAAAACATATTAATCTAACATATATCTTTCATAATTCATCAACTATCATCATAAAACTCATAAAATCATCAATGGTACATTTCAAAATATTCACCAAAATCAAAAATTCAAGCATGGGTCTTGAAGTATTCGAAGCAACAATCACAAAAACGTAAAAATTATCAAAAATCAAAATCAAACTAACCTTTGATTTGAGCTTACAAGTGCCGAATTTTGAAGCTTGAAAACCTATTTTTCTTCTTTAGCACATTCGGCTTTCATGATTTAAAAAGATGATATGGCTTTTTCTTTTGTTTTATTATCATATATTATGTTATTTAATTAATTACTTATTTAACCTTATATTATAAAATTTTATAACATATAACTTAAGGTTAATCTTGTCATATGCCACCCACTAACTTTAAAAATGGGTTATTTTCCCTTTTAATACCTCCTATTAAAAAGCCATTATCATTCTAGCACTTTTCACTATAGTTTGCAACTTTTACATTTTACGCGATTAAGTCCTTTTTCTAAATTAAACACACACACGATTAAATTTTTCTATGAAACTTTCACACACATTAATTCACATATAATAAGCACAAAATATAATATTTAAATATTTCTCAAACTCAAATTCGTGGTCCCGAAACCATCGTTCGATTTGGGTCAAATTCGGTCTGTTACATACAAGCCAAATTCAAGGTATGTTTTTAGTAGATTTTCAATAATTTCTACGTTTTGCAATCGTTGCTTAGTCTACTATCAAAACCATGTCTCAATTTTGTGTATTGATGATGTTCATAAGATATGTCATTGATGATATGTTGAGCTTTGTGATGAACTTAGTTGTTAAATGAAATATTTGAGCTAGATAAACATACTTTGTTCTTGAATTTTGATGAATTTAGCTAACTAGGGATAAATTTAGAAAATAGTAACTTGAGGGACTAAATTGCAAATTTGATGGAAAATATGGGCTTGTATGTGATGTATGAACAATCGGCTAAGCATGTTTAAGGTCTCGATGACCTGTTTTAGGGACACTATGATTGTGATTGATGAATGATTGTTTGTAACGTCAGTAAATATTTCTGATCTGTCAGGTAACGCTCTTAACCCTAATTCGGTGACTAATATAGGATAGGGGTGTTACATTTAGTTGGTATCAGAGCTACGATTTAGTTGATTTTCAGACTAATGTAGCATATCAGTGTCTAGCTATACATGCCATATATCTGAATTGTGATAGTGTGATAAATCCTAATGTATAAAATGTGATTTTTGTATAGCAATGGATCCCGAAAGAGCCGTAGCTGACGACGTAGAAAGTAATGCGCCTGCTCTCGCACAAAGGACAGTGCCCTCTGATCAAGACCGACTACGAGCGGTCAAGAGGGAGAAGCTAAACAAGCTTTCTTCCAGATGACGAGTGAGTGGTTCACTCAATTCATAAGAAATAACCCGACTGTTTCGTGACCCCTGCCCCCAGTTAATCCCCCTCAAACATCTGATTTGCCTCCGACTACAAATTTAAATTTGTGGAATAAGCCTCCGGTTAACAAGATCCGTAAGTATGGGGCTGAAGAGTTCTGGGCTACTAATGATGATGATGCTGAAAAGGCTGAGTTCTGGTTAAAAAATACCATTCAGGAATTCGATGAAATGTCTCTGACTCCGGAAGAATGTATAAAGTGTGTTGTATCACTACTCCGAGATGCAACTTATAAATGGTGGAAACGATTTTATTGTTCCGAAAGAGCGAGTCACATGGGACTTTTTTTAGATCGAGTTTCGGAAGAAATATATTAGTGAGAGATTCATCGACAAGAAACGGAAAGAATTTCTGGAACTAAAATAGGGCCGAATGACTGTTACTGAGTATGAACGAGAATTCGTGAAACTAAGTCAGTATGCCCGAGAATGTATATCATCTAAAGCAATAATGTATAAAAGATTCGAAGATGGTCTTAATGAAGATATTCACTTATTAGTCGGGATCTTAAAAATAAAAGAGTTTGTTGTACTCGTTGATCGAGCATGCAAAGCTAATGCACTCGAAAAGATAAAAAATAGTTGAGTCTGAAGCCCGAGATATGAGAAAGAGATTTTCAAGCAAATCATTTCAGTCTACTTCAAAGAGATTCAGAGATGATCAAAATCATTCAAGAGATAATGTGGGATATTCGAACAGAAATCGAGCTAGATCGCAGATGAGTTCCAAAACTCCAGCAACTTCAGTGGCCAGTGTTGGTAATGTCCGGACTGAGAGACCTGAATGTAAACATTGTGGAAAAAGGCATCCGGAAGTTGTAGATTAAATGATAGAGTTTGTTTCAGATGTGGATCACTTGACCATTTTATCCGTGATTTCCCTGAGTCTGTTGAGCTAGAGATTCTTCAGAATCTGAGGTGTGATAATGCACCTATGAGAGGAAGACCTTAGAAGAATGTAAGAAATTTCAGTGGTAGTCAGAGAACTATGAGAGACACTGTTGTAAGATCTGAAGCTAGAGCGCCTGCCAGAGCGTATGCTATCCGAGCTCGTGAGGAAGCTTCATCTCCAGATGTTATAACAAGTACTTTTATACTTTATGATACTTCTGTGATTGCATTGATAGACCCTGGTTCTACGCATTCATATATATGCATGAATTTAGTATTCAGTAAGACTTTGCCTATAAAGTCTACTGAGTTCACTATAAAAGTATCGAACCCCTTAGGTAAAAGTGTCTTTGTTGACAAAGTATGCAAGAACTGTCCGTTAATGTTTCGAGATATTTATTTCCTTGCTGATTTGATGCTTTTGCCATTTGATGAGTTTGATATCGTTTTGGGTATGAACTGGTTGACATTGCATGATGCTATTGTGAACTGTAAAAGAAAGACTATAGATTTGAGATGTCCGAATAATAAAATTATACGAGTTGAGTCTAATGATTTGAATAGATTTCCTACCGTGATATTTGTATTGAAAGCTTATAGATATGTGAAAAAGTGATATGAAGCATATTTTACTTATGTGATTGATTCGAAAGTGTCTGAAAAGAAAGTTGAATCAGTGCCTATTGTCTGTGAGTATTTTGATGTGTTCCCTAAAGAGTTACCGGTTTGCCTCCGATTCGTGAAGTTGAGTTTGGTATTGATCTACTACCTGGTACGATACCTATTTCGATAGTTTCAATAGAATAGCACCAACAGAATTGAAATAGTTAAAATCACAGTTGCAAGAGTTAACTGATAGAGGGTTCGCTAGACTGAGTTTTTTGCCTTAGGGTGCTCCTGTTCTGTTTGTGAAAAAAAATATGGTACGATGAGAATCTGTATCGATTATCGTCAGTTGAATAAGGTGACCATAAAGAATAAATATCTGTTGCCCAGAATTAATGACTTATTTGATCAGTTAAAATGGGCTATTGTATTTTCCAAGATTGATATGAGATCGGGATTCTACCAGTTGAGAGTGAAAGATTCAGATATACCGAAAACTGCATTCAGAATAAGGTATGGGCATTATGAGTTTTTAGTTATGCCATTTGGACTAAACAATGCTCCTGCTGTTTTTATGGATCTGATGAACAGAATTTTTAGACCGTACCTAGATCGATTTGTTGTGGTGTTCATAGATGACATATTGATTTATTCACGTGATGAAGATGAGGATGCTGAACATTTGAGAATCATATTGCAAACTTTAAGAGAAAAGCAATTATATGCGAAATTCAACAAATGTGAATTCTGGTTACACGAGGTTAGTTTTCTAGGACATATTGTGTCAGCTTCTAGGATTCGTGTTGATCCGAGTAAGATTTCTACTATTCTGGATTGGAAACCTCCGAGGAACGTGTCTGAAGTCCGTATCTTTCTGGGACTAGCTGGTTATTATCATCGATTTGTAAAAGGATTTTCAGTGATAGCTACCCTGTTGACTAAACTACTTCAGAAAG
This sequence comes from Gossypium rotundifolium, assembly GCA_025506655.1. Taxonomy (NCBI): domain Eukaryota; kingdom Viridiplantae; phylum Streptophyta; class Magnoliopsida; order Malvales; family Malvaceae; genus Gossypium; species Gossypium rotundifolium. The sequence continues at coordinate 181,704,219 of CP106722.1, read as the reverse complement.
ATGTTAGATTTGAATGGTTTGATAAATGTCAGAAAAGTTTTGATCAGTTGAAAACTTTGTTAACAGAAGCTCCAGTGTTAGTACAACCAGAATCGGAAAAAGAATTTGTGATTTATAGTGATGCTTCGTTAAACGATTTGGGATGTGTTTTAATACAAGAAGGCAAAGTTGTAGCTTATGCCTCGAGACAATTAAAGCTGCATGAAAAGAACTATCCGAGCACGACCTTGAATTAGATGCGATTATGTTTGCACTTAAGATTTGGCGCCATTATCTATATGGTGAGAAATGTCACGTGTTTTTAGATCATAAAAGTCTAAAATACTTGATGACCTAGAAAGATTTAAACCTGCGTCAAAGAAGATGGTTAGAGCTGTTAAAGTATTATGAGCTTGTGATAGATTATCATCTGAGTAAAGCAAACATTTTTGCTGATGCATTGAGTAGAAAATCATTGTTTGTATAACATGCTTTGAATACTCAGTTAGATTTGTTTGATGAAAATTCTGTAATAGCTGAATTAAAAGCAAAATCGTTGTTTGTACAGCAAATACGTGATGCTCAGAAGGTTGATAATGAATTGTTATTGAAACGAGCTCAGTGTGATTTGAATTCTGAATTTGAATTTCAAATTGTTGATGATTGCTTGAGATTTCAAGATCGTATCTGTGTTCCAAGAAATACGGAGTTGATTTAGCTGATTTTGAATGAAGCACATAACAATCGTCTATCTGTTCATTCGGGAAGTACTAAAATGTACCATGATTTAAAGAGACACTATTGGTGGCCTTGTATGAAATGAGACATTTTTGACTTTGTTTCGAAATGTATAATCTGTCAACAAGTGAAAGCTGAACATTAAGTTTCGTCTGGTTTGCTACAACCAATACTGATTCCTGAGTGGAAATAGGATAGAGTAATAATGAATTTTGTTTCTGGTTTGCCTCAGACTCCAAAAATGAAATATGTAATTTGGGTCGTAGTTGATCGATTGATGAAATCTGCCCATTTTATTTCTATAAGATCTGACTACTCAATTGATAGATTAACTGAGCTATATATTTCTAAGATTGTGAGATTGCACGAGGTCCCACTATCCATTGTGTCAGATAGAGATCCGAGATTTACATCACGATTCGGAAGAAATTGCAAAAAGCTTTAGACACAAAACTGCATTTCAGTACTGCTTTTCATCCGCAGACAGATGGTCAATCCGAGAGGATCATTCAGATTCTAGAGGATATGTTAAAATGATGTATACTTGATTTTAATGGTTCGTGGGAACAGATTTTCATTGATTGAATTTGCATACAATAACAGTTTTCAGTCAAGCATTAAAATGGCACCTTATGAAGCTTTGTATGGACGTAAATGTCATATGCCTATGTATTGGACCGAGCTCAGTGAGAATAAGCTACACGAAGTCGATTTGATAAAAGATTCAGAACAGAAAATAAAACTAATCCGAGATTGTTTGAAAGCAGCATCTGATCGTTAGAAGTCTTATGCGGATTTGAAACGAAAAGATATAGAATTTGAGATCAACGACAGAGTATTTCTGAAAGTGTCACTGTGGAAGAAAGTGCTTCGATTCGGATGTAAAGGCAAGTTAAGTCCGAGGTTCATCAGACCGTATGAAATCATTAAACGTGTTGGGCTGGTTGCATATAGATTAAAGTTGCCCTCTGAATTAGAAAAGATCCATAATGTATTCCATGTCTCGATGCTTCGTAGATATCGATCTGATCTGTCACATGTGATTGCCCCATCTGAAATTGAAATCTGATCTGATATGACATATGAAGAGGAACCGATTCGTATCTTAGCTCGTAAAGTAAAAGAGTTGAGAAATAAGAAATTACCATTAGTAAAAGTACTATGGAATCGTCACGAAATAGAAGAGGCTACGTGAGTCGGAAGATTCAATCAAACAGTAATATTCGACTCTATTTAACGGTAAGATTTTTGGGGACGAAAATCCCTAAGGGGGAGAATTGTAACAGTCTAGTTTATACCCAAGTCGGAACAGTGGTTTTGGGACCACAAATTCGAGTTTGAATAATATTTTAATATTATATTCTGTGTCTTTGATAAGTGATTAAGTATGTGCTAAAGTTTCGTAAACTTAATTATCTGTCTGTGTGCTTAATTTGACAAAAGGACTAAATCGCATAAAAGGTAAAAATGGCCTTTTAGTTGATTAATGATCAAATTGATATGTTTTTATTATGAGAAGTCCTTGAAAGGCAATTTTCCTATTATAATTGATAGTGGACGGTTATGGTCCATAATGTCCTTGGGAATTTTGTTTTATAATTTTTATATTATAAGGTTAAAAGTGGAAATTGATTATTAATGAAATTATGAAAGAATAAAGTATGAAAATGGACATTATTTTCATGCATTCATCCACCGAAAACACAAAGAAAAGAAAAGTTTTGAAGCTTTGCATATTCGGCTACTTACAAGCTAAATTAAAGGTATGTTTTTAGTCAGTTTTCGATAATTTCTACGTTTTTGCAATCGTTGCTTAGTCTACTATCAAACCCATGTCTCAATTTTGTGTATTGATGATGTTCATGAGATATGTCATTGATGATATGTTGAGCTTTGTGATGAGCTTAGTTGTTAAATGAAAGATTTGAGCTAGATGAACATACTTTGTTCTTGCATTTTGATGAATTTAGCTAACTAGGGCTAAATTGAGAAAATAGTAACTTGAGGGACTAAATTACAAATTTTATGGAAAATATGGGCTTGTGTGTGATATATAAACAATCGGCTAAGCATGTTTAAGGTCTCGATGACCTGTTTTAGGGACACTATGATTGAGATTGATGAATGATTGTTTGTAATGTCAGTAAATGTTTTCGATATGTCAATTAACGCTCTTAACCCTAATCCGGCGACGGATACGGGATAGGGGTGTTACAAATAGTGATCATATTAATCATTAAGAAGACACAATGGTGACAATGAGATAAAATAGGATTGTATTGAGTGAAAGGATTTAGCTCAAAGGAATCAAGGATATCATATGAGAGTAACACACACATGACGAGGTCAATGGACAAAACAGTTGGATTAATTGTTTTCGTAAAGAGTATAAAATAAGGAGTTTTCAATCATGGTACTTCTTATGGACTGACTTCATGATTAAATAATTGTGAATTATTGGAAAGATGCTTCTGGACATAATTGCAATTACTAGAGCCTAATTGTATATATACGATTGGTCCCTCTGCTAGCCCAACAAAAGCTCGATCGAGCTGCATTTGAATCAGAAAAAAAAAATCTACGACTTTGGAAATCATTTAATTGAGTCGATTTATTCGATGTGGAATTAAATTAAGTGGTCGTGAAAATTGTTCAACTAGAGTATTTGATTAAAGAATTTTCTTGAAAAATTAATTTGAAAAATCTAAGTGATTTTTGAGAAAATTAATTTTGATCAAGTAAAATTAAATTAAGAAAATTAATTAAAATTAATATAATATTTTTGGAAATTAATTTTCAAGTCAGACAATTGGCCCAATGGGTAATTGAATTTGAAAATGGGACCTGAGATCGTAAATTGAGCTTAGGAGCCCAAAACCTAGACTAAGACCCAAAATTGGTCGAACCGGTTGATAGTCCAACCTGTGGCTAAACCGGACCGACAAGGTTGTTAATGACCTAGACCGAACCGGCTTGGGGTGCTGTAAGGGTGTCGCACTTGCATCACTAGACACAACGGTGCTGGCGGCCCGTGATGTTGGTCTTATAGAGAAAATTATCTGAAGAGATTATTTCATAAAATTTTTAGAGATATTTTTCTGATTTACAATTTGACTCAAAAGTTTAGAGAAATTACGAAATTGCTCCACTAGTAATTTTGTGAAAAAAAATTTGATTTGAAACGAACCCACACTCGATAGACGTGGCAGGGAAGGTTATTCGATCGAAGCACTCTTCCTAGACAAATCAAAAAGGTACAATTTTAATTAAGTATTTATTACTTTAGATATCACAACTAAAATCTTTTTCCAAACTCGTTTTTTCAAACACGTTGTAATGAAGAACTATTGTTGAGTACATTTACCATGAAAGAAAATGAAGAGTTTTTATCTTGTTAAAATATCTTCTATAATTCCACTTATCAATGAAGTGTTAACAACTTTAATTAGGAAAGGCGCGTTGGGAGAAAATTCGTTATAAATGTAAAATAGTAAGGCTGCAATTATTGTGAATGGGATAAATTGAATTTAAAAGATAAGTAAGACATGTAGACATTTTGGTGTTGTTGCGTAGTGTACACCAACACAAAAGAGGATGCATTACAACTTTTTTAATGTTCCAGCACATAACAGCACAGCCGTTGGGTGAAATTGAAATTATTAAGAACAACTACAAATTGTAAATGGATTATTCAAGTTTTGATCTTTTTCAAGGAAAAATAGAGAAAAAAATGACATCATTTTGCAACAAAGGTGGGCACATTCCCAACTAGTCTTCAAGCAAAAACTATACTTGTTTTAACTTTAAATCACAGAGCAACAAACTTCCATAGAGTTCATAATCAACCAATACTACAGATTCCGGCAAACCGGAAAGTACACGAAATACGAGATGCATATATGTTGTAATTAAATCAACATAAAGATGTAACAACTATGGATATGTATATATCCCAAATCAGGTAGTATTTCCTACTTCAATACGAGGCGAGTGAACCTAGCCAAAACTAAGCATCTGCAACTTAGAAACCATGGATTTTGATGTTTTCCTTCTTCACAATGCCAGCCTGCTCAGAAACACAAAGAAACTGCATCGGTGCACTTCCGCTTAAGGTCACCTAAGAAATTTAAAGATTCCATAAAGCGATAACAATTACCTGAACAAGGAAGGTAGATACGTTCTTACGCTGGTCACCTTGAAGTTGAATAACCTGAACACGAATGGAAAACGTAAAAGAATTGACCATCGGACTAATTAACAAGACTTAAAAGGGAAATAGTTACACGCACCTGGCCTAAGTCAGGGTCTTGGACCACGGTGCCATTGCAGCAAAACTCCTTTTTGAAGTCTTTGAGTATCTTGTTGTAGCTGAATTCTTTCTTCAACCCCTGGACAGTTGTCAGGCTTTTCCTACCGTTCCGTTGCTGAACACGAATGTGCACATAGTCCTTTGCACCCGCACCTGAGTCCTCAGCATTTGCATCGGCAAAGGGATCTATCAAGACAATTACAAATGAAAAGTTAAATCCGTCAACAACGATGAAAATAACTGAATTGAGGAGGTCAGGATCCACGTATACCAAAGGCAGTGGGAATTTGGACGTCGAGATCAGACATGAAACTTAGTTGATCAAAGAGGCCTAACAACCACAAGCTCGGACCTAAAATAGCAAAGCAATACCCACATCAGATCAACATCATATCATATATTACAAAAGAAAAGAAAAGTGAAGATCAAAAGTTAATGAAAAAGACAATGTTTATCGTGACCCTAAATATTTTCCTATCACTTTGGCCTTCGACTTTTAAAATCAACTTTTAAATTTTAGTCAAATTATTTTCTATTAGATGGAAAAAAGTAAGGAATCAATAAAATTTTAACGGCATTGACGTGACAATTCTCGCGGCAACCCACCTATACTTGATAAGTTGAATTTCAAAATTAATAAAAATACATAGAAAATTTATCCATGTTAACAATATAAGCACATGTGGACCGCCATGCAACCTATCACATTAAGACTAATAAAATTTTAACGGTTCAATAAGCTTTTCCTTTAAAAGCAAAGCAATTTTATTAAACTTTGAAGGTTAAAAACCAAAGTGATAAAATTTTAGGGTGAAAGTGAGAAAATAAGTAGCTGAACATGGAAAAATCAAAACCATAGGCTAAGCCAAAAACAAGCAACATCTAGTCATGACAAGATTCAAAATTGACCACAATCATCATTAACCCAGGTTTGTCCTAACATGTGTTATATAACCTCTCTAAGGAAGATTCAAGTCCCATGGTTCCAATTCCTATTTGCTCTTCTACTATTAACATTAGCTACAACTTCATTCCAAAATATCATTATTATTAATTCTGAGCACCACATTATCAAACCAACCAAACAAGGAAAGAATCAGAATTTTAGATTAATATTTTCAATCTAATCTAATCTTCAAACAAGAATGAACAACAAGATTCCCGGAAAAGGAACAATCATAATTTTGCTTCTTTTCTTCATGCAGAAGAGATTTCTTATTAATATTAGACAAAACCCAGGATCAAAAAAGCTTTAGATGAACAAATGGACGGTAAAAAAATTTGATTTTTAACCCACAAAAACATTTAAAGGAAGAAACTGAAGGAGCTTTATGGGAAAAGTTACCTGATCCAAGGATTTTTGGGATGGAGAAATGAAATTTAGGTTATTAAAAGAAGAAAAAATGAACCCTAAAAATAAGCAGAAATGTGAGAGGCGTTTGTGTGTGTTGTCGAAGTGGAGTTCAATTTTTGGTTTTTGGAAATTGAAAGGAAGGCTTAGAAATTAATTTACTAATTAAAACTCTTTTTGGAATTTTCGGAGGTCGTACGCAAGTTATGGTGAATGAGATTCATGGGCGTGTGAGAGAATATGGTTAGCAAAATGTACTCGCTAAGAGAAGCTTGTCATGGTGTAAACATACACGTGGCGCTTGATGGAGCTGTGTGTGGTGTCAATGAGAATAAAGGAGGGAGTTGTTGAAATGCACTACAGTGAAGGAGTAGAATTTCTGACAACAAAAGATTTAAAAAATAGGGTTAAAACAACGACTTTTCGGGCACGACCGGTTGTTGTCTTTGGTCGGAGTCAAGTTGGGTTTTAATATTAAGATATTTTTGTTCCAAGTTTGTTATTAGGAAGTTGACTCGTTTCAGTTTTTCCGTTATTTACCTTTTCTTTTAATGCTAGAATCCATCCCAATGGGTAAATTACTTTCCATATTTATTTTTGTTTAATAATCACGAATATTTTCTTTTTATAATTTATATTAAATATTTGTGTTTGGTTCGTAATGTTTAGTTCTAAAAAATATAATTTTCAAAGTGATTTTTTTGGTAAACAAACCACACAATAACATGAAATGTTTCTTAATACGTGATTGTTTTTAGAGCACTCTTGCTATATATACCTAAGTTTTTAATGCTTCAATTAAAATTTTTTTAACTATTAAAAATTTACAAACAAACACAATTAACGAATACACTTTTTTAACCCTTTCTTGTAATAAAAATACTTTTCTTTTGAATCTCATGTGATGATTTGATGGTTAAGGGTGTTCACCGCCATAAGTGTGGCTTGGGTTCGAGTTGCTTTTGTTGTTCGAACTTTGCCCTGTGATTGTAATTCACTAAAAAAATGCTTCCCTTTTAGTTAATTAGAAAATAGGCTTGCATAATTCAAAAAAAAAAAAAAGAAGAAGAAGAAAGTATGCTTGCACTTGTGTCATGGGCCACAAATTAAAGTCCATAATCGTTGCACACAGAACGTCCCATAAATATCAACTTATTAAATGGGACTCATTAAACCAACCTGAATTAACTCGATTTGTGGAAAATATGAAGAAATCTACTTGAAGCCTTGTGACCTAGTGAAATACTCCAGTAAAACTAGAGTTACTAAAGTAAATAGTGTAAATCCTAAAGAATAAGATTGTATATAATTTAAATCACTTAGGACTCTCAATTGTAAATAGGCTCTAATCTTAACCGTCAATGTAACTCAATCTGTACCGCTTGGTTTTAGAAAGCTTCTGTGGCTTTTCATCTTTCTTGTTGCTCTTTCATTTCAAGTTACTTCCATTATATTTCTCGATGTCTGAGAGAATTTTCAAAAGAATTCTCAGTTTTAGGTTGAGAAAGAAGCCATGATTGAACATAAGTTACAGAAAAGTAACACGTACTAAGTGTTTGAGTAAATCCTCTTAAAAGTATTTTATTACTTTGAATGATTACAATTGAATGATTACAAATGATGGGAAAGTCTATATTTATAGTTGAGCTCCTCTAGATTCAACGGTACGTATCGAATTAATCAATGAACTTCTCTACATATTTCATAACTCGAACCAATTCAAGTGGATCAAATGAACCTCATTTGATCAATTGATCTCTATAAACATTTTGAGCACATCCATCGGACTTAGATCCGCAGCCCGTGCATTAAATGGTGTACTCTTTACCATTCCATGTAATGTTTATAACTTCCCTCTCTCCCATTATTTCCGGTATACAATAGGTTCTTCCACTATCTATTATTTGCAACACATTCACTCTTTAATAACTTTCTAATGAGACTGTAAATGGAGTTTTAAACGTTTTCTTCAAGTTGTTTTGATAAACTTTAAAAAATAAAAAAATTTCTATGCAACAGCTAGAGCTTTCACCATCCCTTGCTATTTATTTATCATTTCCATCACATTCACCTATCTCTATCTCTGCACTGGTTTTCTAAGGTCTCTCCATCATCTCTTCATGTTTACTAGTTTGTCTCTTTACCTAAAGGAAAGAACCCTCTACATTCACTGTAATGATCATTAATTGTAATTCTCATACGAATTTCCTTCTTCATGCATGCTAATGGTCCAAAGGTTATCCGTTCAACCCGATAGGAGATAAATATTAAACAAAAATTTTGAGATAATTCATCATCTCAATTAAAGTGATCACAAATTCAAATGATGCCAATTTCTATATTGATTCTAAATTCTAATGCATGATCTTCATGAAATACAACGCCATAAGTTCATTTCAGTTCAAGTTATCTTAAAGTAAAATCATTGAAATTTTCATGTTTATGCTAATACCTATCTTACAGTCAACTAATGATAGTTTGCATAACTTGTAGTATTACAGCACCACAAAACTCATCCATCCTTACAGGCCAAGAAAATGAGATTTCTAAACTGAAACACAACTAGGCTTTATGCCACAAACATGTAAAAAGTATAAACAAAATCCTTCAAACTGGCATCTTTCATGATGCAATTGCTATATTTTTTTTCCTCAGTGTAACTTGTCCTACATATTCTTGAGAAGGGAAGAGTGTACAATTGAATCAAGCAACAGTGATTTCCCCTGCTGTGCTGATCTCCTCTGTAAATTGAACTTTCGGCTCTAGATCGATGAACTGGTTAGATTTGCTAGCTAAATGTGAAATGCTTACTCTTCCTTGACGCTTGATATAGTCAGCTACAGCCTTCATCTCCTCCATTGAGATGTATATATACTTCCCTCTATCATCCATGACACCTGAAAGTCGCCCTGCACACACACCAAATACAGGATCGTTGCATAAATCATTACATTGTAGATGACAAGCATTTTGATTATCCATTTCCTAAAATCAGTACCCGAATTGATAATAGATAATAATTACATACCCATACTTTCAAGGGAGGTGATCCTATTGATACATTCCTGCATCAAACAATCATTGTACTTTAAAAATAGAAGCAAACGGGGATAGGATTTAAAAAAAAAACGGCAACACACATTCCATTGATGGGTTTTACAATATATCAAGAGGCTGAAAGTACACATATGAAAGGGTTTTACTTAGCTATTAAGATCATATACCTGGGTTCTCAATTTGAATTCTCCAGCAAGATCTTCCAAAGGAATACATTTATGATTCTGCACGATCATATACAAATAGGTTAAAAAAACAAAAGGCAACACAAAAATATACATTCCAAAGACTTATTGGGACCAAATAAAATTATAAAGTGGACTGATGCTCATTCAATCATTATGCAGCTCGTGTAATTTGAAAATGCTTATTATGTTCCATGAAACAGATATACACATTTGATAATTCATTTACTTGTCAAGGAAAAAAGACCAGAAGGAAGAGATCTAGAAGACTGAAGAACAGCCAAAGAAAAATTTTGAGCATTCATCAAAAACAAAATTAGGATGGCTAACTAGCTTAGATACCGGGCTCAAAAGTACCTTAATGTATTCCACAAAATTAGAAAGCAAATCCTGACTTCCATCTTGCAATTCGTTCTCGGTGGTTCCTTCAGCATCAACAGAAAATGCTCCTTTCCACTTTTCAAACTCCAAGGCAGCAACTTCTTCCTCCTTGGCCTTTCGAGCTTGAGCTTCTTCTTCCTGCATAAACCATAGCAAATGTAATGAAGCAGAAAATCATATATGCAAGGGGTCATGTGTTTGGATTCTGTATGCATCATGCTACAAAGATGAAGGCAATCAACAGACCAGCCTATGTTCCTCTGCCTCACGCTCCTCATCCTTTTTCCTCCGCATTTCAGCATATCGATCCTGTTTAGTCAGCCTTGACTCACGAGCAGCCTCTTCAGCCTTGACCAAAAATCATATGAACTTAGTGAACAGTGGCCAAGAGTATGAGTAAAACAGAAAATAGATAAGTAAACAATAAGATGATAATGATGTACCCTTCGTTGTGCATCCCTTTCTTGCCGTTTCTTTTCCTTCTTCTTTGATGCTTTAGCCTCATAATATCCATCTCCTTCCTCTTCTTCCTCACTTCCATCAGCAGTTTCTGCATTCACATTTCGGTACACAGAATGCTCAAAACCAGTGCCACTAACCCCAAGAAGAGAAAAGAGCATAAGAAGACTAGACTGTCCTACGAGTTAAATTCAGTTGCATCCTTTGGCACCTTCCCAAAGAGAAGAAAAGGATCCTGGGCTTACTAAGAAGCGTTTACATGACTGCAATGACTTTTCGACAACATAAAGCTTTGTTTGTATTCACAAAAGAACCAACGCTTACTCTCAGTCCTCACAAAGAACTCATCAGAACATAAAAAATAAGTCACTGCTGGCTATGTCCTTAGTCCACTTATAACAGTCCCTATAAAGCATCAGTCAGAGAAAACATACCACTATTTGAAAATTAATACACTAATTGGCAGAAACAATAACATCCTGGCAAATTTATATATTCTCCAATACTTATTTCACACACGGAATTCACAACCATGGTAGGAAAGTCCCAATGGTCATTAATCAGTAAAGTTGTTGAATTCTCAACAATAATACGAACTTCAGAATTCTATCCAATTCACGAACCTTCGGCAGTTGCAGCTGACGACGAGCTAGCTCCTCCTGCAGCTGGTCTCCTCCGCATCCTACTACGAGCAGCAGCCCCACCACGTACTACATTTTCCCTTCTTGGAGCCTATAACCCACACCAGCCAATATAAAGAAAATCACAGAACTAAAAACAAATTTAAGACTTTTAGAATTACTTCAAACATACCTGCCGTTCTTCAACATGTTCAACGGTCGGTCGAGTATCCTGACGGCGTTTCCATATATATAACGGAACCAACGCTAGAACGAGAAACATTGAAAGAAACAAAGCTAATATTTCCTCCATTTTTGTTAAGAAACTGCCAATAGAAAATAATTACTATTCAAAACAAATGGGTGTAAATTTGAATGATCAAAAATATAAAACCCTAACAAAGAGAAGAAATAGGTCAAATAATTGTCATATTTAGATTCTTTCACTAAATTGAGAAAGAAGAAAGAAAACCCAGATCGATTAGTGGTAGTAGCTCCCAATTTGGATGCTTAGAAAGGTAAAAAAGAGTGAATTTGCAGGAAGATTTAGATTACCTGAGGTTTCAGGCAATTTTTAAGAATTCAAGGAGACACCGTCGATAGAGTCAGATTATTAACGAGGAAGAGGAATATAAAGGATCGAGCAACGACGTCGTTCAGGTGTTGACCAAACTAACTAGAGGATCAATTTCGGCCAAAGGAAAAATAATTAAACAAAACTTTATTTTTTTTATAAGTTCTTTATTTTTAAATTCAAGAGTTTTATTTTTTTCATAATCTTTTTATGATTTATTTATATTTTTAAAATGTTTAAATAATTTTGTATTATTTTTTATAAATTTTATATTTGCAATAACTTGTTATGATTTTTACAATTTTATATTTTTTTACATTTTAATGAATTTTTATAGTTTTATTAACAATGTAAGATTAAATTTAGGACGACCACTTATTATCATTTGATTAGTCTATTAATTTATTTTACTGTCAACATGATTAAAGATGAAAATTATTGAGAGAGGTTTAATTAGTTTTTGAGTTAATAACAATGGCTCAATTGGGTGTGAAATAAGTCGAGAGGTTTAATTGATTTTTTTATATTTTATTTTTTATTTTTAAAAATTTAATTTAACCTGAGATCCTTAAATTATATTCTACGTATCCAAATTTTTTATAGTCAAACTATGCATCTAAATTTTACTCTCTAGCCAAAAATTAATCCTGCCGTTACACTCTATTACAAAAAGTTATAGCCAATAAGAAATCGTCATGCCACAACTTCATTAAAATATAATTAAATAAAAATTATATTACCCTCTCCCAAAAAAAAAAAAAAAAACCCTTCGTCTCTATGTAGAAAATAAGTCAATCCCACCGATCTACCACTTTCCATGGAAGCAAAGACAATAATTTTTTAAAAAAAAAACAAAAAAAAAATCAAAGAAAAAGAAAACCCACAATGGTAAAAGGCCTTACGACCCATCAAAGCAAATAACGGAGATGATTCAATGACCAAGAAATTCAAAAACCACCACCCGTTACAAAGAAGATAAAACCATAAAGGGACGGTAGGGTAGGGAGGGAGGGGGAAAGTGGGGAAGGGGAGAGGGGAGAGGGGGTATTTTTTTTTTAAATTTTATATAATATAAATATAATTATTTTTATTTAATTATATTTTAATGCGGTGGTGGTGAGACATTTTTTGATGGTAAGAGCCAATTTCTGATGCGCAATAAAATTTAAATACATCAAACAACAGATATGATGTAAAGAGGTGGTATTGAATTGAGGTGTTACTTAAAAAGCTTTTTGTCCGATGTTATTAAGTTAGTAAGCAAATGAAACAAATATTTATTAATTTAGTTAGAGATGATTTAATTTAAAAAATAAAATCCGATGTTATCAAAATGAGTGGATAAAAACGTGTGACATCCTGATGCATATTGGAAGCGCTATTATTGGATCTGGAATTGTGTTTCGTATTTAAAAAGAAATGCATTAGACAAGGAGAACTAAGTTGCTGCAATCTTGGTGTTGAATAGATGATGATGATGGGATATTAGAGAATCTGGAGTTAAATAAATATAATTTTCCTTCACTAATTTGTTATACAAAACTAGAGGGAATAGAAGGGATGGATAGGATACGAGAAGCGCATCCAACTTACATCTACATTCAACATTCCTATGTTACAACAATGAACATCATAATTAATCATGCTGTCTACCACCAAACTTGAGCAAAATTCCCAGAATGTTTTTTCACTGGCTTGTTGAGTATCTTGTGTTCCAATATTTCTCAATCTCCTCGGCTGTTCTTCCAGGGATTCTCCCAGCGATCAAACCCCACCTGATATAATAGCATATTCAACCTCCTTTTTTTCACATAAAAATGTTTTAAAAAAATAAACCCAGTTTGCTCATGTTGAAGATATATACACAAAACATGTACCTTTCTCCAACTAAATTAAACATCCTGATTACTAGTGTTTCCTCATCTTCTGAGAATTGTAGTTCCAAATCTTGTTTACTTTGATCCTCTGTAAAATCGAGTTTAGAAAAATTCACTTAAGCTTTACAAAAATATAAAAAACTTCTAATAGCTGCAAAATGGAAAAGATAAGAAAAAGACTAGCTTTATCCTGTCATAGACCAAAAGCATTCAAAAAAGAAGAAGAAGAAGCAATGATGCAAAAAGGAAAAATCTCAACAGTAATGGAAAGGAAAACATGGGATTTTGAAGAACAAGGCTAAGGAAATTTTACCTGTCGAGTTGGAGTCCATAGATGCATTTTCACTCGAAGAATATTTAGATTCAGCCATTTTCTTAATATTTATGAGTCAGAGAGTCAGAATAGAAATTTGAGTTTGGAGATGTTTTAGAGGCATTTAAATACAGTTCCAAATGTGAACATATAGCAAAAAAAAAAAAACTCTCCTACATGTTAGTTGGGAAATGGAAAGTTAGTTGGCGAATAGAAAAAGGAATTTGGTGATGGTATATGTTAGGTGAAATATTATACTAGGAGGGATATGAAGTTGATTTTTCAGACATAACACATTGGATTAAATAAATCAATAAATAAAGGTTGTGTATTGTGCCAAAAGTAGCGTCCAAATCAGTTTTTGTACTTGGGAAACATTAATAACTAGTTTTCTTGCCACGATTTAATCATGTTGTTTTCAGAGTTTTTTCAACAGGTTATTCTCATCCATCTGCACTGTTCTGTAGCAGACTCATGGTGTTTTTAACTGATATTACAGCTGAGAAATGTTTGTAAAGTTAGATGAACACTTTAAAAACTTCATTTTCAACGCAAATTTATTTAATTAAACTTGTGGTTTGAGGTTTGGGGTCTATTTCAGGCCATTTGTAATTAGAAAGACGTTGCAAGTACAGTCCCTGTGACGTTCTAAATCAACACCCAAATCTTGTAATTCCAAAGATAACAAAAAGGAAGGATTATTTTATTCCCTTGGTTGGGAAATGTTGTGTACTACTCATCAAACTATGCATGGGAAGGACCCACCATTGCAGCACGCTTGCGTAGCAGGAGAAAGTGGTTTACTCACTTTACATCAATTTATATATGTTGGTTCTTTCTATGGACCTCACCCTGGAACTTCCCTGTATGCTAGCCATATGCTACTTGATTTCATTGAAAACTGGCTTGTGGTTTTATTTACTTTAGGGTTAAAATATTATTTGATACTTGAATTTAATTTTGATAATCAATTTGATACTTACCTTTTCTTTTCATTTAAGTACCTAAATTTAGCTTTAATATTCAATTTGATACTATTTATTTTTCTGTCCCAATTAAGTACCCAAATCAAAAGTAGCAAATGGTATATTAACCATTTACTTTATCATAACCGAACAAGAATAGGTAGTGTAAGATAACATCTAAGAACTATCTGTCTCTATCGAATTATCAAAGCCTGACTCTCCTTTTAATCCTATACATATAGATTTATTTATTTATTTATTTATTTATTTTAACATCTCAATCCATTAAAGAAAAGAGCAATACAGTCGGTAAGGCCTGAAAAGTTCAGAGAAAATACAACAGGAGGAGAGCGACTGAGTGACGAAGATGTCGGGGGCCAAGGGGAATTTTACCATCAACGGCATGCACGCCCCCGTAAAAAAGGCCAAAAAAATGACACCAAAACATCATGGAAACCAAACAGAACCACCAGAAAAAGAAAGCTGCCTCGCTACTAACACGAGTGATCTCAACCACTAGTCAAAGCAAAGATAATGTGGTGTGTCCAAATTCCAACGAAATTCTAGCAATATTCGATTCAAAAGTTCGGAATTCTTTAATTACAAAATCTTATCAAACTAATTACTATTGACTTAATACTCCTTTTTTAACTGTTATTCGAGCAAAAACAAGTAAAAAAATGCACCAAAAACTTATCCAGTAACCAAGCATTGGGAACATGGTCAACTTTAAGAACCTATTACTCATATAAGGCTTAAAAACTGGCAAAATACGACGTGAAAGGGAATAACCTCTCAAATAGTTTCTACTAAAGATGATGGTAGCAGCAACTATGTGAGAAATAGAAATAATTAAAGCTAATATCGCCATTCAACATCACATAGGGCTAAAGAGTTGAAAGCACAAGAAGAAACACAGTCACAGGGTGCATTTATCAGTATCACACCACTATAAACATATTATAACATTACATATATAGGAGTTTTAGAATAGGATAGACTCAGAAGAAATTTTAGCCGTTGCAACTTTAAAAGCCGTGGATTTTGATGTTATCCTTCTTCACAATACCGGCCTGTTCACAAAAGCAAATAAGAATTAAACATGCAGTGAATTGAAAATATGAAGCTCAGCACATGCATGACTAACCAAACGAAAATAGTTTATGTCGAAATTGGAAAACTCTAGCTGGTTTTAAGAATATCTAATGAAAGGGTGACGGCAATGACCTGAACAAGGAAGGTGGAAACATTCTTCCTTTGATCGCCTTGAAGCTGAATAACCTACAAAAAACCCAAGTATAATAAACTTAACAACCGAGAGCAAAGATGGAAGCCAAAGTCGATCACTTTCTTAGGTGGTTAGACACACACCTGCCCTAATTCAGGGTCTTGGACCACAGTGCCATTGCAACAAAACTCTTTCTTGAGGTCTTTAAGAATTTTGTTATAGCTGAATTCTTTTTTCAACCCCTGGACCGTGGTCAGGCTTTTCCTACCATTTCGCTGCTGAATACGAATATGCACATACTCCTTGGCACCGGCACCAGAGTCTTCAGCATTTGCATCAGCAAACGGATCTAGCAGAATGACAATGGGTACCAGTCAGATTTTTCGATACCGAGACAATTTGGTATGAGAGGGAAATGCTTACCAAAGGCAGTAGGAATCTGGATGTCAAGATCAGACATGAAACTTAGCTGGTCGAAAGAGCCCAACAACAAGAAAACTAAGACCTACATTGCAAGACCAAATGTTGATCAGTGATTTCATTTGACTAGATTATAAAGTTTTATCTCTCTTCACATCTCGCAATCAAACATTTTATCAAATTACTTTCTGCTAAAAGGAAAACAAACTATCAAAGCATAAACAAACATTTCATGAAAATAAAAAATTAGCATTCTTGGTCAAGCAAAAACCTACACAAAGATAAAGCACCATAGATTCATACATAGATTACTGCAGCTCCAAGCATAAGCCACGAACAAAAATAGACATTTTTCGCAAAAGGGGCACCCATTATGTTGATCTAACCTAAAGAGGATAACAGTGAATTTTAACCAAAAAGGAATGCTAAATTATATCAATAATTTTTTTTCTGGTAAGAAAGGCAGGGATTGCTTAGTTATATTATACCCAAAGAGTACCAACAAGGGTTGTGATAATAGTTTCAGAAAAAGGAGCCAAAAATCTTCACTTTTTTTTTCGATTAACACCGTGATAAGACCTTTAGGACAATAAAACCCTAAACATAAAACCCAAAACAAGCATCAAAGAGAATTTACACAATCAAATCATCGATTGCAATTTTAAATAAAATGAAAAGTAAAGAAGCGGTGAAAACAAACCTGATCTGAAGATTAGAGTTTTGGATAATCAAGAATCTGATTAAGAAATAATAGAAAAAAACCCTAAAATTGATGATCGAAGTCTGAGCTCTCTGACGCTGAGTTTTGAGGGTTTGTTTTGGAAGAGAGAAAACATATAAGCAAAATATCTCGTAATTACAAAATATCAATTTTTATGCTTCGTCCCTGTACTTCAACTAAATTACAGGCTTTAGTCTCAATTAATTTGTAAATTCAAACCCTCAACTTTTATGATTTTCAGAAATATAGAAGCTGACTGGATTTTGAAAAGATATGGAAAAAAAAAAAAAAAGTAAATTCGAAAATTGTTTTAGACACAAAAAATTTAATACATAGGTTAAGTTTGAATATCAATACTAAAAATACGGACTTGATCTGATTTATTTTCAAGTTTATAATATTTTTTGTTTTATATATTATATAATTTATACCATATGAAATTTAAAAATGCTACGTTATAATATAAATGTTAAAATATATATTTAATTTTTATATTTATAAATTTGATAAAATAAAAATATATAATGATTTGTAAAATATATATAATTATTAAATATTAAATAAAAATAAAATTATTTTTAAAATGAAAATAATATGGATAGGCTTAAACGAGTTTAGATTATTTATTGATATACATTGATATATTTGAGCTAAATTTAAGATTGATAAAATGTGATTTAGTTAAACTATGTATGATATAAATATAATGTGTAAAACTAACCCAAATTTTATGCATTTTTCGGTGAGGTTGTATTATAACCTAACTGGCAATTTAGTGATTATAAAAATATAGTCAACAACTTTTTTTTTAAGAATTTTGAAATATTTTGGTATTTTTAATTAATTTTTTAAACTATTAGATTTCTTATTGAGATGGATAAAAATAGATTTTGCTGTTGATGACAATTTACTTGAAAGTTGGAGCTGCAAATGATTTGTTAAGAGATTGGAAGAAGAGATCTATTCATTCTCATAGTATCAACAATGCGAGTCTCTAGTCTATTATCACCATTAGTTAAGAAAATCTTTTCTATCTCATCTTCACTAAAGATTACCATCTAAATCACCATTCCGGTCTCTTCCTAGGTATACGAATACTCTCTTGATCTTATTGCTTGGCACAAGTTATACGCAACAGGATACCCTTCCGGTGTCACCTATCTAGATATTCTACTAGGGGCGTTACTCTCTAATATACTAAGTACTCTTGAATAAACAACCAATTTCAAACAAATAACTACTTAACAAATAAAATCGAATCATGCAAGATGTAAATAAAGCACAATAATCTACCCTAATATTCATATAAACATTAATTGACAAGAATAACGAAAGGTAAATAAAAGAATATAAGAGAAGATATACGAGAATGCTCATGAATAAATATACTGAACCGTGATTCTAGAGAAATCTTAGCTTGCAAATGTCTTCACATCGAAATAGAGAAGTTCCGACTAAGCGAATATAAAAATAAAATACAAAGAAAATTGATTAGTAAAAATTATTTGTCTAAGTTTGCCCACCATTTAGGTGATCCTAAGGTTACTTAGATATGCTACGGGTGACTTGGTGACCATTTAACCTAGATATGCTTTTGGATTCTAATTAATGCAATATTTTGATAAATGCTTAGGGTCCAAATAAGGAAATATCTCAAAAGTGCCGCCCAAGGAATCAACTTAATTTTGGTTTGTCTTTGTTGCGTCATTGTAACGTGGGAAAACTCCTCGTCACGTCACCATGTCGAATGAATTTTCAGCCTTTGCCGCTTCGTTGTTCCATGTTGCAACACGGGCTTCCTTGTATCCGACCCGATGATTGTTCCTAGGATTTGTTGTGTATAACTCATATTTCAATCAAATTTAAGAGATAGTCTCTCAGTTAAACTCTGTTTATTTATTTCAATCGAACTCTGATTAGTCTAAATTATTTTATTGTTATTTGACCTACGAATTTTGCCTATAAAAAGGCTCTTTTACAACCTTAGAAAATACACCATTAAATATTAGAACTCATAATACTTTTAGAGAATTTTGTGTTTACATTTTGAGGGTTTTTTGTTTTCGGGTTTTGGGATTTAGTTTTTTATCTCCATCTTTTGTACTCTTCATTCTTTTGTCATTATAATAAAATTATCTTTACTCTTGATTTTTTATCCTCTTTAGAGGGGTTTTTCACGTTAAATTTGTGTGTTCAATTTATCAATTTTTAGCTATTTTTTACTTGTTCGTTACTTAATCAGGTCGATCCCCAACAAGTAGTATCAGATCTAGTTCAATTTTCATAGATTAGCCTGTTTAGAGATAACAACAACAAGGTTTGACATTGAAAAGTTCAATGGTGTCACAAATTTCAATATGTGGTAAGTTCGAATGATGACAATTCTAGTTCAAACCGGCTTGAAAAAGGTCGTTACTGGAAAAAAGCTTGAGAATCTAGATGAGACAAAATGGGAAGAGCTTGATGAAAAGGCTCTATGTGCAATTCAGTTGTGTCTTGCGAATATGGTATTGCAGGAGGTATTGATGGAGAAAACCTCATTCGCCTTGTGGAAAAGATTAGAAACTCTTAATGCGAATAAGCCTCTAGCTAACCTTTTAGTATTGAAACAACATCTATTTACGTTTCGCATGAACGAATGTGAGCTTCTTAAAGATCACATTAGTCAATTTATTACTCTTTTGAATGATTTAAATAATGTTGAGGTTAAGATTGACGATGAAGATAGACTTGTTCATTGGTCGGGCCACCAGGCCTGCTCGAAATGTGGGAGGATTTGGGCAAAAATATATGCCCGAAAAATGGATTTGGAAAAAAAATAAGGCCTGAAAAAGGCCTTACCTCAGGTAAGGCATTTTTGGCTCAGGCCCGGCTCGACCTAAATTTACTAAAGGACAAAAAAAAACTGCTATTTTTTTTTGTTTAATACTATTTTCTTCTCTCTCTCTTTTTTTAACACTATTTTCTTCTTGTTTTCTCCTATTTTAGTACTATTTTACTATTATATTGTTACTATTTTGTTTTTATTGTTTGGATATTGTATAAAACTTATTTTATTGATAATTTTGTTATTATTTTAGAGGCATTTGCTTGTTAAGTTGCATCTATCTTAGTGTTATTTAAGTATACATATTTTTTAAAATTTATTTTCAATTTGTTGAAAAATATTTATTTTGATATTTTTAGTAATTTTGAGTAATATATATTTAAAATTATATAAAAATTAATTGGATCGGATCGCCCAAGTTTTATCTTTGCCGATGGTTTTTTTATCCACTTTGAAGAGAATTTTTCACATTAAATTTTTGTGTTCAAATTTTCAATTTCTTTCGTTATTTTTACTTGTCTGTTGCTTAATCGGGTTGATCCCAATGTAAGCACTAAATTTTGTTCGAATCAATATTCATGTTTAAATTTCAAATTTAAAAAAAAATTGAAAAAAATAAAAATAAAAATTACATTTTGACCCTTCAAAATTTCCAAAATTATATTTTGACCCCTAAATTTTTCCAAATTTACATTTTTACCCCTTATCTTTTTCATAATTACCTTTTAATCTCTAAACTTTTCCAAAATTACATTTTGACCCTTAATATTTCTCAAAATTCCACTTTGACCTGCCAGTTTCATTGCATTTGCAGTGTGGTCCATATGTCAGAAAATCCCCAAAACCCGAGAATTTCACGCACCCACCCCAGATTTTTCAGCCACCGGCCTAAGGGGTGGCCTCCCTTCCCCCTAACCACCTAATACCTGCAAAAAAGCACACTATAAAAGAGGGAAATCAACAAAAAGAAACCCTCAACAACAAAAAAAAGGGAACTAAAAAAAAAGCAAAAAAAGATAAGGAAAAGAGGAGAAAAAAGAAGAAGAGAGAGAGGAAGGAGAGTATCTCACCACCGGCGAAGGAGACGAAGTCGACGGCGGCGGCTATTGGAGAAGAAGAAGAAAGAAGAAGAAGAAAGGAGAAGAGGGAAGAAGAAGAGAAAAAAGAAAAAAGAGAAGAAAAAAAGAAAAAAAATTAAAATCAGTCGAGTTGACCCGACCCGACCCACGACCCGCGACTACCCAACCCGTATTCAGCAGGCCCAACAGCAACACCCACTAGCAGCTCATAATTTAAAAAAAACAAACAGTAGAAAAAAAGAAAACAAGCCAAAAAGAAGCTACCCAACAAGAGCCAATAGGCCGACCAAGAACCTGCAGACTACCACCAAAGAAGAAAGGCAGCCCAGCCCAAAGGTAGCAAGCCAAAAAAAGAGAAGAAAAAAAAAGAGAAAAAAAGGAAAAAAAGAAAAAAAAAGGAAAAAGAGCTCGGGTCGTGTATCCCATTCTTCAAGCTCGTAATTTTGAGCTTTTCGGTAATTTCTTTTTTACCCACTTTTAATTTAATTTGTGCATTTTAATGATATATCGTTTTAAAATCATTAATATTTTTAGCATTTTTATTTTTTAATTGTATTGTATTTTACTTTTAATTTTAATAATTTTAAGATAACGAATCGATTTAACATAAGTCGTTGATTTCATCGCTATGTTGGGTAAATATCATTGGTTTTGTTAAATACGATACGCCCTTTTAAAAATAAAAAAATCTAAAAAAAGTTCTCGAGTTTTAAATTTTTTTTCCTAGTGTTTTAAAAAAATTTCGTGTTTCAAAATTTTCGTGTTTTCAAAAATTATCGTATTTCAAAGTTTTCTTGTTTTCAAAAATTCTAGTGTTTCAAAATTTTCATGTTTTCAAAAATTCTTGAGTTTCAAAAATTTTCGTGTTTTTTAAAAAAATCGTGTTTTTAAAATTTTCATGTTTCAAAATTTTCGTATTTTCAAAAATTTCGTGTTTCAAAAATTCTCGTATTTTTAAAAATTTCCGTGTTTCAAAAATTATCGTGTTTCAATCAAATCATGATTAAATGTTAAAATGAACTCGTATTTTTGAAAATTTAGATAACACGTGTTTAACGAGATACCAATTTTGGGCGTCGCGAGGTGCTAATACCTTCTTCGCGCGTAACCGACTCCCAAACTCTATTTTTCTCTCTGGAATTTTGACGTAGACCTAAACTCGACCCTTTTTTAAGAAAATTCAAAAAATAATTTTTCTTTTAAAAAGAAGATTTATTAGGTGTCCGATCACACTTAGAAAAAAGATCGGTGGCGACTCCTTTTTTAAAAAAATTGAAATCGAAACTCTGTTTTTAAATTTTCAATAATTTTCTCAATTAGCGCCCGTACAAAATTTTACGTCGCTACAGTTGGCGACTCCGCTGGGGACTTTTTTTGAGAGTCGAGTCTGAGATTAAACGCGAGTTGTCAAAATTTTCGAAACTCCTTATTTAAATTAATATTTAGTCGTGATTCTTAAATTTTGAAAAGTCATGCATTTGCATCATGTTGTAAATATTTTTCTAATTTGTTTTATCTTTTTGTTTTTAGCTCTAAGTTTTTACGATTTTATTTTTTTGGTTTTAAAATAAAAACGAAAAGGTTTGTGAGTTTCTCCCCACACACCGTGCACTTGCATTTTGCATAACATGAGCTCTCTACCCGGGCTCCATCCACTTAAGTGGAAGTAAATGCTATGCCTTCGTGAGTTAACCCGTCCCTCCGCATAGGCTAGTGAATACTTCTGGGTTACATATGACTTATGCTTTCGTGAGTTAACTTGTCCCTCCGCATAGGCATAAGTAAATGTAATCCCTCGAATTGAGCTCGCGAGCCTATGATGGGCGATAACCGAGGCTCCGTACTAGCCTTAGTAGGTTATAGTACAGACAATTCAAGTACCTTTTTAGAACCAAAACCACATATAGTGAATCGTATGAGCCACCCGATTAGAGCTATGCCGAAACTTCGTCCGTCGAATAGTCACCAAAATAAGTACATGGGAGAAACGCTTCTTACTTTTTATTTCTTTTACATTTACACTTTTTATGCAAGGGAATCGGGTCTGTTTAATAAATTGGATCGGGTAGATTATCTGATAAGTATGTGGGGTAGGTTTTTGTAAAGCATGATGGGGCAAAAAATAAAAAAATAAAAAAGTAGGTCGGTTTCATTAAAATGCACGATTAAATAACTTAATTCGTTATATTTGCTATAGTTTTTCTCTATTTATATTTGTTGTGATTACTAACCACGGTTATTTGTCTTTTTTTTTTTTTTTTTATTTTTATCATGCATCATAGGCATCTTATTAGGAAGGTGTTGATTAGAGATTGATTTCCAAAAACGGGTTTCTGATGGAGGAGTCAATTACACAAGTAATCGAGAAAAATGCCGTGGTGTAACACCCCATACCCGAGTCCGAGGCCTAGACCGGATACGAGACATTATTATACTAGAACTTGCTTAATCATGAAATTATGGGCCATAAAATTTTGTTCCCGATTAAGAACCTTTCTCTCTCAAACAATTCATACATCTCATGGGCCTACGAGGCCTTAAACTCATTTTCGAAACTTTCGGAACTTAATAAAAAAAACCTTTCTTGGAAGCAGGGATCACACGCCCATGTGGTTTGGGGCACGCCCGTGTACCCCTAAACACGCCCATGTGCTCCAACCGTGGGGGGGTTACTGACTATACTCACATGGCCTTGACACGCCTGTCTTCTACCCGTGTGGAGTTACTGACTATACTACACACGGCCCAAACGAATGGTCGTGGGATTCACCCATGGTCTATTCTGACTTAAAATAAAAAGGTACAAGGTGCACACGGCCTAGACACACGCCCGTGTATCCATCCGTGTGGACACTTAGAGGCTATATACCAAGCCTTTTTCCACCCCACATTTCATACAATAATATACTAATTCAATAAAGTCTCAAATCATCAACTAAAACACATGAATTTATACATTTGGTTCATGAAAATAAAGTATTACTTCCATACAATTACAACAACTTAGCCGTCATCAATGGCTATACACATTTAAACTATAAACCCCTTTTTGGTCAACACAATTTGGCACATTAACAATAACTTAATCAACCCTAAATTCTAGCCCTATACATGCCATGACTCATAAAGACTTGATACCTCATACCGAGTGTCTGTTTGATAGTGTGAAAACATCTCTAGCGGCCTCCAACTCGAGCTAGCTCAAAAAACCTATAAGAGATGAGAAAAGAAGAGAAGTAAGCATTAATGGTTAGTAAGTTCATCTGCATAATCTGATCATTATTGATATTCACTGAATATAGGTAACCACAAAGTATTATACCGAGTTTTTCCCTTTAACTTATAGCTACTTACTCAACCGCTCTTAAAGCCTACTCATTCTATCTTTTACCATATTCTTACCACGCCACAAGCCAATTGTTCGTTTAATTAGTACACAATCCTGCACTGATCACTATAAGATCATATAAAACAACACATCAAGCATTTTCAATAAGTCTCTCATACTACTAATCTCTAGGTGGTTACATACTTAGGCCACCATTGAATCTCTTACAGGGTGGTATTGCACACAGCCCACCAATCATTTATAACTATGGTGATTTTGCACTTAGCTCACCAATCATTTATAAGCGATGGTATCGCACACAGCCCATCGATTACTAACTAATCAGGTGGTAACGCACACAGCCCACCGATAGTAATATAGTTGATGGTATCGCACACAGCCCATCAAGTAATAATACATCAGGTGGCAATGCACACAGCCCACCGATATTATGCATTCACAAATATCTATCCTCATACATTTCTCTAATTCAAATGTTCATCTGTAAACATCATCACTCACTATCATCCTTACTTAATTTTCTACGATTCTCATTCGCACTCACGCAGTGCATTAACAATTCTCTCTCATACACTAAGGTGTATTGACTACACTTATCCTCTTAGAGGTCCATCATACACTGAATTCATCTCCAACTGTTAAATAACACTATCAAGTCTCATACACTTATTGTCACATTGACATCATACCCTCATTAGGGTCATACATGAATTAACATATCGATGCCATGTCCCAGACAAGGTCTTATCTGATATCACATCGTTGCCATGTCCTTGACATGGTCTTATTTAATATCCTCACCGAAGCCATATTCCAATATGGTCTTTACGGAACCTTAACTATCGACATTTCATACTATTTACGTTTCTTACCATTCTTAGGTTCAATTCTCTTAACAACTCATCAAAAGACATTTCAAACATTCATTGAATAATTATACATTCCATACAACATTGGAATATTAAAATAACTCATACGTAATTACAACATTTGCACATGAACTTACCTCGATGTCGAAAGGGCCGAAAGGGACCTTTTTGTCTACATTTCTCTTTTCACCCGTTTTAGGTCCAAAACTCATTTTCTTTGATCTAGAACAATGTAATATACTTATTTAATCACTTATAAATCATAATATATCATAATCTACACTTTAGGCAAAATGACTATTTTGCCACTACACTTTGGCAAAATTATAATTTTGCCCCTATGCTCGTAAATAAATTTTCATCACATTTTCTTCTTAAACAAGCCTAGATGACCATTTAATCCTCTTACAACTATTCACAATTCCAACTATTTCATGCCTTAATGAACAAAGTTTAACTTTTGCATTTTAGTCCCAATTAGGTGTTTTCATAACAACACCTTTCACAAAAGTTGTTTATCAACATCCTATCATTCATTTTCTTTCATAAAAACTCAGAAGCCAACTTAAACTCTTTCATGGCAAGTCCCTATACTCTCAACCATATTACAAATTAGTCCCCTCATTAGCTAGCTTAAGCTTTGGGGACTCCAAAAGTATAATTTTTATAAAAAAAATCATCAAAATCACTTACTTGTGAGGAGGAATACTTGCTAAAATTTTAAGCTTCAAAAACCCCATTCTTGCTGTCCATTTTTGGTGGAAGAGGAGAAGAAATAAAAAAAAGATGATAGCTTTTCTTATTTCATCTTATTTTATTTCTTTTTAATAACCTAACATTAATGTCCTTGCCCCCTTTGTCTTCTTTGACCGTCCAAGCCAATTCCCATGGTCTAATTGCACATTTGGGACCTCTAATTTATAACCCGTAGCTATTTGGCACCTCTAGAAAATAAAATAGAACTCTTGCACTTTTTACGATTTAGTCTTTTTTCACAATTTAGTTAGAAATTGCTAAAATTAAGGCACCAAAATTTCCATACATCCTTATAAACATGTTATAACACATAGAATAACATGAAAATAATTTTTCTAACCTCGAATTAGTGATTTGAGATCACTATTCTAACTAGCCCCTAATTCAGGTTGTTACACGTGGTTCGAGACTGGTCTTTGAAAACCCAGAAAGCAAAAGAGGATAGTTTAAAGAAATGATGTATCTCCAATCTTCCAGAGAATGTGACTTTGAATGCTCGTCAGAATAGCCTCGAAGACTTGACTTGGATCTAGAAATAGTGGGACTTAGACATTAGGGGCATTTTCACTGAAAAGTACGGGGATATAACTCACTTGATTGCCGTCAATGTAGACGAACAGTTGATTCAAGCCATGGTTCAATTCTGGGATCCAACTTACCAATGTTTCACTTTCAATCTGAAAGATATGACTCTGACCATAAAAGAGTATGCCGCATTGCTTCGCATTAACAATGCATAATTCAACAAGATATATGTGAAAGAGCCCAAACCTATGACCTTCAAGAAAAAGCTAATGAAGTTGACGGGAATGACCGATACATGAGTTGAAAAACATATAAAAAAAAGAACGAAGTTAGTTGTGTTCCATAGTTTTCTCTGCGAGACTTAGTGCAAAACCATCCAGATATTGTGAAGAGAGTGGATTTGTTTGCTTTGGCCATTTACGGATTAATCATCTTCCCAAATATTCTTGGGCATATAGAAGTTACGGTAGTGGATTTCATCAAAAAGTTGAGGCAAGGAATCAACCCTGTTCCAACTATCTTGGTCGAGACTTTTAGATCTCTAAGTAGTTGTAGGAGGAAAAGGAAAGGACGTTTTATCGGATGTGCACAGTTACTTAATGTTTGGATTCTGAGCCACTTCTGAAAAGTGGAGCGCACACATTTCCACATGTTTTCAAAAAATTCTCTCCATTGGAAGCTTACCTTGAGAAAGATTGGCCAAAGGATGTCACTGAACAGTACTGGGTTTCGATTTTTAAGAACCTCCGCTCCGAAGATATAACTTGGAGAGCACCATGAATCCGTCATTTGGTTCTATTATACAAATGTGGAAGCCAAGATTGGGTGCCTTTACTCGGATTATGGGGAGGAGTTGGATACTCTGTTAATGGTTCAAAGGCAGTTTGCTTCACGACAGTTCATACCAGCTGACCGAGGTATTAGTACAGTCTGAGTTTGCCTTTACAGGTGAGGGTTACATGAGAAAATACTGCAAAGTCTTATAAGAAAAATTACATAATGGAGTTAGCTCTCTATGCTGATACTATCACTCAAGATTATGACATATGGAGACAACGACGAGTGAATAGTCAACAAATCTCGCCGGTGGATTACACTTTCCAGAATCCTTTCTCAGAAGAAATGCCATCCGTGCTGGAAATGGCAAGACATGAATTTAAACGTGAAAAGGCCAAGCTGATATGGGAAATTAGTTCTCTTCAAGAAGAAAACTACCAACTGAAGATCGATGTTCAAATTGAAAAATCCAAAATCGAAAAAGTCCAAAAAGAAGCTAAGATCATGAGAAATGATCTAAGGGATCTTCATTTGGAAAATAAAAATTAAGAGACACCATAAAGAATATTGGGTTAGGAAAATCATCGACAGAATGAAAGGAAGAACTAAGCAACATCAAAGGTGGGATGGAATTCTGGAGAGGGAAAGCGAAGAAGGAAAAGGAAAAAGCTGTGCGTGCCATGATAGAGTTAAGGAAGAAAAATGTTGAATACAAATCGTGTTTACAGAATTTGAAACACCCCAAACCCGGCCCACGAGCCTTGACCGGATATGGTATGTTCCCCGGTGTAAACCATTTCAAATTCTTTTGTTACTTAGGAAAAACTTGTGTGTTTTGAAAGAAAGATTGTTTTGGGTTGGGCTTGAGTTGAAAACAAGTTTATTTCATTATTAAAATCCTTTACTTTAGGTGACAAAACATTTAGGGTTTAGTTCATGATAAATTTACTTAGTCTTTTTTTTTAAAATAATATTTTGTAGCAGGATAAGTAGAAGTAAAATAAAATAATCCAACTATGGCCTTATTACATCAAATAATTCCCAAAAATAAATTCAAAGTACTCAAAATAATAAGAGTCCAAAACGAAGAAAAATCTGAACTTCACGTGGCCTCCACTAAGCTCCCCGCCGACCCGCCCATCACTGATCGTCACCTGAAAAGTAATCCCACAAGGGGTGAGTCAAAGAGACTCAATGTGTAACCAACACTGGAATTTAACAGTTTAGGCATTTGTTCACATATTACATGCATATCCATATAATGATAGGAAATAATGATGCAACCCAACCCAAACCTATATGCCATCCGCTACACATCACCTGTACCATCCTCGCACACCGTGGGACTACTAAATCAACCCTCCATCCGCTACACACCATTGAAGGCGATCATTGCAATGACATGCTCATCACCCTTATAAAATTCGTGGTCTTAGGTCACCACATTCGGATATCGTGGTCTTAGGTCACCACATTCAGATTTCGTGGTCTTAGGTCACCACATTCACTTATCGTGGTCTTAGGTCACCACATTCACTTCCCCTTTTCATATAACCCACATGCCCCATATCATACATATCATGCATTAACATGCCAAATTCTTATTTCACATTCTTATAGTGTCATATATGTGTCGTAACAGATATTTAACATAATTCTAGTAGGAGTAGGAAACATACCTGAGTACTTTGTACCATAGCATCGTACTTTAGCCATATTCACATTCTTATACACATACTTATATTAAACATTGCCATAAAACTTATTAAGAAATAGTGTGGGGTACACACCTGATTCGCTTTAGCAAGTTCACTCTAGATCTCAAAAGCTTGATCTAATGCCTTAGATCTTAAATCTCTACATTTGATCAATCACTTAATACTTAGTAAAGAGCCATTCGCCATAAAACCAAATCCCAGTAGGATTAGTACACTTAAATCCTTACCTTGCTGCCGATTGATGTCTAATCAAATGCCGAAACTTTGTATCCTTCTTTCTTGAAATCGGCAATCACTAGATTACTTGAATAAATTAGTTTTGGCTTTTAAATATTAATGAAACACATCTATTTACTCAACATGGCCTTGGCGAATGCTATAGATATTTACCTTGTGGATTTTAAATCCCAAAACTCACCAAATAACTAGGAACACGCGCCTATGGTGTACCTTCGGAAAAGAATTACTCCTTCCTTGTAGTCGACACTTAGTAAATCCCGAAAGATCTCTTCAAAGTTTCGCAACAAGATATTAATGGGGTTAGTCCTAGATTTTGACAAATCTTAAAAGAAAAAGATGAAACCGAATAAGATCTTACCCTTACTTTAGAGATCGGCAATCCTTGCTTCAACCTTTAGCAATATTCTATGTAGGCTAGAAGGATCTTGATTTGACTTTTGATTGGTATAAAGAAATCGACTAATGATGGTATCTTGAGGAGTTTATGGATTCGGTTTTAATGGAGATCACAAAAGCTATGAAGAATTGCTAGGCTTACTTTAGTTTTGGCTTTGGCTAACAAAAAGAAGAAGAAGATATGCTCTAGAAAATTCGGTAGAGAGAAGAGTTGAAAGATGATATGATGAATGGCTCTCTTTTCCTTTAGTAGCTGAAATTACTAACTTAAAATCCTTTATTTGGCCATCACTCCTATTTTTATAACTTTATCACTTTAATTATCACCCATTCAGTTTAATAAAACTTAATCCAATATTTATCTCTTATCTCTTAATAAAAATAATAATAATAATAGTCCATCATTATCTATCTATTTGCCGAATTTTAAAAGGATAAAAACTCCTAAAAATTAGCCTTGGTGCCGTCCTCCCCACTCCTTCTCATTGACGCCACCTAGCAAAATAAATCTCTTTAATTTTGCTTCCCACGCGACTCGAACACAAGCCCTCATTGCACTGCATGGGGCGTCATTTCCAGAGGCCCTAAGTGGCATCTCCAAGCCACTTTTCCAAGCCCAATTTCATGTCATATTTCCTCCATAAATTTTCTTAAGACCACCTTGCCTTAGTTCCCTTCTTTTAACTTAACATTTCTAAAGCATTTCCTTACATTTCCAAGTTTCCAAAATGTTCAAAACTGTTTCAAGTTTCCAAAATGTTCACTTTCTTTTAAACTTAACATTTCCAAGTTTCCAAAATGTTCACTTTCCTCTTTAAACTTAACATTTCCAAGTTTCTAAAAATGTTCACCATACATTCATAACACATAAGACATGCCATTTCAGTATAATTAAATCAAACATGCATAGGCCCTAATCCGGGATATTACAGCTTCTACCTCTTAAAATAATTTCGTCCTCAAAATTACTTACTAACGAAAAATCGTACATCCTAACTCACCACACTACACTCTTCACAAGACTCGATCTTAAAACTAACACATTTCCTACAAAATTCACATCCAAGGTTTCATACACTTCACTAGCATTACAAGAACGAACTAACTCTATAACAAACAAGGCAATGAAGGGTATTACAAAAGTAAGGACTTACCCGTTGTCATATCGGCACATCACTCTCCTCATGACGACCAATCATAAATCAACCTTGGTTGCCTCAGATCTGAATCTTCAAAGACCTTCGCTTGGTGCTCCACGACCACTACGGAACCATTTTCTTCATAGTTTGGACCACGACCTCACCGAAATCTGTCATCCATCTCTACCACCGATTAACATTACGAGTTCTGGGTCGATTCCCATCCGGTCCTCATCGGATAGTCCTTAATCATATGGTCCTTTGACCCACTTGAAACATCCTCCCGCCTTTTCCAACATTCACCTAAGTGCTTCTTCCCATATTGATCACAAGTAAGGTATTGCCCTCCAAGAGCGACTTTGCGACCTCGCGACCCTTCAACTCTAGGCCTCTTTTGCTCATTCTGGATGGCCTTGATGATCCAAATTCTCTCTTACGCTATTTCGATCGGAGTTCTCCCTTACGGACTCCTTGATACCCTCGGCCACTTTGGCCTTTTCCACTAATACTGAAGAACTCCGCTCTGTTGCGGGCTATCAATAACCTTAGATCATCTCTTAGTTCGCCTTCAAACCGAACACACCGCTCATGCTCAATCGATACTATGCCTAGTGCATAATGGCTCAGCCTTAGGAATTCAGCCTCGTACTCAGCTACGGACTTGTTCCTTGAACCAAATTTCTAGAAAAGCCTTTCTCTGGGCATCAATATAATAAGTTCCTACATACTTCTTCTGGTATGCTGCCTTAGCATACTCCCATGTGAGTTCCTCAGCTATAGCACCATCTCGCACCGTGAGCCACCATTGATATGACTCATCGCGGAGAAGCGACACCAAGCCTTTCAGCTTTTCCTCGTCAGTTAAGTCGAGCTCATCCATAATCCGCTCAGTCGCCTCCAACCAATACTCAGCAGTATTGGGTGCTACACCTAATATACCACGGAACACTTCACTCATGTTGGCTCGAGTCGCTCAGGTACCGACTTTCGAGCTCCCATGCCTCCACCTGCTCCTGCTACTCTTTCCAAGACCCGCAGCATCGCTTGTGACACTGCGTCATCCCCCGTCTGGTCCTGATATTCCACATTAGCGGTTGGGGGTGGTGGTGGCATTTCATTCTCGATCCTTGACCCGATCTAATGATTCGGACCACGGTTATTCGACCTCTTCCATGGCCACACATTATTACGACCACGCCCCTTGAATTCATTTCTACGATCGCTTTTAGTCCGGTTTAAGAAATTTTATGAATTAACCCTTATTCCATCGATTATCCATAAAAAGTTTTATGGCGGGAAGTTTAATAGGGGTTCTTCGATCATTAAAAGTTTCAAGTCTTCTATCCTAATTCACGAAAAAGCACATCCATTCCATAGTATCTCACATACATATTCACTCTCGGACATTTCGTCTGCTCTATCCTGAGGTATTCTCATAATTTATCCTCTGGGTATTTTCGTAATTTGTCAAGATAAGGTTCCTTAGAGATTTTGTTAATAAGGGTATTCGGTAATTTTGCATTCCTAGGGGTATTTCAGAAATTTTAAAATTCGAGGGTATTTTGGTAATTAACCCGGATAAATTTGTAAATCTTGATAAATCAAGGGTACTTTGGAATTTACAAAACTTGAGGGTTTTTTTGAGAATTTGTTTTCCAAATTAGTGTTGTTGCAAAAATTTTTGAAGATTGGGGGTCGTTCTGGCCATTTTGTAACTCGGGGGTATTTTTAATTTGTAGGTTAGAGGTAATTTAAGTAAAAAATTTCTTTTTTTTCCTTTCCATAATCGTGGTATTTTGATATTTTGTAAATTTAGGGTTCCTTTAAGCAAAGTAGTGAAATTTTTATAAGAATTGTGGGTATTTGAAAATTTTCATAAACCAAGGGCATTTTGTAATTTTACCACTAGGCGTATTTTTAATTTTATAAATCGAAAATATTTTGAAAATTTTCCAAAATAAGTTTTTCTACTATTCAAGGGTAATTTGGTGATTATGAAACTAGGGTTTTCATAAAAAATTACTGGCTAGTCCTTTTCGGGTTTTAGTTAGGGGTTTAGCACGTGTATAAGTCCTCTTGGTTAGGGTGAACCGAGGCTATGCACCAGGTAGGATTTGAGTGGAGAGGAGGTGAGTCACGCGGACTGCTTAAATACCAAGCTCCCACCGAAACCAATCCTAGACATGCGCACCATGGTTGCCACACCCTAACTTACTTTAGAGATTGGCAATCCTTGCTTGAACCTTTAGCAATATTCGCTATGTAGGCTAGAAGGATCTTGATTTGACTTTTGATTGGTATAAAGAAATCGCTAATGATGGTATCTTGAGGAGTTTATGGATTCGGTTTTAATGGAGATCACAAAAGCTATGAAGAATTGCTAGGCTTACTTTAGTTTTGGCTTTGGCTAACAAAAGAAGAAGAAGATATGCTCTAGAAAATTCGAGAGAGAAGAGTTGAAAGATGATATGATGAATGGCCTCTCTTTCCTTTAGTAGCTGAAATTACTAACTTAAAATCCTTTATTTGGCCATCACTCCTATTTTATAACTTTATCACTTTAATTATCACCCATTCAGTTTAATAAAACTTAATCCAATATTTATCTCTTATCTCTTAATAAAATAATAATAATAATAGTCCATCATTATCTATCTATTTGCGAATTTTAAAAGGATAAAACTCCTAAAAATTAGCCTTGGTGCCGTCCTCCCACTCCTTCTCATTGACGCCACCTAGCAAAATAAATCTCTTTAATTTTGCTTCCCAGCGACTTCGAACACAAGCCCTCATTGACCTTTGCATGGGCGTCATTTCAGAGGCCCTAAGTGGCATCTCAAGCCACTTTTCAAGCCCAATTTCATGTCATATTTCCTCCATAAATTTTATTAAGACCACCTTGCCTTAGTTCCTTTCTTTTAACTTAACATTTCTAAAGCATTTCCTTACATTTCCAAGTTTCCAAAAATGTTCACTTTCCTCTTTTAAACTTAACATTTCCAAGTTTCCAAAAATGTTCACTTTCCTCTTTTAAACTTAACATTTCCTAGTTTCTAAAAATGTTCACCATACATTCATAACACATAAGACATGCCATTTCGTATAATTAAATCAAACATGCATAGGCCCTAATCCGGGATATTACAGTTCTACCCTCTTAAAATAATTTCGTCCTCAAAATTACTTACTAACGAAAAATCGTACATCCTAACTCACCACACTACACTACTGCTTCAGCACTCGATCTTAAAACTAACACATTTCCTACAAAAATTCACATCCAAGGTTTCATACACTTCACTAGCATTACAAGAACGAACTAACTCTATAACAAACAAGGCAATGAAGGGTAAGGACTTACCCGTTGTCACATCTGGCACATCACTCTCCTCGCGACGGCCAACTGCATAAACCAACCTTGGTTGCCTCGTATCTGAATCTCCAGCACCTCCGCTTGGTGCTCCACGACCACGGCCGGAACCATTTTCTTCATAGTTTGGACCACGACCTCGCTGAGGCTGCTGTCCATCTCTACCAGCCTGATTAACATTCTGAGTTACCGGTCGATTCCCATCTGGCCTCATCGGATAGTCCTTAATCATATGGTCCTTTGACCCACACTTGAAACATCCTCCCGTCTTTTTCTAACATTCACCTAAGTGCTTCTTCCCACATTGATCACAAGTAAGGTATTGCCCTCCAGTAGCAGCTTGCTGACCTCGCGACCCTTCAACTCTATGCCTCTTTTGCTCATTCCTGGATGGCCTTGATGATCCAAATTCTCTCTTCTACCTATTTCGATCGGAGTTCTCCCTTACGGACTCCTTGATACCCTCGGCCACTTTGGCCTTTTCCACTAATCTGATAAACTCCGCTCTTGCGGGGCTATCAATAACCTTAGGTCATCTCTTAGTCTATCTTCAAACCGAACACACCGCTCATGCCCGAGGCTATGCACCAGGTAGGATTTGATTGGAGAGGAGGTGAGTCACGCGATTAAGCTTAAATACCAAGCTCTCACCAAACCAATCCTAGACATGCACCATGGTTGCCACACCCTTTAACTCTACGCGACTTAACCACATGTTTGTTTAATTTAGGCATTTAAGTCTTATGTAATTGTTGGGGTAACTAACCCTAGGGTTCAAGTACTAAATCTCTATTCTACGTTCCATTTCTTCCCTTCTACCAATCATAATATAAATCACACAAGAGATCGAATTACTAACTTTGGTGGACTTGGCCTGGAGACTTAGTGGGCCATGCCAGAAAATCCTGCTTAATTCACAAAATCCCTTTGGGCTTAACTTTGAAAACATTTTGGGCCTTAAACCCAAGGCCTAGAGTTTAAAGCTGGCTCGATACCAAATTGAAACACCCCAAACACGCCCACGAGCTTTGATGGATCTGGTATGTTCCCGATGTAAACCGCTTTCAAATTCTTTTGTTACTTAGGAAAAACTTGTGTGTTTTGAAAGAAAGATTGTTTTGGGTTGGGCTTGAGTTGAAAACAAGTTTATTTCATTATTAAAATCCTTTACTTTAGGTGACAAAACATTTAGGGTTTAGTTCATGATAAATTCACTTAGTCTTTTTTTTAAAATAATATTTTGTAGCAGGATAAGTAGAAGTAAAATAAAATAATCCAACTATGGCCTTATTACATCAAATAATTCCCAAACTAAATTCAAAGTACTCAAAATAATAAGAGTCCAAAAGCGAAGAAAATCGAACTTCACATAGCCTCCACTAAACTCCTGCGGACCCGGCCCATCACTGATCGTCAACTGAAAAGTAATCCCACAAGGGGTGAGTCAAACAGACTCAATGTGTCACCAACACTAGAATTTAACAGTTTAGGCATATGTTCACATATTACATGCATATTCATATAATGGATAGGAAATAATGATGCAACCCGAACCCAAACCTATATGTCATCCGCTACACATCACCCGCATTCATCCTCGCACACCGTGGGGACTACTAAGTCAACCCTCCATCCGCTACACACCATCGAAGGCGATCATTGCAATGACGTGCTCATCGCCTTATAAAATTCGTGGTTTTAGGTCACCACATTCAGATATCGTGGTCTTAGGTCACCACATTCAGATTTCGTGGTCTTAGGTCACCACATTCACTTATCGTGGTCTTAGGTCACCACATTCACTTCCCCCTTTCATATAACCCACATGCCCCATATCATACATATCATGCATTAACATGCCAAATTCTTATTTCACATTCTTATAGTGTCATATGTGTGTCGTAACAGATATTTAACATAATCCTAGTAGGAGTAGGAAACGTACCTGAGTACTTTGTACCATAGCATCGTACTTTAGCCATATTCACATTCTTATACACATACTTATATTAAACATTGCCATAAAACTTATTAAGAAATAGTGTGGGGTACACACCTGATTCGCTTTAGCAAGTTCACTCCAGATCCCGAAAAGCTTGATCTAATGCCTTAAATCTTAAATCTCTACATTTGATCAATCACTTAATACTTAGTAAAGAGCCATTCAGCCATAAACCAAATCCCGATAGGATTAGTACACTTAAATCCTTACCTTCTTTGAGATTGATGTCTAATCAAATGCCGAAAACTTTGTATCATTCTTTCTTGAAATCGGCAATCACTAGATTACTTGAATAGATTAGTTTGGCTTTTAAATATTAATGAAACACATCTATTTACTCAACATAGCCTTGGCGAATGCTATAGATACTTAGAAGTTTAATAGGGGTTCTTCGATCATTAAAAGTTTCAAGTCTTCTATCCTAATTCACGAAAGCACATCCATTCCATAGTATCTCACATACACATTCCTCCTCGGACATTTCGTCTGCTCCTATCCTGTGGTATTCTCGTAATTTATCCTCTGAGGTATTTTCGTAATTTGTCAAGATAAGGTTCCTTAGAGATTTTGTTAATAAGGGTATTCGGTAATTTTGCATTCCGGGTATTTCAAAAATTTTAAAATCGAGGGTATTTTGATAATTAACTTGGTAAATTTGTAAATCTTGATAAATCAAGGGTACTTTGAATTTACAAAACTTGAGGGTCGCTTTGAGAATTTGTTTTCCAAATTAGTGTTGTTGCAAAAATTTTTGAAGATCGGGGTCGTTCGGTCATTTTGTAACTTCGGGTATTTTGGTAATTCTTGGTTAGAGGTAATTTAGTAAAAAATTTCTTTTTTTCCTTTCCATAATCGTGGTATTTTGATATTTTGTAAATTTAGGGTTCCTTTAAGCAAAGTAGTGAAATTTTATAAGAACTGGGTATTTGAAAATTTTCATAAACGAAGACATTTTGTAATTTTACCACTAGGCGTATTTTGTAATTTTTATAAATCGAAAATATTTTGAAAATTTTCCAAAATAAGTTTTGCTACTATTCAAGGGTAATTTGGTGATTATGAAACTAGGGTTTTCATAAAAAAATTACTAGCTAGTCCTTTCGGGTTTTAGTTGTGGTTTTAGCAGGTGTATAAATCCTCTTGGTTAGGGTGAACCGAGGCTACGCACTGTAGGATTTGAGTGGAGAGGAGGTGAGTCACGCTGATCGCTTAAATACCAAGCTCCCACGAAACCAATCCTAGACATGCGCACCATGGTTGCCACACCCTAACTCGGCGACTTAACCACAGGTTTGTTTAATTTAGGCATTTAAGTCTTATGTAATTGTTGGGGTAACTAGACCTAGGGTTCAAGTACTAAATCTCTATTCTATGTTCCATTTCTACCCTTCTACAAATCATAATATAAATCACACAAGAGATCGGAGTACTTACCTGGTGGACTTCGGGTCGGAGACTTAGTGGGCCATGCCAGAAAATCCTGCTTAATTCACAAAATCCCTTTTGGGCTTAACTTTGAAAACATTTTGGGCCTTAAACCCAATTCAGATATCGTGGTCTTAGGTCACCACATTCAGATTTCGTGGTCTTAGGTCACCACATTCAGATATCGTGGTCTTAGGTCACCACATTCACTTCCCCTTTTCATATAACCCACATGTCCCATATCATACATATCATGCATTAACATGCCAAATTCTTATTTCACATTCTTATAATGTCATATGTATGTCGTGAATGATATTTAACATAATCCTAGTAGGAGTAGGAAACGTGCACAGTACTTTGTACCATAGCATGGTACTTTAGCCATATTCACATTCTTATACACATACTTATATTAAACATTACCATAAAACTTATTAAGAAATAGTGTAGAATACACACGATTCGCTTTAGCAAGTTTACTCCAGATCTCAAAAGCTTGATCTAATGCCTTAGATCTTAAATCTCTACATTTGATCAATCACTTAGTACTTAGTAAAGAGCCATTCGCCATAAACC
Source organism: Gossypium rotundifolium (assembly GCA_025506655.1). Lineage (NCBI taxonomy): Eukaryota > Viridiplantae > Streptophyta > Magnoliopsida > Malvales > Malvaceae > Gossypium > Gossypium rotundifolium. The sequence continues at coordinate 181,665,991 of CP106722.1, read as the reverse complement.
AAATCCCAAAGGGATTAGTACACTTAAATCCTTACCTTCTTTAGATTGATGTCTAATCAAAGAAGAAAACATTCTGAGAAAGATCAAGTAAGGAGGATTGCAAGAGCCTCAAGTCGGGAATTAGAATGGGAGCCTATAGCGTATCCTTCTTTGTCAAAAACATTTACATCTGCAGGAATGATGTACCCAGGGAGAGATAATTCACGAAGCACGATGTTATTGATTGAAAGGGGTCTTCAGAACGTCAGTATAAATGTTATTGACAAAGGGGATGATGCAATTAAAGATGTTTCAATAATACACCCTTGTCCTCCTAGATTCTTTTTGAAAAATTAGACTGTTATGGATCTTCTTGTAGTTTCTAAGTCCTTTCTAGAGTAATGCTCAATGTTAACTCTCTCTTTTTTGTGCCCCTAAATAATAGTGAGATTCTTTTGTAAGAGCTTATGTTTACTCTTTATTATTTAAATGAACATTAATGGAGATGCATTTTGTTATAGTCTTTTCATTCTCATTAACTTCATAATTATTCCCTTTCTCACAGCCTGTCCTTACATGTATCTCATATCATGCCATAACATTATGTTTGTTGATTCTCATACATTGATGCTCCTCTATAGTTTTCTTTTCCATTCACCTTTCAGGTGCTCAGATATCAACGATATGAGTAATCCCATTATAAGTCCTAAAATCAATTTCGAGAAAGTTATTTGTTTAGGAGAATTCGAAGCTGAGGAAAATGTTAAAGATTATGTCTCGTCTCCTGACTTACTAAGAATGGAAGAACAAGAAGATAAACAGATTCTACCCCATCAAGAATCTGTTGAGACAGTAAACTTGGGAAATGAAGAAAAGAGGCAAGAAATGAAGATTGAGACCTCCATTTCAGAGAACACCAAACATGATTTGATCGCCTTGCTTCGTGAGTACAAAGATGTATTTGCATGGTCGTATGAAGACATGCCAGGGTTGAACGAGAATGTAATGGTCCATAGACTCCCACTGAAACTAGAATGCAAACCCATTCAACAGAAGCTAAGACGAATGAGACCTAAAATGTTGTTAAAGATAAAAGAAGAAGTCAAGAAACAATTTGATGATGGCTTCCTACAAGTCTCTAAATACCCAGAATGGGTAGCTAACATAGTCCCAGTACCGAAGAAAGACGGCAAGGTATGAATGTGCGTAGATTACTGCGTTCTAAATCGAGCAAGTCCTAAAGATAATTTTCCTTTCCACACATCGATACATCGGTGGATAACACAGCAAAACATTCATTGTTCTCTTTCATGAATGGATTCTCGGGTTATAATCAGATAAAGATGGCTTCCGAGGATATGGAGAAAACTACCTTCATAACGATGTGGGGGACATTCTGCTATAAGGTGATACCATTCAGATTAAAGAATGCTGGGGCAACATATCAGAGAGTCATGGTAATGTTGTTCTATGGCATGATGCACAAAGAAATAGAAGTCTATGTCGATGATATGATTGCGGGGAAAGAGAGCATGTTGGGAACCACAGGAAATTGTTTGAAAGACTAAGAAAGTTCCAACTAAAGCTTAATCTATCCAAGTGTATGTTTGGGCTACTTCGGGAAAATTACTAGGATTCATTGTCAGCGAGAGATGTATTGAGGTTAATCTAGATAAGATAAAAGCCATACAAGAACTACCACCTCCGCGTACACAAAAAGAAGTCAGAGGATTTTTAGGGACGTTGAACTACATCGCTCGATTCATTGCTCAACTTACCAACCAGTGTGACCCAATTTTTCGACTCATTTGAAAACATTATCCGAAAGAATGGAACGAGGAGTGCCCAGTGACTTTTGACAAGATAAAACAATATTTGTCTAGCCTCTCGGTGCTAGTAGCGCCAACTCTCCGAAGACCGTTAATATTGTATTTGACTGTGTTCGAAAATTCAATAGGTTGTGTACTAGGAAACATGATGAGTCGGGGAAAAGAGGAAAGACGATTTACTATCTCAGTAAAAAGTTCACAAGTATGAGGCAAAGTATTCGTCAATTGAAAAATTCGGTTGCGTTTTGGTTTGGGTAGTTCGGAGGCTTAGGCAATATATGTTGTATCATACGACGTGGTTAATTTTAAAGTTGGACCCAATAAAGTACATGATGGAATCACCTGCACTCTCAGGAAGAATGGCACGATGGCAGATTCTACTATCGGAGTACAACATCATATATGTCAGTCAAAAGTCAATAAAGGGGAGTGCGATAGTTGACTTCTTAGCAACTCGAGCAATGGAGGAATACAAGCCATTGAGATTTGATTTCCCAGACGAAGATTTGATGTGCATTACAGAAAAAGAGTGTGAGTCGTCAAAAGAGAAATCATGGAAGATGAGCTTTGATGGTGCATCGAATGCATTGGGGCATGAGATTGGAGCAGTTTTAGTGTCACCAGAAGGGAACCATTATCCGCTCACTGCCAGATTAAATTTCTTCTGTACCAATAACGTAGCGGAATATGAGACTTGCATCATGGGACTTCATGCATCTATTGAACAAAACATCAAAATCTTTGAGGTGTACGGGGACTCAACGTTGGTGATTTACCAAATCCGTAGAGATTGGGAAGTGAGAGATTTGAAATTAGTTAAATATCGCGATCTCATTGCAGAACTAATTAAAGAATTAAAAGAAGTGACTTTTAATTACTTCCCACGAGAAGAAAACCAATTGGTTGATGCCCTGGCCACTTTAGCTTCAATGTTCAAAGCAAACAGAGAAACGAAAATAATGCCTCTCCAAATAAGCATATATGAGGTCCCTGCACATTGTTTTAGCATTGAAAAAGAGATAGATGGACGGCCATGGTTCTATGATATCTTAGAATATGTCAAGAATCAAAGGTATCCCAAGCAAGCAAATGAGAACGGCAAAAGAACAATAAAAATAATGGCGGTGGGATTTGTCATTGATGGGGATATCCTGTACAAAAGAGGAAAAGATCAAGTGCTCCTGAGATACGTGGATGTTGTTGAAGCAAAAAGAATACTTGAAGATGTCCATGAAGGAATTTGTGGGACGCATGCTAATGGTTTCACTATGGCTAGGCAGATTATAAGACTCGATTATTACTGGCTGACGATGGAAAACGACTGCATTGTTACGCACGAAAGTGCCACAAATGTCAAATTTACGGCGATAAAATTAACGCAGCCCCTTCGCCCCTTCATGTCATGACTTCTCCGTGGCCTTTTTCTATTTGGGGCATAGATGTTATAGGGCCAATTTCTCCAAAAGCTTCTAATGGACACCGATTTATTTTTGTGGTTATAAATTACTTTACAAAATGGATAGAAGCCGCTTCGTTTGCTAATGCGACGAAGACTGCAGTTTGCAGATTCTTAAAAAAAAGAGATCATATGTCGATATGGTTTACCTGAGAGAATCATTTCAGATAATGCTTTGAATCTGAACAACAAGATGATGAAGGAAGCGTGTGAGCAATTTCAAATAAAACATCATAATTCCTCACCCTATCGCCCAAAAATGAACGGAGCAGTAGAAGCGGCTAACAAAAATATTAAGAGGATTATTGGGAAAATGACCGAGACATATAAAGACTAACACGAGAAGTTACCATTTGCTTTGTATGCATATCGTGCATCTGTACCAGAAGAGAATGATCACAGCCCATGACAAGAAGGTGCTGCCAAGAGAATTTGGCGAGGGAGAACTCGTACTGAGAAAGATTCTCCTAATACAAAAAGACTTTCGAGGAAAATGGGTACGAAATTGGGAAGGGCCGTACATTGTAAAAATGGTTTTATCGGATGGAGCTTTGATTCTCACTAAGATGGATGGGAAGGAGTTACCTAATCCAGTGAACTCAGATACTGTGAAGAAATATTATGCCTAAAAAAATAAAAATAAAAAGAGATCAAGATGAAAACCCGAAAAGGGCCTCTTGGTAAAAAAAGGAGAGGAAAAGAATAAAAAGAGATCAAGATGAAAACCCGAAAAGGGCCTCTTGGTAAAAAAAAGAAGAAAAGAAAAAAGAGATCAAGATAAAAACTCGAAAAGGGCGTCTTGATAAACAAAAAGGATTAGGATGAAAACCTGAAAAGGCGTCCTAATGAAGGGGGTTCGGACTTAAGAAGCAAGACATTTTGAACGGGGAGTCAAAGGACGAAGTTGTAATATTTAAAGCAGTCTCAGAAGCTCGAAATATTCTACACAAGAAGCCGTGCTCGAAAAGATCCAGGATGAAGAAACGTGGAGAAGTTCATGCGTTGAATATCTAGAGCATTTGTGACAATTGAATCTGCTTTCCTTTCTTTATAATGTTTTCTTTATTGAACTATTCCTTGTCAACTTTCTTTGATTGTTGCTTTTGAAATAAATATGAATGTGAAATATCCCTTTCATACTTACTTTTCCATTTTCATGCATCTCATGTATGGTTTATTTTAATAATAAATAGTGAAATGACATACTCTAAACAAAAGGAATGTTGAGCATTACCCGGATGAGAATTGGTAAGTACAAAAGCCTCAAAGCAAGGACAAAGTTCAACAGGGGGCAAAAGGGTGATATACAAGAAACACAGATCACTCGAGGACAAGTACAAAACCTGAAAGGAAAGTTAAAAGTCGAAGCAAGGAATACAGGTCATCATGAAAATCGTAACGAAAAGAGATATATGACAAACAAGCCCAAGGCGCATGGCATAATCATGTAAGCATAAAAGCATTTAGGACAAACACGTGCATATCATGATAACATAATGCATGACATATACAGGTACTCCAGTTGTAACATCCTGAATAGGGGCTATGCATTTCCAGTTTAATTGTATGAAATGACAAGTTTCAAGTACTATGAATAAATTTTTGATACTTTTGGAAACCTAGAAATGCATGAAAATGGAAATGGAAATGGAAATGGAAATGGAAATGGAAATGGACATTTTTGGAAACTTAGACATTTTTGGAAGCTTAGACATTTTTGGAAACTTAGACATTTTTGGAAACCTAAAGGAATTAGGAAAGTGAACATTTTGGAAACCAAACCAAAATAGGAAACTAAACATTTTGGAAACCAAACCAAAATAGGAAACTAAACATTTTGGAAACCAAGCCAAAATAGGAAACTAAGCATTTTGGAAACTTGGAAAATATAGAGCCGCGCGAAAATTTTAGGAAACTTAAAAATGACCCCAGAATGTCAAATTTAAGAGCCCAAAGGGGAGCTTAGGGCCAAGTGACCCCAAAAATATAAAGAACATAAAATTTGACCCAATAACGGACTTGGAAATGTGGCTGAAGATGCCACCTAAGGCCTGGAAATGGCCCAAATGCAAGAGGTTTTGGGCCTGAGTTTGAGTCATCTAGAAACAAATAAAAGAAATAAAATTTTGCCTCCATGAGTGGAGAGTTGGACGGCACAAGGAAGAGGAGTTTTTATTCAATAAAAACTCTTGGCTAATTAGGAGATTTGATGGAATTTCATAGTTGATAAAATTAAAACTTATCACAAATGAAGAGTTGGAGGATTTAGGGACTCTAAGACTAATAGTTTTACCAAAGAGAGAAAAGTAAAAGCCATTCTCTTCTCTTCATCTTCTTGTGAAACCTCCTAATCAAAGCAACAACAACTTTTTCTTTTGTCTTTAGCAATCCTCCTTGTCAAAGGTCTCTCCATCTCTTTTCTTTTCTTTTCTTTTCTTCTACTATCCTCTACAAAAGCCAAAACTTTGAGATCCCAAATAGTGCCATAGCCGAATATTAAAGAGATCATCCTGGATTCAAAAAGCGAGGTAAGTACATCAACATGCATTCGGCAAAAGGTTCCTTCCATAATTGAATAATAGTTCGAATCTAACAAGTGATTTCGCAGAATTAAAAATAAAGATCAACTTGGATTTGAGAACTTCAAGGTAAGTAAGTCTATACATTCTGCCAAGGCCAAATCTTAGTCAATTAGATCAAATTGATCAAAACTAACCTACTAAATCTAGGTGTTGGTAGATTATAAGGAAAAGGGAAGGTGAAGTTTTGGATTTAAAATCCATAAGGTAAGCCCCAAAGGTATTCGCCAAAGTTTATGTGATTACCTAGATTAGATCCGTAATTATTAAAAAGCGAAAACTAATTTATGTTGAAGTTTCAAGGTTGGCGAATATCAAGTGAAGGAAAACAAAGTTTCCGGATTTGAATAAACATCAAATCGGCATCAAAGGTAAGCCTCTTTACAAATCCTACTAGGATTTGGATATTATAACCAAAATAGAATTTATGCTAAGTAATATTTGATAAACCAAATGTAGGAATTAGGATCTAAACATTAGATCTTGCTTTCAAAATCTCAAGGAATCGCTAAACAAATCGGTGTGTATTCCACACTATTCTTAATAGTTTTATGGTTTAAATATGTTATATATGTTAATGTGAAAGTGAAAGAAAGTGGCTAAAGTGCCATATTATGGTACAAAGTATTGAGTACGTTTTCCTACTTCTACTAGGATTTGAAATAAATGTTATACAAGTGAAAAGTGATGTGAAAGTGAAATAAAATATGTTATGCATGATATTTATAATTTGGGGCATTCGGGATTTATGTGAAAGGGAAGAAGGTGTTGACTACGGTCTCACCAACGTTATAAGTGAAAGTGATGACTTGGTCTCACTAAGTGAATGTGACGACTTGGTCTCACTAAGTGGTAACCGGTTACATTACTGATGGTGGCTATGCCACAATTTTATCGATGGGCGATGAGCACGTCGACCGCAATGACGCCTTCGATGGAGTGTAGCGGAAGGAGGGTTGACTTAGTAGTCCCCACGGTGTGCAAAGTTGGTACGGGTGGAGTGTAGCGGATGGCATATAGGTTTGGGTTCGGGTTTGCATCATTACCTTGAAATTTTTATATGCATATGATTTTTATGGTGTGCCTATTTCTATTATGTTTAGTGTTGATTTACACACCGAGTCTATCGACTCACCCGTTGTGGGAATATGTTTGGGTGATGAGCAATAATGGACCGGACGATAGAACTTGTGGTGGCCATGATCGACTTGAAGTTCAATTTAGTTTGAATATTTATTTTATTTTAAAATCTTGTACAATTTATTATTTTGGGTTTCATTTTATGTAATAAGGCCATTGTGACGATTTTTTTTTATTTCTACTATAATTACTATGTTATGAGTTTAGGGCTTTATAAAGAGTAAGCCCACTTAGTATGAAATAAGTTTAAACATTTTGTCACTTAGGCGAATGGGTTTTGTTATAAAGATAAATTTGTTTTCAACTCAAGCCCAACCCACAACGAGCTATCTTCCAAAACTCATAGTTTTCAAAGTATTTGAATGAATTTGAACCAGGTTTACTTGAGGAACATACCAGATCCATCCATTCTCATGGGCCGGGTGTGGGTGTTTCGATTTAGTATCGAGCCAGCTTTCAAACTCTCGGCCTGTGGCCTAAGGCCCAAAACATTTTAAATAAGGCCAAATGGGTTTTATGAAAGTATTTTTTTTACAAATAGGCAGTATAAAGACATGGCCCTAAGTCTCCGACCATGATCCACAGTGTAAGTACCCCTAACTCTATGTGTGATTACATGATTTATATAAGGGTAGAAAAGGCATGGAGCGTAGAATAGCATGATAGGAATTTGAACCTAGGATTAGACTACTCAAACACAAACACATAAGATTTAAGGCACTAAACCAACCTATGACTAAGTCAATTAAGCTAGGGTGTGGCAACCATGGTACGCATGTCTAGGAGTGGATCTGAAGAGCTTGGTATTTAGCGGTTCTAGTGACTCACCTCCTCTTCTCGAATCCTACAGTGCGTAGCTTCGGTTCACCCTAACCTAGAGAACTTAGCGGGTGTGGCAACCCAGACGCATGTCTAGGAATGGTTTGAGTGGGAGCTTGGTATTTAAGCGATCAGCGTGACTCACCTCCTCTCCACTCGAATCCTGCACAGTGCGTAGCTCTGGTTCACCCCGACCAAGAAGGCTCGGTCATAGGCTAAACTCAATAACTAAAACCCAGAAAGGAATTAGCCATTTTTTTAACACTTAATATTAAAATTCTTAAATCACTTTCTTTCTCTTATCCTTAATTCACGAAAACTATTTCAGTACACAATTATTTTCGAAAAATTTTTGATCCATACAAATTACAAAAATGTCCTTAGTGGTAAAATTACCAAAGTGCCATTGGTTTATAAAATGATTCAACTGCTCAACAGTTTTACCAAAATTTTATTATTTTATAAAAATTCCAAAAGCCCTAACTTGCAAAATATCAATATACCTTGATTTATGGAAAATTACAAAATTTCCCTAACTCACTAAAATTTCCAAAATGATCCGAATTTCAAAATTTACGCAACATTCCCATTTTGAAGGAACAATTTTGAAAAGAACCCTCGAGTTTTACAACTTTTGAAATACCACGATTTATTAAATTTTACAAATTTACCGATTTGTAAAATTACCAAAATACCCCGAGGTTAAAAACTACCAAAATAACCCCATTTAAAATTTTCCAAATTACCTAGACTTTAAAATTTTCAAAACACCAAGGAACGTTTTCTTACGAAAAAATTACGAAAATGCCCTTGTAGGACAAAACTACGAAAATACCCCGGGTAGAGAAAACAACAACAACAACAAAAACTACAACGTTTCTCTGAATGAACTAAGGTTCATAATTGATTGATGGATGAATGAGTGAATGTGAAGACTGTGTGCGTGTATGAATACGAAAGAACCACTTCTAAAATTCTTGCCATAAAACTCCTTCGCCGATAAATAAGTGAAACAAAGACTAATCCATAAAATTTCTTAATCAGATCTCAACGCTAGAAAATGAGTTCTAGAGGACGCGATTAAATCAAGGACGCAGTAGAGAAAGAATAAGCGTGTCGAAACCCGTTAGATCGGTCAAGGTTCGACAATGAGTTACCACCGCCACCACCACCCCAGTTAATGTCGAAGGCGGTGCTCGAGGCGGGGATGAGGCATGTCGCAGCCATGTTGCAGTATTGGAAATAGTGGTGGCGTGGGTGGAAATTCGAGAGCTCAAATCTGCACCGAGTGACTCAGAGCCAGCGGGCCAAGGTATTAGTAGAGTGTCCGGTGTGGCACCCAGATCTGCCGAGTATTGGTTGGAAGCAACCGAACGTATTATGGATGAACTCGACCGACCCACGAGGAGAAGTTGAAAGGGATGGTAGCCTGCTTACGTGATGAAGCATACCAATGATGGCTAACTGTTTCAGTGATGGTGCCACGCGGAGGATCGGCGTGGGAGTATGCTAAGGAGGCATATCGGAAGAAATATGTCGGCACTTCGGTATATTGATGAGCGTGAAAGCTTTCCTAGGACTAGTTAGGGGAACAAATCGGTGGCGACATATGAAATTTGAATTTACGAGGTTAAGCCGATATGCTCGAGGAGTAGTCGCGACCGAACATGAACGCATGTGTCCGTTTGAGGACGGATTAAGGGACGACCTAAGGTTATTGATCGCTCCACATCGGAGAGGAGTTCTCCACGTTGGTTGAAAAGGCTAAGGTAGTGAAGGAATCAAGGACTCGACTAGCGAACTCGGCGAGGAATAGACCCAAGAGAGGTTATGGATCGTCGAGAAATGTGCGAAAAAGGCCCGTAGGCGAGGGTCGAAGGTTGACAAGTTGATACCGGAGGCGATGTCGTCCTTGTGAGTATTGTAGAAGGAAGCACTCAGGTGAGTGTTGGAAAAAGATAAGAGCATGTCTTAAATGTGGGTCTAAGGACCATATGCTCAAGGACTGTCCAAAGATATCAGATGATGACGACCAACAACTTAGAATGTTAATCAGTGGTAGGGAGGGACTGACCTCAACGAGGTCGAGGTTCAATAATGAGGTAATAGTCTTGGCGGAGGGCGTGGCGAAGGTGCCACCAATACTGAAGCAAGACAGTCGGGTTTGATTTATGCGGTTCGCCGTAGGGAGGATGAAGACGCATGGGATGTCATAACCCAGACGTTCCTCATTCATAGTAAACCCTATTATGCTTTAATTGATGTGGGCTCGACCCATTCTTATGTTACTGTAGTGTAGTTGAGACACTAGGCCTAGACTCTGAACTTTCGATAAAGAGATGACGGTAGTAAGCCCATTAGGCCAAACTATAGTGGTAAATAAGATCTTCGGGATATACCCTAGAAATTGAGGAGTGAGCTTTGGTGACCTAATGGAATTACCTTCGAGAATTTGACCTTATACTTGGTATGGATTGGTTAGTTGAACACCGAAATGTGTTGGATTGTGCGGCTAAGCGAATGGAACTAAGGACCCCGAGGATGAGGTGGTCATTATGATAGGAGAGAAAGAACCATTTGACTAATGTAGTTTGGTGCTTAAAATTTGAAAGGATGGTGCGTAAAGGTGCGAGGCGTTCTTAGCCTTTGTAAATCGTTAGATGGAAATGAGGAAGGTGTCAAAGGAGTCGAGCAGAAGGGACTTGAGGATGTGTTTTCGGATGAATTACGTGAATACCCCGGATAGAAGTTGAATTTGGAATAGACCTACTACCAAGAACAAGCGCACATGTCAATTGCTCCATACCGAATGGCGCCAAAGGAAATAGTGGAGCTTAAGGCTCAAATCCAGAATTATTGGATCGTGGGTTTATTCGCCCAAGTGTGTCTCCATGGGAGCACCGGTCTGTTGTGAAGAAGGGCGGAACTATGCGTATGTGCATAGACTATCGTCAATTGAATAGTGACCATCAAGAACAAGTATCCCTTGCCAAGGATCGATGACTTGTTCGATCACCGAAGGAGCCGCAGATGTTTCGAAGATCGATTCTGGTCGGGATACCATCGATTGAAGGTGAAGGAGGTGATATCCATAAGACCGCTTTTAGGACAAGATATGGTCACTTTGAGTTTGTAGTAATCTTGTTTGGGTTGACAAACGCTCCACCAGCGTTCATGAATATGATGAATCGAGTGTTCCAACCTTACTTAGACATGTTTGTTGTGGTATTCATCGATGATATCTTGGTATATTCTAAGTCTGAAGAGGAGCATGATGAGCATCTCCAGATTGTGTTACAAGTATTAAGGGAGAAGAAGCTTTATGCCAAATTCAGCAAGTGTGAATTTTGGCTTAGAAGTTGCTTTCTTAGGACACGTGGTGTCTGCCGAAGGAATAAGGGTGGATCCTAAGAAAATCGAAGCGGTGTTGGATTGGAAACCACCTAAGTCTGTGGCAGAGATTCGTAGTTTCTTAGGATTGGCAGGCTATTACCGAAGGTTCGTGGAAGGATTCTCGTCGATAGCCGCACCATTAACAAAATTGTTGAGGAAGGAAGTACCCTTTGTGTGGACAGATAAGCAATGAAAGAGTTTTGGAAAACTTAAAAAGGTATTAACGGAAGCTTGATGTTGATTCACTTTGAGGCGGAAAGGATTTTGTAGTATCTTGTGGCGCTTCACATACGGGGTTAGGATGTGTTCTTATGCAAGATGGAAAGGTAGTCGCTATGCATCCCGGCAGCTTAAGGCCGCATGAGGTGAATTACCCAACCCATGACTTGGAATTGGCAGCAGTGGTTTTCGCTCTCAAGGTGTGGAGGCATTATCTGTATGGAGAAAGGTCAGTGATCTACACAGACCACAAAAGTCTCAAGTACCTGTTGACTCAAAAGGAGTTAAACTTGAGACAACGAAGGTGGGTGGAATTACTGAAAGACTATGACTGTTCGATAGAATATCATCCGGGCAAGGCAAATGTAGTAGCTGATGCTTTAAGTAGGAAGGTTGTGACGGACCTAAGAGCAATGTTCGCTCATTTAAGCTTATATGAGGATGGAAGCTTGTTGGCGAGTTACAAGTCAAGCCAACATGGTTGAAGGAAGTGAAAGAGGACGGTTGGTTGATGAAGATTTAAATGTTAAGCTACAAAAAGCAGAGCAGAGAGTTGGAGGACTATGAGATTAATGATGAAGGAGTATTATGCTACAAAGGAAAAGTCAGTATGCCAAGAGACAAGGAGTTAAGACGAAGATCCTTGAGAAGTGCATAGTAGCCCTTATGCTATGCATCCCGGAGGCATTAAGTGTCATGAAATTTAAGAGAACAATTTTGGTGGCGGATCTTAGCGAGAAGTTCTGAATTTGTGGGAAGATGTCGGACGTGTCGACAAGTTAAGGTTGAACACCAAGTTCCATCGGGATTGCTTGACCAATCCAGATTCCACATGGAAGTGGGAAAGAATTACCATGGACTTCGTTAGTGGGCTTCCTTACGCCTACTAAGAAGGACTCGGTATGGGTTCTGATGAACCGTTTGACTAAGTCCACACATTTTATCCAGTGAAGAATAGACTATCCCTTCAAAAGCTAGCCAAGTTATATGTGGCGAAATTGTGAGGTTACATGGAGTACCAATGTCGATCATCTCCGATAGAGACCCAAGGTTTACGTCTCGATTTTGGAAGGCACTTCATCAAGCTTTAGGCACCAAGTTGGATTTCACTACGCCTTTCATCCACAATCGACGGGCAATCAACGCAGTAATACAAGTGTTGGAGGATATGTTGAGAGGATGTGTGATGGATTTTCGAGGAAGTTGGGAGGACTACTTGCCTTTAGCGAGTTCGCCTACAACAACAGTTATCGAGCTAGCATTGAATGGCACCGTATGAAGCATTATGCAGACGGAAGTGTCGTACTCCTACTTGTTGGACCGAGTTAGGAGAACGTCGAGTTTTGGGACCGAGATAGTGGCGAAAATGAAGAGAAGGTTGAAATAATTCAAACACGGTTAAAGAAGCCTCGAGATAGACGAAGTCTTATGCCGACCTCAAGCGGAAGGAACTAGAGTTTGAAGTAGGAAACCAAGTGTTTCTAAAAGTCTCACCATGGAAGAAAGTGATGAGGTTTGGTGGAAAGGAAATTAAGCCCAAGATTTATCGGGCCCTATCGGTACTAAAGCGAGTGGGACCGGTGGCATACCACTAGAGTTGCCACTTGGAGTTGCAACAAATGCATGACGTGTTCCATGTGTCCATGCTACGTCGTTCTTGATCGGATCCTCTCACATAGTACCGGAGAAGAAGTGGAGCTAAGGCGGACTTAACCTACGAGGAAGAGCCAATTGATTACGGGCGTGGCGTGAAAGTACTACTGAGGAAGTCGGTTCCTCTAGTTAAAGCATTGTGGCGCAATCATGGATCGGAGGAAGCTTTGTGGGAGCGAAGAGGCAATGAGACAACAATACCCTCAATTGTTTAGTTAGAAAATTTCGAGGACGAAATTTTGTTTAAGGGGTAGAATCGTAACATCTGAATAGGGCCTATGCATTTCGGTTTAATTGTATGAAATGACAAGTTTCAAGTACTATGAATAAATTTTGATACTTTTGAAACCTAGAAATGCATGAAAATGGAAATGAAAATGGAAATGGAAATGGAAATGGAAATGGAAATGGACATTTTGGAAACTTAGACATTTTGGAAACTTAGACATTTTTGGAAACCTAAAGGAATTAGGAAAGTTAACATTTTGGAAATCAAACCAAAATAGGAAACTAAACATTTGGAAACCAAACCAAAATAGGAAACTAAACATTTTGGAAACCAAGCCAAAATAGGAAACTAAACATTTTGGAAACTTGGAAAATCTGAGCCGAAAATTTTAGGAAACTTAAAATGACCCGGAATGTTGAATTTAAGAGCCCAAAGGGGAGCTTAGGGCCAAGTGACCCAAAAATATAAAGAACATAAAATTTGACCCAATAACGGACTTGAAAATGTGGCTGAAGATGCCACCTAAGGCCCTAGGAAATGGCCCAAATGCAAGAGGTTTTGGGCACGAGTTTGAGTCATCTAGAAACAAATAAAAGAAATAAAATTTTGCCTCCATGAGTGGAGAGTTGGACGGCACAAGGAAGAGGAGTTTTTATTCAATAAAAACTCTTGGCTAATTAGGAGATTTGATGAAATTTCATAGTTGATAAAATTAAAACTTATCACAAATGAAGAGTTGGAGGATTTAGGGACTCTAAGACTAATAGTTTCGGCCAAAGAGAGAAAAGTAAAAGCCATTCTCTTCTCTTCATCTTCTTGCCGAAACCTCCTAATCAAAGCAACAACAACTTTTTCTTTTGTCTTTAGCCGAATCCTCCTTGTCAAAGGTCTCTCCATCTCTTTTCTTTTCTTTTTCTTTTCTTCTACTATCCCTCTACAAAAGCCAAAACTTTGAGATCCCAAATAGTGCCATAGCGAATATTAAAAGAGATCATCCGAGATTCAAAAGCGAGGTAAGTACATCAACATGCATTCGCAAAAGGTTCCTTCCATAATTGAATAATAGTTCGAATCTAACAAGTGATTTCAAAGAGAATTAAAAATAAAGATCAACTTGGTTTGAGAACTTCAAGGTAAGTAAGTCTATACATTCGCCAAGGCCAAATCTTAGTCAATTAGATCAAATTGATCAAAAACTAACCTACTCAGAAATCTAGGTGTTGGCCGATTATAAGGAAAAAGGGAAGGTGAAGTTTTCGGGATTTAAAAATCCATAAGGTAAGCCCCTAAAGGTATTCGGCCAAAGTTTATGTGATTACCTAGATTAGATCCGTAATTATTAAAAAGCCAAAACTAATTTATGTTGAAGTTTCAAGGTTGGCGAATATCAAGTGAAGGAAAACAAAGTTTCGGGATTTGAATAAACATCAAATCGGCATCAAAGGTAAGCCTCTTTACAAATCCTACTAGGATTTGGATATTATAACCAAAATAGAATTTATGTTAAGTAATATTTGATAAACCAAATGTAGGAATTAGGATCTAAACATTAGATCTTGCTTTCAAAATCTCAAGGAATCGCTAAACAAATCAGGTGTGTATTCCACACTATTCTTAATAGTTTTATGGTTTAAATATGTTATATATGTTAATGTGAAAGTGAAAGAAAGTGGCTAAAGTGCCATATTATGGTACAAAGTATTCAGGTACGTTTTCCTACTTCTACTAGGATTTCGAAATAAATGTTATACAAGTGAAAAGTGATGTGAAAGTGAAATAAAAATATGTTATGCATGATATTTATAATTTGGGGCATTCGGATTTATGTGGAAGGGAAGAAGGTGTTGACTACGGTCTCACCAGCGTTATAAGTGAAAGTGATGACTTGGTCTCACTAAGTGAATGTGATGACTTGGTCTCACTAAGTGAATGTGATGACTTGGTCTCACTAAGTGGTAACCGGTTACATTACGATGGTGGCTATGCCACAATATTATCGATGGGTGATGAGCACGTCATTGCAATGACGCCTTGATGGAGTGTAGCGGAAGGAGGGTTGACTTAGTAGTCCCCACGGTGTATGCAGGTTGAGTACGGGTGGAGTGTAGCGGATGGCATATAGGTTTGGGTTCGGGTTTGCATCATTACCTTGAAATTTTTATATGCATATGATTTTTATGGTGTGCCTATTTCTATTATGTTTAGTGTTGGTTACACATGAGTCTATCGACTCACCCGTTGTGGGAATATGTTTGGTGATGAGCAATAATGGACCGGACTGGCAGAACTTGTGGTGGCCATGATCGACTTGAAGTTCAATTTAGTTTGAATATTTATTTTATTTTAAAGTCTTGTACAATTTATTATTTTGGGTTTCATTTTATGTAAAAAGGCCACCGTGATTTATTTTTTTATTTCTACTATAATTACTATGTTATGAGTTTAGGGCTTTATAAAGAGTAAGCCCACTTAGTATGAAATAAGTTTAAACATTTTGTCACTTGAAGCGAATGGGTTTTGTTATAAAGATAAATTTGTTTTCAACTCAAGCCCAACCCACAACGAGCTATCTTCCAAAACTCACGATTTTCAAAGTATTGAATGAATTTGAACCGGGTTTACTTGAGGAACATACCGGATCCATCCATTCTCGTGGGTAGGGTGTGGGGTGTTTCACCATAAAGTAAGAGGTTTTGATGATAGTTTATCTTGAATCAAGGAAAAAAAGACATCCGAAGTTCCACGGATGATATGTTTTGAAATTCTGATATTTTTAAAAAAAATCAACTCATATTGCGAGAGGTGAATTGAGCTTCGGTCACACGCTGAGGTATTTTTCAATTTCTATTTTTTAAAAAAATCAACTCATATTGCGAGAGGTGAGTTGAGCCTCAGGTCACACGCTGAGGTATTTTTCAATTTCTGTTTTTCAAAAAAATCAACTCATATTGCGAGAGGTGAGTTGAGCCTCAAGTCACACGCTGAGGTATTTTTCAATTTCTATTTTTCAAAAAAATAAAAATAGAAAAAATCAACTCATAGTGCGAGAGGTGAGTTGAGCCTTAGGTCATATGCCGAGGTATTTTCAATTTCTATTTATTTCATTTCAGTTTTTTCCAAAAAAATCAACTCATAATGCGAGAGGTGAGTTGAGCCTCAGGTCACACGTTGAGGTATTTTTCAATTTCTATTTTTCAAAAAAAATTAACCCATATTGCGAGAGGTGAGTTGAGCCTCGAGTCACACGCTGAGGTATTTTCAATTTCTGTTTTTCAAAAAATCAACTCATATTGCGAGAGGTGAGTTGAGCCTCGAGTCACACGCTGAGGTATTTTCTGTAATAGCCTAAATTTCAGTTATATTAGAAATAGTGGTTCGAGACCATCAAATCTGATAAATGAACTCATAGATTGTATTATTTAATATTTACGAGCCAAATGTAGCTTTTAAAAGATTTTTGAAATAGTAAATTGTGTTTTATAAAGATTTATTTGGTCAAGAAATCGAGAAAAGAGGTATCGAGATCTCGGTGTTATAAACCGAGACAAAAATATTTTATGAATATTTACAGAATTTTAATAAAGTGGTATAAAAATTTCGTTAGGAAATTTTGACGTTTGGGTGGTTAATAAAATAAAAAGGACTAAATTGAAAAAGGTGTAAAAGTTGCTAGAAGGATTAAATAGCTTAATTGTCAAATGTGGAAGGACCTAAAGTGAAAATAAGCCCAAAGGAGATATTTTGGGCGGCAATAGCTGAGAAAAATCAGGAAATGGCTGAAATAAGGGTAAAATTGGAAAATTATCAAAATTAATTAAATAAATATGGGACCAAATTGGAATATCTAGAATTCTCTTTATTTCTCTTCATTTTCATCAGCTGAAAAATAGTCATGGAAGAGGGTTCAAGCTGGTTTTCATACTCTGGCTTCATGTAAGTTTAATTCTTGCTTTCTCCTTGAAATTTCTATGTTTTGAACTTTTACAATTGGGTCCAACTTAGTATGTCATTAGTTTTTGATTCTATGGCAAATTTTAAAGTTTCTATGGATGAGTGCTGGAATAATATGATGAAAAATATAGAATTGAAGCTTTAATTTTGATATATGGTGATTTTATCAAGTAAAATTGATGGAAATTGGTTATAGGACCTAATTGTGAAAGAGTTGAAATTAAGGCCTAATGTTAAAATTTTGATTTTCAAAGGTTATGAAGTAGTTTAAAATGATAGAGAAAAGTATTAAATGAGAAAATTAGCTCAATTGAGGGGTTAATTGAGTAAGGACTGAATTGTATGAATTGTGGAATTTGGGACAAAATAGAAATCAACATGTTACACTAAAGCAGTTTTGGACAGCAGCAGTTGTCTAATTTTGAAAAATCACCAAAAATGGTATAAATTGAATTAGAAGTTGAGTGAGATATAGAATTAAAGCTTATTGAGTTTATTTTCATATAAAAGAAACAGAGCAAGCAAAGGAAGTCTACATTTTAAGATATTTAAATTATAGTAAGACTGGTTTAGAATAACTTCGTGAGCCCCTATTCTTACTTTATAAATTCACTAAAATTGTACAAAAAGAATTATGCATTATAATTTATATGTCTGTATTCCTTAGTGAGCCTATTTTCATTAGAAATAATCGGAACCACTATATGAAAATTGTACTATGAGATAATTGATTTTTAGTGAAGAGAGGTCAGAGCAGTAGGACTGTGTAACAGGGGAGAACTTAACTAATAAACTGTACTAATTGGCCATACCAAAAATTTCGTAAATATTATGGTAAGAAGATATGTGAGTCTAGTTTCAAATAAAATTTACGGATCTTAATTTGGAGTTCTGTAGCTCAAGATAAAAATAATTTAGTGACTATGACACGAATGGATAACTTGAATATTCACATAAGTAAATAGTGAAAATAATAGATAATGTTACTTACAAGTGTGTTGTTTATACTAAGGATGTGGATGGAGAGGAGGAGGAAAATAATAAATGAATGACTTGTGTATAAATTGATCACATGCTCGATTATAATTGATAAACGTTGAGGTAGAAATGATATAATGTTTTATTTCAAATATTTATTATGAAACTAAGATTATCGTTATGGTATAAAAATCGAATTGTAAGTTCATGTAACTTGAATTATATTCTTAAATGCTTGAAATGTATGTTATTGATATGAATATAATTTGAATGTTCATTGTATGAAAGTTGATTGAAACATTGATATATTTGATAAAAAGTGGAAGAAATCCGGTTGAATGAAAGAGAAATTGATGGATCTCTGAAAAGGAATTGACGGTAAAAAGGATCTAGCCCTTACGGGTGATCCTATCCCAATATAGCCCTCCAAGAATATGTATGAAAAGGATCTAGCCGGACGGGTGATCCCGATATAGCCCTCCAAGAATATGTGGAAAATGAATTTAGCCGGACGGTAATCAATTAGGTGCAATTTAGCTTTGACTGTAATTCAGATCCAAGCTCATTAGAGTAATTGTCGTTGCAGGAGATTTAGCTCGACTAGTAATCCGACAATACTCTATGAGTTTATATTCTGAGGATTTAGCTTTGATGTAATCCATTGTAAGGATGAGGTTCATGGAGTGTGCTCTCTTACTGGGATTTAGCTTGGACCGGTAATCCATTGTAAGGATGAGGTTCATGAGTGTGCTCTCTGAAATGGAAATGTGCCCACATGAACATGAATTGACGGACTGGATTTGTACACTAAAGTGTACCTCTGAAAATCCATCGAAAATTCCAAGAAATTCAACGGGATAAATATGGAAAAATATTAAGGAATGGAAATCATGATATATATATTATCGATATAAGGAAATACGAGTTGATGAGACATGAGCGTAGAACTTGGTTGACGAATGAGTTCATTTGTGATTATATATTTGTACATCCTTGAGTCTATTATCTGTATGAATTGGTATTCCAAATGAGTTAATGAGAAGAGTTCTAATATGAAATAATCTTAATTCTAAATGAAATATTATGAAAACGTATTTGAAATACATTGGTATGTCTTGTATATGTTATTTGAGTTCATAATGTGTAAAGTAATGTATGTGAAAATATGAGATGATGATACTGTACATGGAATTTATTGGTGGATACGTATATCCAAATTTATATGATGATTGTAGTGAACATTGAAATTGGGCTCAATAAGTGATTTGTCACTTTAAATTGTGATTGGCAGGAAGGGTTAGTGAATTTCATGTTTATGAATTGTTACATGTCTTTGTCAAAATACGAAGAAATGATGGTAATTGATACATGGAAATATGAGACTATACATATAAAAACATGGAATATGTTTGATAAATGTGTTCATTCATAATTATAAAATTGTGCATCTCTAGTGAACTATATGTGTAAAGATGATGTTTCAAATGATTTGATAAGTAAAACTCAAATATGAAGTAGTTTGAAACCAAGATAATTTGTTATAAAAATATATATGAAATACGAGAGGTGTGATTGTTATATGTTATATGAATACATAGTGTGAAAAAGTACAAGTACAAGAGAAATTTAATGAGAATTGAGCCGATATACATTTCTTGTTATTTATATGAAGTGTACGACTAACAAATGGTATTAAGTATAAGGCTCATTGAATATCTTAAATTGGTTTTGTATGTATTAAATGTGGGTGAAGAATAAGGATCAAATGAGTGAGAAATATGGCATGGAAAATAACCTAATTTGTGAAAATTAACTTTACCCCACGGCCTAGCAACACGGCGTGTACTAAGGCCGTGTGACTCAAGTTCCTTCATAGACGCAAGTCAAAGAGTTATCTGACCCAAAGGCACGGTCATGTGAGCCACACGGCGCGAGAGCTTTGTAAATGAGATAAACTTAGGGATTTTGCGAAAAATTTCATACGATTCTGATTCAATCCCGACCCAATCCCAATGCATGATTTGGACTCCAATGGTCTGTTAAAGGAAATTTCTATAATCAATTTTGATATTTGAGCGATAAATGGTTTAAATCATCTGTAAGTGTTCCGTACTCCTCGGTAATGCCTCGTACCCTGTTCCGGCATCGAATACGTGTAAGGGGTGTTACATTTTCAATTTCTGTTTTTCAAAAAAATCAATTCATATTGCGAGAGGTGAGTTGAGCCTCAGGTCACACGCTGAGATATTTTTAATTTCTGCTTTTCAAAAAAAATCAACTCATATTGCGAGAAGTGAGTGTAACATCCCTTACCCGAGACCGTTGCCGGAGTCGAGCACGAGGCATTACTAAATTTAACTATTAATTCAGGCCATAAAAATTGAAACTGTTCATCTACATCACAGTCACTAAATTATTTATATCTGGAGCTACGAAACTCCAAATTAAGATCCATAAACTTTTCTTGAAAGTAGACTCATATATATTTTTACTATAATTTTTCCAGAATTTTTCATGTGGTCAATTAGTACAGTTTACTTATTAAAGTTTCCCCTATTATACTGTTTGACTGTTCTGACCTCTTTTCACTACAGAATCCAATTTCTCTTTGTACAGAATTCATATGACCTTCTTATTTAGTTTATTTGAAATAGACTCATTCAGGATTCCATGCACATAAACTATATCCCACAATTATTTTTTACAATTTCTAATGATTTTTCAAAGATAGAATAGGGGATCAAGTAATCATTCTAAACTAGTCTCACAAAAATTCAAGTATCTCAAAATATACGAATAATCTGTTATGTTTCTTTTATATGAAAATAGATTCAATAAGCTTCAATTCCATATCTTATTCACTTTTTAATTTCATTTATTCTATTTTTGGTGATTTTTCAAAATCACATCACTGCTACAATTCAAAAACTGTTTCATTGCAAAACATTGTTAACTAGTTTATAACATTTTTACTCCATTTCATTTAAACTCTATACATGCCATATAAATCTTTAAACATAAAACGAAAACTACCGGAATTGATCTGGATTGTGAGCTTTGCTGTGATGATCCAATCTACCAACCTCTCTTTAATTCAATCTACATAAAAATGTCAAACACACACAAGTAAGCTTATTGAAGCTTAGTAAGTTCATAGGTTTAAAAGTAATGCTTACCACACATAATATTTCCAAACAATAACAAAACATTTACTAAAGTTCCCTGCCATTCACAACCGTTGTTAAAATACTTCACATAGTTGAGCTCAACATTAACAACTACTCAATCTCTTCCATTTGATTCACTCCTTTTATATTACTTATTATCAAATTAGGAAACGTCTTACGAATTTGAGTACGTCGTTGCTCAGTTTCACGTTTCACAACTCAGTATGGTTAATACCATACCTACATTTCACAACTCAGTATGGATGATACCATACCTACATTTCACAACTCGGTATGGATGATACCATACCTACATTTTATACTTTGCCATGGATTGACCATGGTCTTATCCGTCAATTCATCTCATGTCACGATACGAACGTACTCAATTCTGCGTTTTTTCTAATTTAAATTACCGCCTTTATTCTTTCATTTTATCATAATTTTCATAATTCCACAGCAAATTCATATTTAACAGCACATTATATCATTCAATCCTTCACAAATAAACATATAAATTCAACCATATGAACTTACCCAACTAATTTGTTGAAGATATTGAAATTTAGGGACTACTCTGCAACTTTTTCTTTTCCTCATTCTTCTTTGGATTCTTGATCTGTAATGTACAATAGTTTCACTCATTATCATTTATTTCATTTCTATTTCTCTTCATAATTTATGCTCTTTAATTTTTGAAATTGCACTTTTACCCCAAAATTTATAGTTTTTACAATTTAGTCCCTGCTCAATTCAGCCATCAATTGAACTAATTTTTCTCAATAAACACTTTATTCTATTATTACAACCTATTTTACAACCTTTGATATTCTGAATTTCAACACCAACCTCTAATTCACAACTTTTCATAATTAGGTCCTAAAATCAATTTCTAACTAAATATTCCATCAATTAAACCCCTAATTCATCAATTTGATCCACACAACTCATGTTCAAAAATCTAAGAATTTCCAAAATTTCAACTTAACTCAACAAAACTTTGTTCTAAAACTTGTAAAGCATCAAAATTAAAAGAAAATGGCTAAATTAACTTACCTATTAAATACCCAAGCTTCAAACTTTAAATTTTCCCATTTCTTCTTTCTTTTCTTTTTTCTTTCTTTCTCTGCTCTCTATTTCGTTTTGGGTTTCGGTTTCTGTTTCTATCTCTTTTCTATTCTTTCTCCTTTTGTTTGTTTATATATATAATAATATAATATAATAATATAATAATATACATTATAATTAATATATATTATATATATACACGTTTTAACTGAAAAAAATCTCAGATTTTTTCATACTTAAACCGCCTCAACATTTTAAAATGGCATAATTGCCTTTTTAGTCCTTTTATTTTCTTTAATATATAATTAAACTTTTACACCTTTTTCAATTTAGTCTTTTCATTTAATTACATACCCAAACGTTAAAATTTCTCAACCAAACTATAATAATAACTTAATGACACTCCATAAATATTTTTAGAAATATTTATGGCTCACTTTATGAATTCGAGGTCTCAATACCTCTTTTTGGCCCAATTTTTTTCTAATTAATTCTTTTAATTCACCAAATTCACCAATCCACAAATTCTTCTAAATTCTCACTTGACTCATAAATATTAATTTACTATCTTATTCAATCTTACATGTCGGATTTAGTGATCTCATATCACCATTTCCGACACCACTAAAAATTAGGCTGTTACAGTGAGTTGAGCCTCAGGTCACACGCTGAGGTATTTTCAATTTCTGTTTTTCAAAAAAAATCAACTCATATTACGAGAGGTGAGTTAAGCCTAAGGTTCGCTGAGGTATTTTTCAATTTCTGTTTTTCAAAAAAATCAACTCATATTGCGAGAAGTGAGTTGAGCCTCGGGTCACACGCTAAGGTATTTTCAATTTTTGTTTTAAAAAAAAAATCGACTCATATTGCGAGAAGTGAGTAGAGTCTCAGGTCATACGCTGAGGTATTTTTAATTTTTATTTTTCAAAGATCAACTCATAATCCGAGAGGTGAGTTGAGCTTCGTGACGCATGCCGAGCTATTTTCGATTTCTATTTTTCAATAAAGAATAAAGATTGAACAATCGAACAAAATTTAGTGCTTTAAAGTCTTTGTTTTATCCCTGTTTCACAGCAATAAGCAAAGAGGGCCAGCTGTAAGCACTAAATTTTGTCCGGATCAATATTCGTGTTTAATTTTCAAATTTAAAAAAAATTGAAAAAAATACAAAAATAAAAATTGCATTTTAACCCCTCAAAATTTTCCAAAATTATATTTTGACCCCTCAACTTTTCCAAAATTATATTTTTACCCCTTATCTTTTTCAAAATGACCTTTTAATCCCTAAACTTTTCCAAAATTACATTTTGACCCCTAATCTTTCTCAATATTATACTTCGACCTTGCCAATTTCACTACATTTGCAGTGTGATCCTTATGTCAGAAAATCCCCAAAAATCCGGTGGATTTCGCACACCTACCCCCCGATTTTTCGGCCACAAGCTTAAGGGGTGGCCTCCCTTCCCCCTAGCCACCTAATACCTGCAAAAAACACACTATAAAAGAGGGAAATCAACCAAAAAGAAACCCCCAACAACAAAAAAAAAGGGAACCCCAAAAAAAAGCAAAAAAAAGAGAGGAAAAGAGGAGAAAAAAGAGAGAAGAAGAAAAAGAGAAGTAGGAGAGGAGAGCATCTCACCACCGGCGGAGGAGACGGAGTCGACGGCGGCGGTGGTTGGAGAAGAATAAGAAAGAAAAAGAAGAAAGGAGAAGAGGGAAGAAGAAGAAGAAAGAAGAAAAAAGAAAAGAAAAAAATCAAAATCAGTCGGGTTGACCCGACCTGACCCCATTCAGCAGGCCCAACAGCAACACCCACTAGCAGCCCATCATTTAAAAAAAAAAACAAAAAAAAAAGAAAATAGGCCAAAAAGAAGCAATCCAATGATGAATTTAATAGATGACCAATGAAGAAGAAAGCCACCAGCCCAAAGGCAAGCAAAAAAAAAGAAGAAAAAAAAAAAGAAAAAAAAAAAGAAAAAAAGGAAAAGAGCTCGGGTCGTGTATCCCATTCTTCAAGCTCGTAATTTTGAGCTTTTCGATAATTTCTTTTTTACCCACTTTTAATTTAATTTGTGTATTTTAATGATATCTCGTTTTACTATCATTAATATTTTTAGCATTTTTATTTTTTAATTGTATTTTATTTTACTTTTAATTTTAATAATTTTAAGGCAACGAATCGGTTTAACATAAGTCGTTGATTTCATCGCTATGTTGGGTGAATATCATCGGTTCTTGTTAAATACGATACGCCCTTTTAAAATAAAAAATTTAAAAAAATTTCTTGAGTTTCAAAAAATTTCGTGTTTTCAAAAATTCGTTGGTTTCAAAAAAATTCTCTAGTTTTAAATTTTTTCTCGTGTTTTCAAAAATTTTCGTGTTTCAAAATTTTCGTGTTTTCAAAAATTCTAGTATTTCAAAGTTTTCGTGTTTTCAAAAATTCTAGTGTTTCAAAATTTTCATGTTTTCAAAATTTTCTTGTTTTAAAAAATTCTCGGGTTTCAAAAAATTCTCGAGTTTTAAAAATTTTCGTGTTTTTTTAAAAAAATTCATGTTTCAAAAATTTTGTGTTTAAAAAATTCTCATGTTTTTAAAAATTTTCGTGTTTCAAAAATTCTCGTGTTTCAATCAGATCATGATTAAATATTAAAATGAACTCGTATTTTTGAAAATTAAGATAACACGCGTTTAACGAGATACCAATTTTGGGCGTCACAAGGGTGCTAATACCTTCTTCGCGCTTAACCGACTCTTGAATTCTATTTTTCTCTCTGGAGTTCTAACGTAGACCTAAACTCGGCCATTTTTTAAGAAAATTCAAAAAATAAATTTTCTTTTAAAAAGAGAATTTATTAGGTGTCCGATCACACCTAGAAAAAAGATTGGTGGCGATTCTTTTTTTTTCTAAATTGAAATAAAACTCTATTTTTAAATTTTTAATAATTTTCTCAATTAAGCCCGTACAAAATTTTAAATCGCTACATCCAACAGGATTTTTGGCATGAATTAGCATCCTATACACTTAATTAGCCATTAATTACTCTCAAGGCCCAAGTTAGCCTTTAAGGGTCATCGAGACATCAAAAAATACATAAAAAAAAAAGTTTATTTTACTGATAATTAAATCCTAAATTACTATTACTGAGAATACAACAATTAATTATAAAATACCAAAAAATAAACTCAGGTGTTAAAATGTACCTAAAATACCACTAGAATTGGCGGAAAATTAAAAAATACCCTCTTTTTTAAGTCATAAAAGGTGGTTTGTAAATTTCATAGCCATACAATGTTCGGTGAAGTGAGATGTTGGTGAGGTCATCTTTGAAGTTGACCTAATGAAGTCTCTGAGCGTAACGATCAACGTAAGGAGGTTTTCCAAGCAGCGCAAACATTTTTTATTATATATTTTTAAAATTTTGAACATATACATGGGCTTGAAAAGTATCTAAATTGCGTTATGTGTTTGTGGGTTGAATCCAAATTGGATCATCGTTGCAAAGTGAAACCATTTTATCCCCAGGAGATATTAAAATTACACAGAGAACCTGAATACTACCGATCCCAGTTAAGGCAGTTCCATAACCAAACAAACAAATGTGTCCATTTTTGCACGCAGAAATTAACCTACGTGTTAGGTTTTCAAGTTTCAACATCACACGTATTCCCCATGCAAAGGTTCAACTCTCCTATAAATTACCATCACTCCTCCACCCCATTTCTCACCCTTCTCATCTGATTATTTTCTCCGTACCAGTATAAATCAACAATGGCAAAGGTCGCAGTTTACTTAGCCACCCTGGCTCTCATTTTGTTCCTTGCCAATGCTTCAATCACATCTGTGACAGTCGAAAGCGAGGAAAACCGGGATAGCTGTGAACAGCAGATAAGGAAGCAAGCCCACCTGAAGCACTGCCAGAAGTACATGGAGGAAGAGTGGGGTGGCGAAGGCAGCGACAATATAGCCAGCGGGTACATCGACTCATGTTGCCAGCAGCTAGAGAAGATGGATACGCAATGCAGATGTCAAGGTCTAAGACATGCAACGATGCAACAGATGCAACAGATGCAAGAACAAATGGGGAGCAAACAGATGCGAGAGATCATGCAAAAGGTTACCAAGAAAATAATGTCCGAATGTGAGATGGAGCCTGGGAGGTGTGACACGCCATCTCGCAGTTTGATTTAGACAAAATATGTTGTCAGGAATAAATGTAATGTCTCCCTTAGTTACTCTGGTGTTTTAGCTGTACTCGCTCTCTTCATCACAATAAAAAGCACATAATCGTGTGCATTTTAGTTAATTACTCTGGTGTTTTAGCTGTACTCGCTCTCTTCATCACAATAACAAGCACATAATCGTGTGCATTTTGTTAAAAGTTCTAAATCTCTTAATTTAATTAGGAACAGTAACCGGCTTGGGATTGTATAAGTGAAATTCCAAGAACATGAACCTGATAAATTAATGGCTAGGAATTGAGAAAATTGATGGATGTTAACAATTTCGTATTCAAATGTAGGAAGATGTGAAGTGTATGAAATTGGGTGTCAAATTGTTATTGATTTTTCACAAAGCTTTAGGTCTCAAAATTAGATGCCTGGAGCCATGATTGTAAGGCAGATAGAACGACGTAGCAGAAAGAGAGTTGCAGGGTGAGAACATGCCACTTAATGTATAGATCCAAGTGTGGAGTTAAATAAAACCTTGGCAAAAGAAAAACTCATTCAAGAAGACAGACGGCATAATTTCTAATGATAATTGATCCAAGAAAACAAGGTAGCAACTGTTAATTCAACTGAAGCAAGGCAGTGCCGGAGTAAAATTTAAATTTTGAATTATTTTAATTGAGTTAATCGAATCAATCAAATTTTTTTTACGAATTTCGAATTTAAATTGAGTCGAAAACATCTCAAAATTAATTATCAAATTCAATGCTCCCAAATCAAAATCCCTAAATCAAACCCTCTATTCTTCTTCTTCATCAGTTCTTTTAGGGCAGCAACTGAAATCTCTTGCGACACTTGAAGACTTGTTAATCGACACCACGAGCATACCAGAGTTCTCCTAGAGGAGTGTCGTTGATTCTGAAATCCAATGAACCTTGGAAGTTACATTCTGATGAAACATATTTGCCCAAAGCAGATCCAGAGTCAACAAGAGCTAGTGCTGACCACTCTAGCCCTCAAGTAAATAAGAATGAGGGAAACGGCAACACACCGCCATCTTCATCCTCGTTTTCGATTGTGCCAGTTCAGAGAAAAACCGAAATAGTTTTGCAAAATTTTTTACTCGGAGTAAGAATGTGATCCAACTAAAAATTTAAGAGATTTAGATTAGTGTAAAAACAAAGAAATTCTGTGTCATTTGAAAAGGTAATGGACTAGGGGGTTAAATACTGTTTAATCACCATTAACTGGTCCACTTTTAGGTTTTCTCATTTATACATAAATGGATACTCGATTCAAAAGTTTCGAAGTTGAGAACCTTAATTTCCAGGGGCTATAGTTCCTCCATCTTTTGAAAAAAATACAGCAAGTTATTGAGAAGTCAGTGGTTAGTTTCTTGGGAAAAAGGGAAGAAATTAATATTGTTGGTTTTGCTGCAGTGATTTATTTATGACATGGAATCTGTTTTACCATTGAATTCGTCAACTCAATCACCCTACCACATATCCCACAGCTCCAAAATTGGCTAGATACTGATACAGTGATTATGGCGTAAAACAAAAGGCTAAATACCATTCACCACTCAACAATGCAAATGCTTGCAGAACATATGACAGGGCAACATGCGAGATGAATGTTTATTAGGATAGGAGATTATGAAATAGTGCGAACCTTATTTAATATAGTAACTGAGTTGTGGCTCTCTAATCACTTCACACCAAAGTATCATTACCTTAAAAATAAAAAACACAAAGATCTTAAACTAATATACGGTTTTGCCACTTATGGCTAAACATCATGAAATAAAAAGAAAACAAGACAACTACAAAGGCAGAATGGTAACAGGACCCAAATCAGAAACCACCACGGAGGCGAAGGACAAGATGCAGAGTAGACTCCTTCTGGATATTGTAGTCAGCTAGAGTTCGACCGTCCTCCAACTGCTTCCCAGCAAAAATCAACCTCTGCTGATCCGGGGGAATTCCCTCCTTGTCCTGAATCTTTGCTTTTACATTGTCAATCGTATCCGAGCTCTCAACCTCCAGGGTGATGGTTTTCCCAGTCAAGGTCTTGACAAATATCTGCATCCCTCCTCTAAGGCGCAAAACCAAATGCAGGGTTGACTCCTTTTGAATGTTATAGTCCGCAAGAGTCCTCCCGTCCTCAAGCTGCTTTCCGGCAAAAATCAACCTCTGTTGGTCAGGTGGGATACCCTCCTTATCTTGGATCTTGGCCTTAACATTATCAATCGTGTCAGAGCTCTCAACCTCCAACGTAATGGTTTTACCAGTCAAAGTTTTCACAAATATCTGCATTCCACCACGCAGGCGAAGCACCAAGTGGAGGGTTGACTCTTTCTGAATATTATAATCAGCAAGGGTCCTCCCATCCTCCAGCTGCTTGCCAGCAAAAATCAGCCTCTGTTGATCCGGTGGAATACCTTCCTTGTCCTGAATCTTAGCTTTCACATTGTCAATCGTATCAGAACTCTCAACTTCCAAGGTAATAGTCTTTCCTGTGAGGGTCTTCACAAAAATTTGCATACCACCACGAAGACGCAACACCAAATGGAGGGTAGACTCCTTTTGAATGTTATAGTCTGCAAGGGTTCTGCCATCTTCAAGCTGTTTCCCAGCAAAAATTAACCTCTGCTGGTCTGGTGGGATGCCCTCCTTGTCCTGAATCTTGGCCTTAACGTTATCAATTGTATCAGAACTCTCCACCTCTAAAGTGATGGTTTTTCCAGTGAGCGTTTTTACAAAGATCTGCATGCCACCCCTAAGACGAAGGACAAGGTGGAGGGTAGACTCTTTCTGGATGTTGTAGTCAGCAAGGGTGCGGCCATCCTCCAGTTGTTTACCAGCAAAGATAAGCCTCTGTTGGTCAGGAGGGATACCTTCTTTGTCTTGGATCTTGGCCTTGACATTATCAATTGTGTCGGAACTTTCCACTTCAAGGGTGATTGTCTTGCCAGTAAGGGTTTTGACAAATATCTGCATGCCACCCCTGAGACGAAGCACAAGGTGGAGAGTAGACTCTTTTTGAATGTTGTAGTCAGCAAGGGTGCGACCATCTTCCAGTTGCTTACCGGCAAAGATAAGCCTCTGTTGGTCAGGAGGGATCCCTTCCTTATCCTGGATCTTAGCCTTGACATTATCAATTGTGTCAGAGCTTTCAACCTCAAGGGTGATTGTCTTGCCAGTAAGGGTTTTCACGAAGATCTGCATGCCACCCCTGAGACGGAGGACAAGATGGAGGGTGGACTCCTTTTGGATGTTGTAGTCAGCAAGGGTACGGCCATCCTCAAGCTGCTTCCCAGCGAATATAAGCCTCTGTTGGTCAGGGGGGATCCCTTCCTTGTCTTGGATCTTGGCCTTGACATTATCAATTGTGTCGGAGCTTTCCACCTCGAGGGTGATGGTCTTACCAGTAAGAGTTTTCACAAAGATCTGCATCTGTTGTGTCGACAAGAAACACATAATTACTTCGCATGAACGAAATTATAACATTTTTTGAAGAGCAAATAACTAAAAGTAGAGTAGAAGCAACCAAGATCAAATTCGGGATAGATTATACCTACATATAAAGTAGAAATAACACCTTACACCACAAATTATGAATAATACATCACACAATTAAAAACCGAAATCAACAATATTTATTTCATACAATCTACCAATCTAATAACATGAACAATAAAATTTGGGCCGACCACGCAACTTAGACTCACCAATAAATCACACAAATTCGACGGATCGATAACATAAGAAAATTACAGTCATAAGAAAGAAATAAAATTCAATTATACTTAGATCCAAAAACTAGATCAGCAATAAACGATGAAACCCTAATATTAACAATCAATTATACAGCCAAAACAACCCAGGATTTATGATCTTGAATTCGAAAAAATAAGAGATAATTATACAAACAGATGCTAATACTTATCTCAAAACCGATCGAATTGAAGAAATCAACAAGATCAAAACCCTAAATAAATCAAACAAAAATATACACTAAA
Organism: Gossypium rotundifolium; assembly: GCA_025506655.1. Taxonomy (NCBI): domain Eukaryota; kingdom Viridiplantae; phylum Streptophyta; class Magnoliopsida; order Malvales; family Malvaceae; genus Gossypium; species Gossypium rotundifolium. The sequence goes on along the minus strand of CP106722.1, from coordinate 181,635,343 downwards.
AAAAGTTCAACAACAACAATTAAAAAGAAAATCAAGAATCGAGAGAAGGAAAAGAATATAAAAACAAAATATTACCTTTCGCGAGGGATTTGTAATCGAAAGCTTTGAACAAATATTAAAAGAAAAGACAATTGGAAATCTGATGCGAAATTAGAAGGAAAAACGTAGATTTATAAGAGGAGATTGCCGACTTAATGAGGAAAAGTACGGAAAAGAGGAAGCCACGTGTTATGTAGAATTTTGGATCACCTTGGATTACACGCTAAGATTGGTCTTTCCTTTGACCAAGAGATTTAAGAAAGGTAGATATTTGCCTTTAAGACGACGCTGCCGTTTATGGCTTTTCTTTGCCCCCAAAAAATACTAGAAGCTTCTGGAATTATTTTCAAAATTAAAATAGTTTTGTGATTTTTATGAATTATAGAATAAGGTAAATTTTTAACAGTAATATAATTAATACGACTTAAATTTTATTTAGAATTATAAATATTTTGATTATCAAATTAATAAAAATTATAATAATTTTTAATATATAAGTTTTAAAGCTACATCACATTTGAAGAGGTAAACAAAAAATAAAATTTCAACATAAAATATTTTAAAAATACTAATAATTGCATCATTATTATTATTATAGTTTAAACTTAAATTTAGTATAGTTGAATTTTACATGTTTATAGCTCATCTTACACAAATTTCGACATGATTATATGTGTCATATTTTATTTTATTTATAATGATTTTTAACATATTTTAATTTATTTCATAATTTGAACAGTGAATCATAATCATTCACTTTGTTAACTTTAAATCCATTTATTTAACTTATTTATTACACGGATTGATATTAATCAAATTTTACGTATTTTAGATATGATATGATATTATATAATATATATTTAGGGTTTTTTATTCATGTTTAGATTTATTTAAGTATTTTAGAATTTTTTTCAAAAGAAATTTTTATTTATTGTAACATCAAAAGAAAGAATGGGATATAAAAGATCTCAACAACAATAAAAAGTTCATTAGAAATTATAATTAAAGACATGGTATGAATGCTTCGCATATAGACAAGTCACACAAGAATCAAATAAGTTGCACTTGCGTCATGCCTTTATCACCTGAAAGATAATAAAGCAGGACTCAAGCCATATCCCGGGCGAAACTAACTCATTGGGACAAAGGCTACCAACCCCGTTTCTAACCCAATTGGTACATTTTAAAATAATCGTTACTCGACTATTTTTACGAGTTTTTAATTTACTCAAACTTTTTTATTTTCTGATCAAAAGCGAAGAAGAAAGGAATGAAAAAAAAGAAAGAAATAAAAGTTGCTAATTAACTCAAAACCAAATCCTAAAAGATTTTGTTGCAATCAATATAGTAAATCAATATAGATTTATAGTAATAGTAAATAATAAGAATAAGTAATAAAAACGATTTCGAACTCTATTTAGAATCAAACCACCTACGGTATTTTCTTTAAGTATCTTGTAGGATACTGTTGTTCCAGCCGCATTTCTCTTTTTACTCTACTAGTAATTTAATTGGAGCTTGAACCCGAGTTTCGATGAGGTTGAATCCACTTTTTTCGTTCTACCTTCCTTATTTATTTTATCTAATTCTTATCTAATTCTAAAAAAAAAACTAAAAAAAAAAAAAAAAAGGGGTGAGAGTAGTCACAAATATTTGATTGTATCTCGATCTAATCTTTTTCGCCCCGTCCCTGCAATAACTAGAATTAAAAAAAAAGGGAATGTTAATGCATCCGGGAAGAACGATTGATCTCTATCAATAACCCCGCTAAAGAACCTAACCACCGGTGCTACGGAAAGATATGTTTTTAGATCTCGCATTTCAAATCCTCCTTCTTTATCGTATTACATTATGGTAATACATATATAATCGCATGTATGTGTGGTTAAAAACCACTTGGATTTGTCTATTTGTACCCGGGATTCCTAATTCAAAATTCAAATTGAAATGTACAATGATTCGATAGATAAGATTTTCCTTTCTTAAAACAACAAAACAAAATAGGTCCCTTTCTGCCTGAGAATTCTCGCTGAAAATATTCATTTATTATTCATTATATGGTTGTTATATGATACGTGACCAAAAAGAGGAAATGAAAAGATCCGTTTTGTACATCAATAGATGAAATAAGGGTGAAGGGTGTAGAAAACAAGACAGGATTCTCTACAATGACATTGTAGGCCAATTGAAACAAAACAAACCAATTGTTGGTAATGCAAAAGAAAAGGGCAATCCCTCATTGGTTAGGCATAAGCTTCTAAGAGGGTTTATATGAAACAGCCCGATTTTGACCCTAATCGAAATGGTGGTTTTGGGACCACGAATCCAGTAGAAAATTTTTTAAATATTATTTTCTGTGTTAATTATATGTGAATTAGCATGTGTGAAAGTTTCGTATAAAAATTTGATTGTTTGTGTGCTTAATTTAATAAAAGGACGTAATCGCGTTAAATGCGAAAGTTACAAACTAAAGTGTGAAGTGCCAAATTGATAGTGGCTTATGGGATCCTTAAAGGGAAAATAGCCCATTTTAGAAGGTAGTGGGCGGCATAGGACAACTTTGTCCATATTATTATGTTTTATAATTAAAACATAATAAGGTTAAAATAGTAAACTAGTTATAATTTATAATATATGTTATAATAACATAAAAAGAAAAAGAAAACAAATCCACATTCTCCATCTTTTAATGTTTGCCGAATGTGAGCTTAAGAAGAAGAAAGAAAACCTAGGAAAGTTTCGGTCATTTGGAGCTTAATTAAGGTATGATAGTTGTTCGGTTTTTGATAATTTTTACGTTTTTGATGTCGTTGTTATGTGATTTAGATAGCCCATCCTTGAATTTCTGAATTGGTTGTGTATTTCGTGAATTGCCATTGAAGGTAGCTTGTTGTTTTTGTAGTTGATGATGAAATATTGATTATATGTGTTAGATTAACAAGTTTTGTTTTTGAATTTTTGATGAAATTGAGAAATTTGGATTAAATTGCAAAAATAAATTTTTGAGGGACTAAAATAAAAATAAATGAAATTTATGAGCTTATATTAGGACTATGAACATTCAGCCTAAGCATGATGTAGTCAAATTTTGAATATTTTGTGTTTTGTGCAAAAGGGACTAAATTGTAAAAATGTAAAATATGAGGGGTAAAAATGTAATTTTCCTATTTATGTGTTTTTGGACTAAATTGAATGAAAATATGTTTGAATGAGCTTAATTTGAAATTTATTAGATCAAGAACAAAAAGGATCGGGATTGGATCGGGAAAAGGAGAAGTTAATTGAATAATCGGAAAATAAAGTCCGTCGATACTCGAGGTAAGTTTTTAAGTAATTCTTTGAATTGAATTTTTATCTATAATGATGTACATGTATTTAATAGAGGTAAATATGTACAATATGATAATTCCGAATGCAATAATGGTTGGGAGATGAATTTAGTTGAATGTGAAGTATACGCATATGTTAATGATATAGCTATGTGAGACATTGATTTAAGAGATGAATTTGGCCGAATGTGATGTATATTTGTATATAATTAGTATAGCTGAATATGATGTTGGTATATAGATGTAATAAGCTAAATTGTATGAATATATGTGTTTATTGAAATGAGTAACAGGTTCAAGTAAAGCACTAAGGGTGCGAATCTAAATCTGAAACCTTGTGTGTGCGAAATTGGTCATTGGCACTAAGTGTGCGGAATATTAATGTAATGGCACTAAGTGTATGATATATTACAAGTATTTGGCACTATGTGTGCGATATGTTAAGGTGACGGCACTAAGTGTGCGATACGTTACATGGTTTGGCACTGAGTGTGCGGGTTTGCGGATCTTCCAAGGATATCGGTTAATGAAATGTGTTAAACAAAATAAAATGATCAGGTATGTAATTCATGATGGTTTGAAAATTTAGTACAAATTAGGTAAGTGATATTTGCACATGAATTTAAAGAAATGTGATGTATTTATTTTCTTATGAATTTGTTTTGAGATGAGAAAATGGTTTATAGTTCAAGGTGAAACCTAATATGAAATGTTTGAGTATTCGGTCTTAAGGATATGAAATATGATAGTTAATGAATGGTGTTATGATTTATACCTATAGTTATATATTTTAATGATATTAAAATAAATTGATCTAATTAGTATAATGTTTAATTGTATACTTTTACAATTGCTTATAACTTATTAAGCTATTAAAGCTTACTTGGTTCTTGGTTGTTCTCGTATTTTAGATTTCTTTTGAGTGATTCTCACGTGCTCGGGGATCGTCGTTGAAGCTCGTCACACTATCGTCAATATTTTGGTACCTTTTTGAGAATGAACTCAAAGTCTATGGCATGTATAGGCTATGATACTTTTTCAAGTCATTTTGAATGGTATGTGTATATATTTTTATGCCATGCGAAAATGGCTAATTTTGTGGTATTTTGGTTTTATATGAAATTTTTCATAGTATCGACTTATTATGGGAGTATATTTCGTAGAGTAATTATGTTTGTGTTTGGTTGTATAGTCTGCAAATGAAATTATTCATAATATGTATTTGATCACGTATCCATCTTATTTTAGAAGTATACCATATAGTATGTTATGTGTGGTGAATGTACTTGGTTTGATTGAAAGTTGAGTTAGTTATTAGTTGAGGAATTTTGACCATAGTACTTTGCGTAAATGGTTAAGTAATATCTTGATATGTATGTCTGATAATTTGGGTTTTATAACTAGATTTTGTAAAAATATGCATAACTTATAAATAGCTCTTTTATTAAGTTTAAAACACATTCGATTAGAAATTGTAAATGACTATGAAATTCGGTTTTAGTATATGTATTGAGTTAACAAGTATGAAATGTGTTTTAGTAGGTATAATGGGATATGAGTAAATGTGTAAATGCCGTGAGAAATTGAGTATAGTATTGATGAAATGTTCATTAGATTTAGATTATTGAATAGGCAATACCTTGGGCATATTCGGCTTTATGAAATGCTCTACTAAATTGGGCATAATGTGCTCAAGTATTTGGTTATAAGATGTATCAAATTGGTTAGTTAAATGGTTTTCCCAACTACATATATGTGAGATAGTTGCTATGATAATGTTTTAAAATGTTCTATGAATGAGATAGTATTTGTTGAATTTTATATGTATATGCGAAAGTGAGTATGACATAAATATCAATAAAATTTTTGATTAGTTATGATGTAATATTATTTATAATTGAAGCATATCTGGTAATGTATTTCATAATTTGATAGTCATGCAATCATAGCTCTTTTGATTCGAACCTATGATAAGGAAGCGTGATTTATGTATATAAATGCCTATTCTGAGATTGGGTTGTATTTGTATAGGTAATGCCTCGTAACTCTAGTTCGGCGACGGGTACGGGTTAGGGGTGTTACATTATATATAAACATGCCTCTTTCCTTTATTGAGTAATGGAGTTAAAAGTTTAGCACGTGTGTGTTGTCACTCAGTCCGTGATCGTGTTATCATGTGCCTATGACATGTACCACACGTGATTATTTTTGGGCAAAACTTATGTATTATTTTTCATAAAATAAATTTGTTTAGATTCTAAAATCTGTTGCAAAAAATATTTTTATTTAACTGCTGCAAATTTTTAGGAAACTATTTCTGCCAGTTTTACTTTTTTGCTGTACATATTTTACTACTTTGCCCTTCAAAAAACTGTATAAATAGGATGTCATTCTCCTCATTTTAGACAAAACACAACAAGAGAAAAATAACTTCTCTTATCCTTCTGTTCTCTAAATTCTGGTGTTCTGCGAAATTACACGAAAGGGAAATTTTGTCTAGGAGAATAGGTTTTAAGCAAAACCGTCTGTGACCCCTCCAATCTTTCCTAGGAATTCAATTTAGTGTGGTTTCGTCAGTTTCTTCTAGTTAAATTTTCGATCAATTGCTTTTGTTTTTCGATTTCCATTCCTTTCTAGAAAAGCAATGCCAATTGTGTTCCACCTTCTTTATTCGGGTGTACGGATATTGAAGTACTATTTAACCTTAGGCGACAACGTCCACTACATGATTACACTGACCAGAGCGAATTTGCTTCTAAGGCAATGGTTCTTCCACAACACAGTGATTGCTATTTTATTTACACTTAATTTGGTTTCCTGTTAGCGTGAACAATTTTGTTTTGTAGTAGTATATTTCCAACAATTTAGAAGCAAATTATACTATTTTTTAAACATGGGAATCATTTTCGTTTCCCGCTGTTGGAACCAATGAAGGCTCCCACAGGCAACGAGTTAGAGTAAACTTGAGGATCGTTGGAGTAAGTGTAGTGTCCTATTGAGGCAATCAGTTTGAGGGCACCTAAGTAGTGCAAAAGTGTGCCTAAGTAGCGTTGGAGCGATTGCAAGCTATATTTATGTTGTCCAATGGGTCATTGCAGTCAAAATGGGCTTGGAAGGCCTAGCGAGATTGAGTCAATTGAGTCTTAACTCGATTAGCATGGGCATTGTTGCCAATGCAAGAAGACGTGGGTTCGAGTGCATTGATGCGCATTATCCTTCTATTTGAGTTAGTCGGAGGCCTCTTGAGTTTGAGTGGGTCCAAGGACCCTTGAGTTTAAGTTCGTCGGAGGGCCCTTGAATTTGAGTTGGCTGGTTTATTTGTGTAGGTTGAATTTTGATAGGTTTATTTGTATCTCATATTGAATATATTTATGATAAGAATTTGAGGTAAGTGAATGTTTATATAGTGTGAGCTTACTAAGTATTTTATATACTTACTCGTGTTACTACTTTTTTTATAGGTTTTGGACGTTCGGTACGTGTCGATTGGATTAGCGAGCAACTCACATCTACTGTCACTAAATTTGGTAGATTTTAAAGTTCAATAGTTGGTTACTTGTGGCATGTATATAGGATGTTATGTTAATGATCATGTTTTGGTATTTTGATTGTGAATGAGATTATATGAAACTTTAATGTATTAAATGTTTAGTACCTATTTGATACATGGTAATGAGATGATGTTGGTCAAGTTTTGAATGACTTTATATGTGTTTAGGTAATAACATATTTTGGTTATGAATGCTGGTAGTTGTTGATGTTGGAATTATTAACTTGAATGGCATGAATAATTAATGTTTCATGTTTGAATTGTGGTGCCAATTATGGCATATTGGTTAGGCACATAGGTTAAATGTGAATTGGTCTATTTTGGCATGTTTTGGTACATTTTGAATAGGTTTATATGATAGCAATTGCATGGCTTGGTATCTAAGAAATTATAGCTAAAATGGCTTGAGTTTAAAGGTATTTTTAGGTACACACAGCCCGTGACATGATCTGCCACATGATTGTGTGCCCCACACAGTTGTGTGACACAGCCATGTGGTCTCTTGATTTTGGGTACAAGATTGTTCATACGATCTCAAAAAGTTACACAATCGTGTGACCCTGAGTTACATGGGCATAGTTTGTTACACGGTTTGGCCATACGACCATGTTCTTGAGGCACACAAGCTGAGCTTTTTCGCACAGTCGTGTGACCCCTATTTACACTTTTTACTCAATTTTTTGTAAAAGTTTTATTTTAATCCAAAATTGTTCTCGATTTGTTTTAAATGCTTTATATGATCGAATTAAGTCATGTTTTGATTGAATAACATGGAAAATGATTACAAATGAATTATTAGGTTATTTTTTATTAAATAGTGAATGATTTCAAAGTTTTATATTTGGAATTCCTTATAGCTCGAATCGGGCGACCGAACCGGGTATAGGGTGTTACAATAAGTATTTTTATTCTTATATGATGTTATAGGTCTCTACCACATGGTATTACACATATCTGCATATTGTGATCTGTTAGTCTGGTTAGCAATGTACCTGGCCTACCAAAGGCATCACAAATAGTTGTTTTACTCATTTGACATAGAACACACTTACCTAGAATCATTCACACACTCTTGAAAAATTCATACTCTTCCATACCTGATTTCACATGCGTACATACCACACATCATCTTATTTATGCAACAACTCATATGTCTCATTTGTAAACATGCGAAACCTTTATGATACTTCACATTCACATGTATTAATCAGTTTTTCGAGAATATACTAACATACAAATAACCATTGTAAATATAACATCTATTATTCAGGTTAAAGGTTCACCTGAAACTCACATTTATTGTAGATCAAAGTTCTAAATTCGATCGTCTTTCCCAAACCAGCAGCAACAACTACTTAAAAGAATATGTGATTACCATTAAAACCCTGGTTACAGACAGTTTACCAATATATCAATTACATATAACCCTTATGCAAGGTCTTCTATTCACTCCCTACTGTATTTATGTCTTTTAACACCTTTACTCTTTCGAAGTCATGACATGCAGAGCTATCAGACTTACCAGGAGGTTGAAACATCCATCAATTACCCCAAAAGCCTTAACTTTCAATTTAATGAAAAAAAAAGAATATTTAGGTTTAGGAAGAAAAACCATCTAAATGTTCCCTTCGTACCATATATATATATATCAGTTCCTTTTAGTGGATCTTGATAAGTGTTAAATATATATAGAAATTATCCTTTTCATGCCCTATAAGAATCGAGAGAAATATAAAAGAGAATTCGATACATATGTTGTTTGACCAGTCAATCTTTTCAGTTGACTCCCAACCAATCACGTTACAGAACCCATTTTGGACAATGTTTAAGCAAATTGGCGTATCATACTGATCTGCATAATTTGATATGGAAAATTAAGCTTTCTTGGTATACTTAGGAGCTTATTCTCAAGCAAAGTAGTGTCTTTTACATATTTTTCATAATTTTTAAATTTTAAATTAATAAGTGAAAATGTCTCATTTTTACTAATTTTGTGATCCGATTTGGCCAATAGTGCAATTGGGGGGCTAACATTTGGTTAAGCGGTGTAGGGACGTGTTGGAGGATGAAAACAAGTGAAAATGACATCAAAGGAAAGGGTATCATGATATCTACACCTTTAAATTGCGATACCTCCAACGGTATGAAATATTATAGACCACCCTTCAGTGGTATCGTGATATCCACTTTAAGTATACAATATCCACCCTTCAAAGAAGACCTCAAGGCTCGAAACTACCCAAAGTGTCGCAAAATCCTCGTTTGGGTATCACAACACCGACATTATGAGGGGGATAAAATTGAAAAAAAAAGGTAGTCCTTGTCCACCCAATCCACCAATCACCCAAGGCCCATGTAGGGGTAATTTTGGCGATGAAAATTCATCAGGATTCAGCCTAAAACAACCAAATTTGGCTGAGGAGAAGGAAGACACACATTAGTTTAGTTTTAGCTTTGGTTTTCTCTAGGTTTTCTCTTGTTTTTCTACAATGTTTCTAGGGTTTTCATTTTCTCTTCTTCCTTCTTAGTTTTAGAGTTTATTCTTCTGCATTTACTTCTTATTCTTGATGTTTTTAGTGTTAGTTAAGTTAATTATCACTGTAGCTTAGGTTTATTTACACTTTTAGTCAATGTACCTTGGTTGTAAGACATTTCTAGTTTTTTGTTTAATGTATTTCAGTTTCTTTTACTTTCAACCAGCTAAAGTTTGTTCCTTTTATGTTTATTGCTGTAGATTTTCTTATTGAATGGCTTTAGTTTCATGTTCTTTAAATTTTCTTACATAAAAATCTAAACTTTTATATTTTTATTAAGCTTTACTTTAATGGCTTCTTTGCTCTTCATTTCCATGTTCATTCTCTTTATTTTTAGTATGAGTAGCTAAACCTAAAAAGGGGTTGGTTGATGGATATGTGGGTAAGTTTTGGACAAAAGACTAAATCATAATAAATTAGACTAAATCGAATAGACCTAAAATCTTAGGAAGTGACGCCTCTAAGGGAATATCTAGGTAAGTGAAACCGAGAGGTCCAACTCCTGAACTAACTGGTGGGATCGAGAGGAGCCACTTAGTAATTGAAGCGATTTAAGTCCCTCGTTCAAGGATGACGAGCCACATCGAAATCAACCAACCACCATTAGTTATTTATTTAGTTAATTTCTTAGCTTTATACTCTTTGCAATTTAGTCTCTAGATTAGCATATTCAATTTGCTCGCAAAATTTTCTTGTTATGATTTTTCGGACTATAAAATCGTATCAATAGCCACTTAGACTTATAGAGTATGCTATTTATCACTCAATCGTCATCTCATTTGGGTTCGATCTTCGGAATACTCTGGTGTTCTATTGTAACACTACAAATATTACAACTGACCTATACGCTTACAATAAAGCCACGTTTTAAAATTGTTTTATAAAATTGTTTATTTTCTGCGCACGTGCGAACGCGGTCATATACCTTTGGCAATAACTCTCATAAGGCGTGCTCTTAAAGATAATTAAATCTTCCACAATTTTTTTATACACTTGATAGATTCTCAAATTCTGGGGTGTATCTATTCATAGGCGCATTGTTTCTTTTTTAAGAAAGATCTCGAGATGAAAATATCAGATTCTACGCAAGCGGATATCTTATGCACCAAGATTTAATCTTACCAAAATTCTAAAAAGTGACAAATTATACATACCTTTTACTCGGATCCGCCAAATTTGAGGTGGGACAACATTATTAACTTGAAAACAGCATATGTGTTGTTCAAGGGAGAAAAAAAAAAAAAATGTACCATAAAGGGCGAGAAATCAAAATACATGCCCCGAGAAACATGAGCCCTTCTAACTCAAGAAAGCATCCTCAAGGGAGGACCCAAAGAAAACTTCTGGATACCATTATTATGCCAAAAAAGTAAAACAAAAACAAAGTCCTCCATCACCGGAAAAGAGGCAGCAAATGAGGATAAAAAGAGGAAAGGGAAGAGAAAGGATGTGGAGGAAGAAAAAAGAAGGGAAGAAGGAAGGAAGAAACAATGGATGTAGGGAAGAGGATGAGTGGGAAGTAGCCGAGATCACCCCACCAATTGATGAGCGCCCGCCGTTGAAATAGGGAACGCACCAGAGCAAAGAGGGAGAAAAAGAAGAGGAAAGAAGAAAGACAATAGGAGCGGGGAAGAGAGGGTTTGGGGGGCAGGGAGGAAGGATGGAAGAAGAAAGGGGGCATCAATTGGCCAAAAGATCGATGTCGGCCACAAAAAACCGAAAAAGAACTCTTCAAGACTACAAAATGAAAGAAAAAAGTGAGGGACGGGAAAGTAATGTTGCTTACTTTCTTTCTCTTTTTAACTAAAAAATGCAAAACTTCATTACACAGTTTTGTCACTTTCAACAAGTTTAACTAAATTAACAGGTGGATGCTGGCACCTATACCGCACGAGAAACCTTAGCAATCGAATAGCAACAACATTGAAAGCACGAGGAATACAATAAATTTCAACAGAAAAATTCTGAACAAGATGAAGAAAATCCAGTTCGATTGCTCGAGATTTCCGGTCACTGAGAGAACGATTAGGTGGTCACTACAGTCTGTTTCGATAATGCTGCTTGCTTTTTGTAGAATGAAAAGCAAATATTTTAGAAATTTAGATATCACGAATTGCGACTTCTTATTTTCATAAGCAATTGTGCAACAATTGTAAAATACATATTCTATACATTTAAGAGATCCATCAAATTTATTAAACCATATCAAAACTCATAATCATGGTTATCAAAATATATCATGCTTAAAAGAAACAAATCAAACAAGCACCAGAACGGAACCAAAATTTAAAAATAAAAATAAAAAGGGAGAAAGAGAGAGAGAGAGAGACCATAGCTTAGAAACTTTATATGAAAAATTATTTCAATGACCAAAGTGCTGGCAACCATGAAACCTAAAACATAAGCAGAGAACTAAAAAAGAGTTCATACAAATTATTACTTATAGCATTTAGCCACTGCGTCACAGCAGGCTTAATTAGATAAACATAAAACTAGAAACATAATGTTGAACCCCATCATAAAAGACACTTCTTCAAAAGACCATTTGGAAACCACCGCGAAGGCGAAGGACAAGGTGCAGAGTCGATTCCTTCTGGATGTTGTAGTCTGCCAAGGTCCTTCCATCTTCAAGTTGCTTCCCTGCAAAGATCAACCTCTGCTGGTCTGGGGGGATTCCTTCCTTATCTTGGATCTTGGCCTTCACATTATCAATAGTGTCCGAGCTTTCAACTTCCAAAGTTATGGTCTTTCCTGTCAATGTCTTCACAAAAATTTGCATCCCACCACGAAGACGAAGAACCAAATGGAGGGTCGACTCCTTTTGAATGTTGTAGTCTGCAAGTGTCCTGCCATCCTCAAGCTGCTTACCAGCGAAAATCAACCTCTGTTGGTCTGGAGGGATACCTTCCTTGTCCTGGATTTTGGTCTTGACATTGTCAATAGTGTCGGAGCTCTCAACTTCCAAGGTGATGGTTTTCCCGGTAAGAGTCTTCACAAAAATCTGCATACCACCACGAAGACGAAGCACCAAGTGGAGGGTGGATTCCTTTTGGATGTTGTAATCAGCGAGAGTGCGGCCATCTTCAAGTTGCTTACCGGCAAAGATCAACCTCTGTTGGTCTGGGGGAATACCCTCCTTGTCCTGGATCTTAGCCTTGACATTGTCAATGGTATCTGAACTCTCAACCTCCAAAGTAATGGTCTTTCCGGTAAGAGTCTTCACAAATATTTGCATACCACCACGAAGACGAAGCACCAAATGGAGGGTGGATTCCTTTTGGATGTTGTAGTCAGCCAGGGTGCGGCCATCTTCTAGTTGCTTACCAGCAAAGATCAACCTCTGCTGGTCTGGCGGAATACCCTCCTTGTCCTGGATCTTGGCCTTGACGTTGTCAATGGTATCTGAACTCTCAACCTCCAAAGTAATTGTCTTTCCGGTCAAGGTCTTAACAAAGATTTGCATTCCTCCACGAAGGCGTAGCACCAAATGGAGGGTGGACTCCTTTTGGATGTTGTAATCAGCCAGGGTACGGCCATCTTCTAGTTGCTTACCGGCAAAGATAAGTCTCTGCTGGTCTGGAGGGATCCCTTCTTTGTCTTGGATCTTGGCCTTGACATTATCAATGGTGTCTGAGCTTTCCACCTCGAGGGTGATAGTCTTGCCGGTGAGGGTCTTAACAAAGATTTGCATACCACCCCTCAAACGAAGGACCAAGTGGAGGGTGGACTCCTTCTGAATGTTGTAGTCAGCAAGTGTACGACCATCCTCTAGCTGCTTACCAGCAAAGATAAGCCTCTGTTGATCTGGTGGTATTCCTTCTTTATCTTGGATCTTGGCCTTGACATTATCGATGGTGTCGGAGCTTTCCACCTCAAGGGTGATGGTCTTGCCGGTGAGGGTCTTGACGAAAATTTGCATCTATTTGAATAAAAAAACAAAACTCAAATAAGACTACTACTAACTAAAACAAATTAAATATAAAATATATCTACAACCAGGCCCACATATCATCTATTTCACAAAAAAAAAAAAAAACCTATTGAAGGACATCTGGGAAGATCGAGATTCCTAGGTAATCTAAAACTATTCTGATTGTTTTGATACATTCAAAACAATTTCGCACTTCTAAAAATAATAGCGACAAGACCCAAAATTTTATGCCTAAAAAATCCAATCAAATCAAAGAATCTAATTTAAATTAAAAAAATCTACGGTTGAAAAGAAAACCCTAAAACTGAAAAGAGGAAATGCCCTAACCTTAGTTCGTAAGATTCAGCAAACAATTCAACAAATAAAAAAAAAATTACTAATTTAGAGACTATGAATAATGAAACCGAAAAGACATACACGATCTGGTGTTGATTTAAATTAAAAAAAAAATCCATAAATCTTGAAAAGGGGAAAAATCGCTAATCACAGATTCATCTCACTCATGGAACAAACTAAAAAAATCAAAATTAAATCTACAAAAATGCAAACAAAAACTAAAAACAATAAGAGAAAAGAGATGAATAATTACCCTGAAGCTTTCAAGAAGGCTTTGAAATTAGATTGGTTTTGATGATGAGATGGGAGTTGCTGTTCCCGATTGCCCTTAATTTATAGGCCTAATTCACAAGCCAAATTACGAAAAAGGGCTTACTTGCAGCCAGTGGGATGGAGCAACGTTTTATATTCGTGTTTTAGAGACGCGGATAGCTAGCTAATATTTTTAGCAAAGTAGTGCTTTCACAAGGTCACGCTCCTTAGTGAATGTGTTTATGACGCGCATTTGTGATTGACGAAGGGAGTGACATCAAAAATTCAAATTTGAAGAATTTTAAGTTTTCTGATTTCATAAATATTTTTTGAAATACGGTAATAAAATAAAGCTCGAATAATATTCTTGACGACTCAAATTCAAGTCATACTTAAAATGATAAATACTTTTTACCATCAAACTATGACATCGAATTTCTGATTTCATCAATTTTAACTAAAATAATTTCATCATTTTTTATCTTATACTTTTTTGTCAACTTTAGTCTCATTCATTTTAAAATTTAAAATTTCAATCTTTGTTTAGTAAAATTTCAAAATCAATTTTATTTTATATTTAAGTTGTGAATTAGTAGGTATTCTTAAATTTGATTATTTTTAATTTATATTTTTAAATTTTAAATTTTAATTTTAACTAAAATTGTGATTGTTAAATCTATTAACTAAAAGGACTTGAATCTTTTGCATGAGTATAATATTAAAATAGCAAGCTATTATAACATTACTACGTGGACAATTTAACAAACTGGATAAACTACATTGTAAGTCATTCTAAAATAACATTGTTTTTATTTTAGTCACTCTAAATATTTTTTTGTCAATTTAGTCATTCTAATTAATATAATTGCTCGAATCGGTCACTACTGTTAAAAATTTTATTAATCCACTAACAGATCACTGACGTGATTTTTTTTTTACTTTTGACTAAAGTTAAAGACCTCCCTATAGTTAGTCCAAAACACCTTTTTTTTTTTTTGATTTATTTACAACATAAGACTAAAACTTGCAAATTCTCTCTTTTTTCTTCTTCTTGTTGTTTGTTTCTTGGAAAAAGTAAAAGAGAAAAATGAAAATAGTTTTACTTGCTTGAGGAATAATCTATTACATGGGTTTTTTAATTTGTGATTTTGGATGCTGATGTGGGAAGATGGATGTTACAAAGCAAGGGTTACAAAAATTGTTTGGATAGAAGGAGAAGATCCAGTGAGGAAAACTTTCAGCAAGATGTCCATTTAGTTATATAATTATGGAGAAGGGTAGGTGTTTTGAACCCAGTATCTCCAATTATTGTCAAGGTTCTTTTGCTGCAAATAAAATCAGAAGTCTTTTATTTCAAACAAAGTAAAAAAAAAAATTGTGAGTAATATAAAATTATTTTATTATTAATTAGTCAAAAGTCTTTTGCTCCAAATAAAGTAAAAAATTGTAACGATTTGATTTTTACTTTGTATCAATAATTACAGTTTGTATCAAATTTGATTAATTAGTCAAAATATTTTGGATCCTTGTAGTTATTTCCACTCATCATAATTAAATTTGTTATTAACTTTCATCCCTTCATAATTTATTTATTAATATTTTATATATGAGTTAGTTTGTTTGCTTGTTAAGTTGTTTTAATTATCTTCCGATTCTTTTCACCATATATTTTAAAATTAAAAATATATTAAATGTAAAAATGTTATTTTTTAATAAAAATTTTTAAAGATAAAAAGTAAAATTGATATCAACAGAAAATTTTAACACGAATATTTCATGACATCATCAATAATTCAATTTTAACAAATTGATAAAGATTTAATATGATTAAATAATTCAATAATATAAATAGTAAAAAATGTAAAATTTAATTTAATAGTATAAATAGTAGATATAAATTCAAAAAAAAAAAAAAAAATTAGGGTTCAAGAAAGTAAAGTTTTTTAGGGAAGTAAAAGGAAAAAAGTTTTGGCGGTAAGTAAAATATTTTGGGATTAGGTAAAAGGGTTTGAAGGGGTGGTGGGGAGAACAGAAATAAAATGACTTGATATTTGGTTTATTTACATTATTTGGGTTATTGAAATTGAAAATTTAATTCGGTTCAAATTTAAAATTCAAAAAATATTCGAGTTTGTTCGATTAATTCAATTAATTTAATAATAATTTAAATTTTAAATTTTTTAATTTTTAATCGAATGTAATTTTACTAACCTTTTAATAAAAGTAATATTAGAAATAAAAATGATTTAACATCATTAAAAAAAAGAAGAAGAGAGAAAGCCCATAATATCCAACCCAAAGCCCACCTAAGTCCATGAAGCCTATGATGCATGAGCTGGAGCCCATATCATGTTCACATAGAAGCACAATTTTGTATACAAAATCCATTTTGAAGGCGAAAAGGTTATAAGGTTTCCTATTTTATGTCAATTCACTCTTTAATGTTTTTTTATAAATTTTTTATTTGAAAAGTTAATATTTAATATTTTCTATTTTTAATTCACTAACTATTTATACTCAATTTACTTTAAGTAAAGTTTGGTAATTGAAATTTGAATTTAGATTTTAAAATTTTAGCTTTAAAATTTATGATTTATAAATTTATTGTTTTTAAATTATTTGTTTGGAATTTAAAATATTTAAAATTGAAAATTTTGGATTAATTTAAATTTATTGTTTAGATAATTTAAATTTAGACTTGAATTTCAATTAATTTTAAACCTTAAAAATATTTTTTTAATTTAATTATTTAGGAAGTTTTGAATTTTGTTGTTTGAACCGGACTGGACTAGCCAGTTAGATCAAGAATCAACCAAGGTATCGGTCTAGAAAAAAGCATTAGATTGGTTGACTCGAAAACTGTCATAAACCGATTGATTGGGCGGTTGAACCGGTTGAATCAATTTTTAATATT
The DNA here is from genome assembly GCA_025506655.1 of Gossypium rotundifolium. Lineage (NCBI taxonomy): Eukaryota > Viridiplantae > Streptophyta > Magnoliopsida > Malvales > Malvaceae > Gossypium > Gossypium rotundifolium. Next base: position 181,618,458 of record CP106722.1, on the reverse strand, counting down.
TTTTATTTTTATGAATTTTTTTAATTAATTATTTAATAGAACTGGATAGATCAATCAAGCCAATTGAACTAGTTAGACCAGCAAATTGGAGGCCTAATTATGGAAATTATAAATAAAAAGTAAGGGGCTTATAAATTAAAATTGTGGAAATTAGATTAAATGCATGATGCTTTGTCATTGTGTTCAAAAATGGATCAGACTGACCGATTAGATCGATTGGATAGGGAATTGGTTAGGGTAGTAATTCGAAATAATAGGTCAAATTGGTTGACCCGAGAATTGGTTGAACCGATCGGACTGATAATTGAACAAGTTGAACCAAATTTACCTAATTTTAAATATTTTTTATTTTTAATAATTTATTCAATCAAACCAATTGAATCGATTGAACTAAGAACGATGGTTTGACTAGTTCTCCTACATGTCCAATTTTGAAAACCTTAAGTTTCGTTGATGATATATTATGAGTAAAGTTAATTATTTATTGTTTGAGTTTTGAACTAAATGTGAAAAAAGAAAGAATAAAATGTTTTCATTTTTTAATCAATTTTGGATTTTGAAAATTCTAAAAATTCCAAGTTTTAAAATGACTTTTGAAATCCAAAATTTTCAACTTTTAACTTTTATGAAGTTGGACTTGGATTTGCACAAATTCAAAGCCAAATTTTTATTTTTATTCAAATAAATAATATGGATGGATTTTTAACTTAAATCATGGTTTCAAACATGCCATTTGGAAAATATTTTATGGTTATATTTATACTTTTAAAAATTAGTTTTTATTTTTTAAAATAAAAACACGCTTATTAAATTAAAATAAAAATATGCAATTTAAGTAGAATAAATTCATGAAGTTTTTGGACCAGTAAGTTAAACATCTAAAGGTATAAAACTAGTGAGGGTACAAATGAGTAGGTTTGCAAAAGCGAAATAATAAAAATGAAATATTTCTTTAAGTCCTGACATTGATTATGAGAATATATAATATTATTTTGCAATAGATGCAATAACATTTAGGTATCTTATTAGCCTAACAGTTAATGAAAGATTTGACATGCATTTAATCAATATTGTTATAAACCTTTATATGAGTCATTATTTAGTGAAGTTTATACTAAAATCTTTGAAGGATTTAGAATTGTAACAACCTTTACCAGGTCCGGTCGTTGGACCCGAGTGAAAAGATGTTGCAGCAATTCACAAATCAAATACACACAAGTTATAATTCCCATAAATTCAATTAAACATTGTATAACTACTTATGTTTACATAAATCATGCTTAACAAACAAAATTGAGCTTACGAAAGATCTAGAATTGATCCGACCTGACCTCAAACAAGAATTATTTTGAAACTTTTACAAAAAGAAGGGTAATTGTGCAAACAAGGGTCACATGGTCGTGTGCCTAGGCCGTGTGGCAAGCTATGATCGTGTAAAACTGGAGTCACATGACCATGTAACTCATTGTGGCCGTGTGGGTCAAAAATGTAATTATTCAATAAAAGTCACACAACCGTGTCGTTGGGCCGTGTAACAAACTGAGGCCGTGTGAAACCAAACGAGCATAACAATTGCTAGTCACAGGGGTGTGTAGCCAACCCGTGTAACAATCGGAGATTGTGTGCTATTTTTACATGCTATATTTTAATGGCACAAGACCGTGTCACTAGTCCGTGTGTTAGACACGGCCGTGTGACACAAAATGTGTCATTAAGGACCAAACTCATACCTAACCATGTTCCAAACATAACCTACGCTCAAATGCATTAATGCATATTCCCAACCTGTATAAAACTCAATAGAAATATACCAATTTAACCATTCAAGCATCTTAATATGGTTCACAATTTATTCCTACAAATTATACACCAAACTTGCTAAAATATACAAATTCAACTCAAGTGTCCTACCTCCCATCCCATCACCTAATTTATATAGCCAAATCCTATTCATGACATATCACTCATCCACTATTTAAAATATTGAACATACATACTTATTCACTTATCAAAAACACCATCTATTATACATTTCAAATTCACATATATCATTCACCCATTTCACTACCAACATTAACATAACAATTTGACATTCATTAAACTCATTTCATTATCAACCAACTATTACATATACATATACCATACCAAAATACCAAACCATCAACCACAAATATTGTAACATCCTAGATTGGGGGCTCTACATTTGTGATGTGTTGTGTGTGTATGCCATGCTGTGTGTGTGTGTCTGGTGTGTTTAGAGCTTTCGGGAAGGCTTGAGGTTAAGCTTGAGCCTTGGTAGAAATTTTGTTTTTAGACTTTGCAAGGGAGAACTAGGTGAAGTGGGCCTTGAGGGTACTTGAATGGAAAAGTTAACACAAAAATCTAGTTGGTAAAGTGGCAAAGAGGCGCCACTAAGGGCATAGGAAGGTGACGCCACAAGGGATTTGAAGGGACCAGGTTCGAATCCCATGTTAAGTAAAAGGAGTGTTTTTTTTAATATATGTGCCTGAGGAGTGAGAGGTGGTTTCACCGGGACTCTAAAGGAGTGAATGTGGATTGAGTCAAAGATAGGAAGATGAGGATAAGAGAAAATGAGGATAGGATAGAGGGGAAGAGGTGGTAGAATGTGGGACCTGTGCAAGGGAAAATCGGTTGAAGTGGCTAAGGGCATGCCAAATTCTCATTTGGTTAAGGGTGTGCAAATTTCTTTTTTCCCAAAGCATAGTTTTCTTTTTCTTCTTTTCTCTTTTTATTTTCGGCATTAGAGGATTTCCTTTTCTCTTCTTCTGCCAAAACTGAAACTCCTAAGTCACTGTTTGGAGTATCTTTGTTTTTCTTTCAGCTTTCTCATCCAGTTCTTTTCTACCTTATTCATTGTCGAATCTACCTAGCCTCTTTTCTATTCATCTTTTTTCGGATCTTTCTTAAAAGCTAAAACTCATAGATCTCATTTGTGGCTTGGTTTTATTTCTTTCAACGTTTCAATCTTCTTCTTTAATTGTCAAATATTCTTGCAAGTGGTAGTCGAAATCTTCTGTAGAGGTAAGTGTCGACTTGTGCTATTATTTTTGTAATCTTTTTCGACTTTTGAGGCCAAAGCCGAATGGCTAGTTGGTTGTTAGGGATATCTTTAGTTTGACGTTTTCTCGACCTCGTGTTCTTTTTGGGCGGTATTCGAGATTTCAAGGAGATCTAATCGCCTAGGTTTCTAAGTCAGAAATAGATAGTATTCGAACCATATTATTTCTTTCGGGATTTCAAGGTAAGGATTTCAATTCTCCCTAAGTTGATCAATTGGTTTCTTTTCGTTATTCTTGCCTTAACCTAATGTTTCGTTAAGCAATCATCATAGTACCTTCTGACCAAGATCATTCATAGACTCGAATGTCAGCAAATCAAAGAAAGGGGTTAGATCTGTAGTCCCAGCCCCAAAGTTCAATAAACGCGTGGTGTCTGACTGTTCGTGATTGGCCACCGGGTTGTGGGTCGACTTCTGAGCAGAACAATAGGCAGTTAGCGGTAGTTTCGGCTAGCGATAGTGTCGACATAGAGAGTGTCGTCTTACGTGTTATCAGGTGTGTAAACTTTTAAACACACTATACTATAACTGTACTAACGTTTGTATGGGCTGAAAAGCTGAAAAATAGCTGTGTAGACAGTCGTGATGCCCTTAAGGGTAAAGCTAGGATTGCTAAGTACGTGACTGTATCATTTTTTTACATAGCCGAATGTATGTGTGGCAGATTGATGTGTTATGAATAGCATGTTGCATTATTAGGTTTTGTATGTAGATCATGGGTATGGGTTTGACATGAATGGGAAGTGTTTAATTGGTTACGTAGTGATCGGTGGCTTTGCCACGATATATATACATATGTTCATACATCATTTTTGGTCACATTGTGATCGGTGGCGCTGCCACGATGTATATATATTTATTTGGTCACATAGTGATCGGTGGCTGTGCCACGAAATATTATTTGGTCACTTAGTGATCGTGTTTAATTGGCAGCATGACTGCCGTGATGGAGTGTAGCGGATGGAGGGTTGATTGTAGAAATCCTCACGGTGTGATTGGTTGGTACGGGTTGGTGTGTAGCGGATGGAAAAACTAGGTTTGGGTTAGGCTTATTACATTCATATGTGTATGATGATATGTGGGCTAAGGCCAATGTGTGATTGTGGATTGGATGCAGTATGTATAACGTGGGAGATTTTTACACACTGAGTCTTGGTGACTCACCCCTTTCCTTAACTTTTCAAGTGAGCAGTAGCTCGTGGATGCAAGAGCCGATGTGAACTTGTGGAGGCTAAAAATTTCGATTTCCTTTCTTTATAGTTTGGTAATACTATAAGTTTACGTTTTTTTTTTAAAATTTAGGATTTTCGCTATGTAATAAGGCCTTTCAAGGTTGTACTTCGATTTATTTTATTATTTTACTACTTATATCAAATGCGACACCTTGGCTAGTTAAATATTAAAGTAAAAAGTTGAGTTTTTAGTAATCTAAGCATCATTGTCTTCAAGACACCGCAGTAAGCAAAAAAGTTATCTTCCAAATCATCGGTTCTTTCTAAAATTTAATTAAGACTTGATTTTACTTCACCTTGTGACATCCAGATTCAATCGTAATGCATGGGCGGGTTTGGGGTGTTACATTTTGGTATCAGAGCCCAGTTTTAAAACTCAGACTGTGAATTGGGTCCATTAGTGTTTTATAGTTTGATGTGAGTTTAAGAAAAAACTTTGGGTTGGGATATGGCCTTCGAGTCTGGCGGCACCTAATCTACCCAGGTAAGTATTCTAACCTTTTATGTGGTATGGATAATTGGATTTGATGGGCTTTATGGGGACATAGACATGTATGCTAGGGTTTATGGACCTTAGGTCTAGTTAAATAACTCTTAAAATCCATAAGACTTAATTTATCTAATTAAACATATCCGTGAACAAGTTGTCGGGTTGGAGTGTGGCAACAGGCATACGCATGTCTAGGATTGGATCTAGGGAGAGCTTGGTATTTAAGCGGTCCTAGTGGCCCACCTCCTCTTCGCTAGAATCCTACCTGGTGCGTAGTGTCTGTTCACCTTAGCCGCGAGGACTTGTTAACGGGCCAAAGTTCATAACTAAAACTCGAAAGGGACCAATACCCTATTTTTGTAAAATTACTTATATCCCTAGTTTTGTAAAATACCCGGAATACCCTAGGTTTAAGAAAATTACCAAAATACCCCTGATTTATGAAATTACCAAAATACCCTTATTTTGTAAAATCACCAAGATACCCTATTTTGTGAAATTATAAAAATACCCTTGTAGGGTAAACCCCTGAGTAGTGAAATGATGAAAATACCCTTGTGTGACGAATGTGAGGTTATGGATGTTACTTGTGTTTGATACATTTATGTGATAATTTGTTTGGGAATGCATATGGTTCTTTGAATGTATGTGGTTTCTAGAACTAGGAGATACGACTTGAGACCGAACCTTGTAGATATAATTTCAATTCGAAAGAACTACTATCGAAACTACCTTCCATAAGATTGTTCGTTATTAATCAGTGGAAGAAATTATTAATCCATTAAAATTTTTAACCAGATAAATCGTGAACGCTAGATATTAGCACTAGGGGGCGTGGTGTGCGTGGTCGAGGTAGAAACATGATTGCTGTGTCGGAACCAGTAGGGTCTGGTCACGAGTCAGGGAATGAGATACCAGCGCCACCAGCTATGGAGGTAGAGTATCAAGACCAAACGGGCAGAGACGATGCGGTGTCCCAGGCGATGCTCCGAGTGTTAGAGAGAGTTGCAAGAGCAGGCATGGGTACGGGAGCTCAAAAATTTGTGCCAGAGTGACTTAGGGCTAATGAAGCGGGAATGTTTAGGGGAATTTTCAGTGTAACTCCTAGTACAGCTGAGTATTGGATGGAAGTCGTGGAGCGTATAATGGATGACCTTGACTTCATGGAGGAGGAGAAGCTAAAAGGGGTGGTGTCTCTTCTTCAGGATGAAGCGTACCAATGGTGGCTTACGGTCAGGGATGGTACGGTGGCTGCCCGTATTACTTGGGATTTTTTCAAGTCGGCATTTCAGAGTAAGTACATCGAATCGAGTTATGTGGATGCGCAGCGTAGGGCATTTCTGAATCTGATCCAGGTAATAGATCGGTAGCTACTTATGAAGTAGAATTCCTACGCTTGAGTCGTTATGCCCGAGGGATAGTGGCCACCGAGCATAAGCGTTGTGTTTGATTTAAGGATGGTTTGAGGGATGATCTGCGGGTGTTGATAGCCCCTCAACAAGAGCGAGAATTTGTAGTTTTAGTAGGAAAGGCTAAGATAGCAGAGGAAGTTAAGCGAATCGAGAAGCAGAATAATGAGAGAGACAGGGATAGAAATAAGAGGAATGTTGGATCGTCAGGGTCAATGAGGCGTTTCCAGAAAAGATCTAAGATGGATGGGCCGAGATAGGGTGTGAGATCTGGGGGTAATGGTCAACCTCAGAGGTGTGGTCGGTGTAATAAATTTCATTCGGGCGAATGTTGGGTAGGTGACAGAAAATGTTTTAGGTGTGGGTCCTCAGATTATCTGGTTAGGGACTGTCTACAAGATCAAGGTGGCGCGGCCGGTAGGACAGACTAATGCTCAGCCTGGTAGAGGAGGTCCACAATAGCAGAGAGGTCGCAGTCTAGCCAAAGGAGGTAATGGTTATGGTCGGGGTCATAGAACACAAGGTAGAGGTGCAGGAAACATCGATGCAAGACAGTCGGGGTTGGTCTATGCAGCAAGACGTCGAGAGGAGGGGGATGCACCGGATGTCATAATCGGTACGTTCTTGATTTTTAAGTTGCCTTTTTTGCATTAATTGATATTGGATCGACACATTCTTATGTTGCTAGTATAGTATCTGGAACCCTAAGTATAGACTTTAAGGTTATTCCTAGGGAGATGACTGTAATTAGCCCGCTAGGTCAGTCAGTAGTGGTAAACATACTGTATATGGATGTACCTCTAGAAGTGCAAGGGGTAGTTTTTTCGGCGGATTTAATGAAACTGCCTTTTGGGGAGTTCAATCTGATCTTAAGTATGGACTGGTTAGTGAAATATTGAGTGAATCTAGACTGTGCAGCCAAGCGTATGGTACTAAAGACTAGTCAGAAGGATGAGATGGTGGTAATAGGAGAAAGGAGGGACTACCTATCTAATGTAGTATCCGCTCTAAAGGCTGAAAGAATGATGAGAAAAGGGTGTAGGGCATTTGTAGCCTTTGTTTGTGCTTTGGAGGTCCAGGATTCAACTGTGGAGAATGTTAGAACGGTGAGGGAGTTTTCTGATGTTTTCCTAGAAAAACTTCCCGGACTACCTCCAGATCGTAAGGTAAAATTTAGAATTGATCTTCTTCCGGGAACAGCATCAGTATCCATTGCACTATATAGAATGACACCAAAGGAGTTGGTGGAACTGAAAGCCTAGATTTAGGAATTGTTGGATCGGGGTTTCATCCGACAAGTGTATCGCCTTGAGGAGCGCCAGTGTTATTTGTCAAGAAGAAGGATGGATCAATGCGTATGTGCATTGACTACCGTCAACTGAACAAGTTGACTATCAAGAACAAGTATCCGTTGCCAAGGATTGATGACTTGTTCAATCAACTGATAGGGGCGTCAGTGTTCTCAAAGATAGATTTGGGATTAGGATACCATCAGCTTAAGGTCAAAGAATCGGATATTCATAAGATAGCTTTCAGGACCCGTTATGACCATTACGAATTTTTAGTAATGCTGTTTGGGTTGACTAACGTACCAGCGGCGTTTATGGATATGATGAACCGAGTGTTCCAACCCTATTTGGACTGGTTTGTGGTGGTATTTATAGATGATACCCTAGTGTATTCAAGGTCGGATGAGGAGCATGATTCGCATCTGCGAGTGGTACTACAAATCCTGAGGGAGAAGAAGTTGTATGCAAAATTCAGTAAGTGCGAATTTTGGTTAAGGGAGGTTACTTTTCTAGGACACGTTGTGTCGGCTGAAGGGGTCAAAGTTAATCCCCGGAAGGTTGAAGCTATCATGGATTGGAAAGCACCCATGTCTGTGACAAAAATTCAGAGTTTCCTGGGTCTTGCTGGTTATTACAGGAGGTTCGTAGAAGGATTTTCCTTGATTGCGCATCTTTAACCAAGTTTTTGAGGAAGGGAGTACTTTTTGTGTGGGGTGACAAGTAACAAGAAAGTTTTGAAAAGTTCAAGAAGGTGTTGACGGAAGCTCCAGTGTTGATTCAATCGGAGGCTGGAAAAGAGTTCGTGGTTTATTGTGATGCTTCGCATATCGGGTTAGGATGTGTATTGATGCAAGGCGGAAGAGTGGTTACTTATACGTCTCGGCAGTTAAGACCGCATGAGCTAAATTATCCCACGCGTGATTTGGAGTTAGCGGCGGTGGTTTTTACTTTAAAGATTTGGAGATACTATCTGTATGGGGACAGGTCCATCGTTTATACAGATCATAAAAGCTTGAAATATCTCCTCACCCAAAAGGAGTTGAATTTGAGGCAGAGGAGGTGGATTGAACTACTAAAGGATCACGATTGTTCGATTGAATACCATCCGGGTAAAGCTAACGTGGTGGCGGATGCGCTAAGCCGGGAGGTGATCTCGGATCTGAGGGCGATGTTTGCTCATCTGAGCCTGTATGAAGATGGGAGTTTATTAGCTGAGCTTCAGGTAAAGCCGACATGGATAAATCAGAGTAAAGAGAAGCAGTTGCAGGATGATGACTTGAGTGCCCGACTATCTCAAGTGCAACATGGTGAAGTAGAGGACTATAATCTGAACGATGATGGGGTTTTGTGTTTCAGGAAAAAGGTTTGTGTATCGAGAGACGTGGAATTGAGGTGGATGATTCTTCAGGAAGCGCATAGTAGCCCATATGCTATGCATTCGGGAGGAAGTAAAATGCATCGAGATTTTTTAGAACAATTTTGGTGGCCAGGTCTGAAGCGGGAGGTAACTGAATTTGTAGGTAAATGTTTGACATGTCAGTAGGTGAAGGCAGAGCATCAGTTGCCTTCGGGGTTGTTGTAGTCGGTGAAGATTCCGTAATGGAAATAGGAGAGAATCACTATGGATTTTGTTAGTGGGTTACCTCTTGCGCCTACTAAGAAGGATTCGATATGGGTAGTCGTAGATCGGTTGACGAAGTCCGCTCATTTTATACCAGTTCGGGTTGATTACTCTCTACAAAGGTTGGCTAAGTTATACATAGCAGAGATTGTGAGGTTGCATGGAGTACTTGTATCCATTATCTCGGATAGGGATCCTAGGTTTACGTCAAGATTTTGGAGGGCGTTACATCAAGCGTTGCGTACAAAGTTAGATTTTAGTACGGCGTTTTATCCACAGACGGACGGGCAGTCAAAAAGGGTGATACAGATTTTGGAAGACATGTTGAGAGGTTGAATTATCGATTTCAAAGGTAGCTGGGAAGAATTCCTACCATTGGCAGAATTCGCATATAATAATAGCTTCCAGTCCAGTATTCGGATGGCACCATATGAAGTGTTGTACGGGCGAAAGTGTTGTACTCCTACGTGTTGGACGAGTTAGGTGAACGACAGTTATTGGGTCCAGAACTCGTTTTGGAAACGGAGAATAAAGTTGTGTTGATTTGGGCTAGGTTGAAGGAAGCGTCGGATAGGCAGAAGTCCTATGCTGACCTGAAGAGAATGGACATAGAATTTGCAGTGGGTGATCGGGTTTTCTTAAAGGTATCACCGTGGAAGAAAATTCTAAGGTTTGGACGGAAGGGTAAGCTAAGCCCTAAGTTCATCGGGCCTTATCGGGTGTTGAAGCGTGTAGGACCAGTTGCTTATCAGCTTGAGCTACCTTCGGAGCTAAGTAAGATTCATGATGTGTTCCATATTTCAATGTTGTGACGCTACCGTTCAGACCCATCTCATGTGATACCGTTGAAGGAACTCGAAGTAAAGCTTGATTTAACTTTTGAAGAGGAACAAGTTCAGATCTTGGAGCGGGATGTTAAGGTTTTATGAAGAAAATCGGTTCCTTTGGTTAAGGTTCTGTGGCGGAATCACGGATCAGAGGAAGCTACATGGGAGCCGGAGGATGTTATAGGACAGCAATACCTTCACCTCTTTTGATCAGGTAATTTCGGGGACGAAATTCTTTTTAGGGGGTATAACTGTAACATTTTAGATTGGGGGCTCTGTAACACCCCTTACCCGTATCCTATGCCGGAACCGAGTACGAGGCATTACCAGACTTAACAATACATTTTGTCAAATTAATTAACACATATACAAAATGACTTAGTCAAGCCCCTATACATGCCATAATTTAAATCATTTATAAATAAAGATACCCATAGATAGCTTGATAGTGTGAAGCGATCTCCGACGACCTCCAACCCGAGTTTGTTTAGTAGGACTCTGTAACATGGGAAAGAATAGGGGGTAAGCTTATAAAGCTTAGTAAGTTCACATGTAAAAATAATAAGCATTAGCAATGAATTTAGCTTACTACTAAGCTGTCATAACTTGCATAAATATTGCTAAGTTCTTACTTTCCCAACTTACTCATTTGTAGCCTTATCAAAGCCTCAACATGACAAATCCTCACAACAAGTTCTCAATTTGATATAAACATTAAATCACATGCTTATACCTTATTACTCATGTTCACATTAATTTGTCTGCTTGAATTGCTGTCACTAAATTATTTATTTCTTGAGCTACAGAGCTCCGAATTTAAAACCGATAATTTTTTCCTGAAACTAGACTCATATATCTTCATACCATAAAATTTCCAGAATTTTTGGCTAATCCAATTAGTACAGTTTATTCATTAAAATTTCCCCTGTTTCACTGTTTGACTATTCTGACCACTTTTCACTACAAATCAATTTTATCCTTGTACAGAATTTAAATGATGTTATAATTTGTTTCATTTGAAACTAGACTCATTAAGGAATCTAAATATATAAATTATGTCCCAAAATGATTTTTGTACAATTTTTAATGATTTTTTCAAGTCAGAACAGGGGATCTCGAAATTACTCTGAACTAGTCTCACAAAAATATAAATATCTAAATATAAAGAATTTATTTGCATTCTCTATTTATTTCATATGAAAATAGACTAAATAATATTTAATTTCATATCTCACTCAACTACTAATTCCATTTCTACCATTTTTGGTGATTTTTCAAAGTTACTCTACTGCTGCTGTCTAAAACTGTTTTATTTCTAAATTTCATTCTTTCATGTTTTCTTTATAATAACTTTCATTGGAGCACTTGCTCCGTATCAATCTTACCAAAGTTCGATCACATATCGAGCACATTGCTCATAAGTTTACACGCATATACTTGCACTTATTCATCACATAATCATATTCAATTACACTTAGTCGTTACATAGCCACATTGTATTTTCTCTTAGTCAATTTCCAATTGAACACATCTGAATATTAACGGAGACATCGGAATATTGCACATAGTGCCACACTTGTAGCCAAAGCTACTTCAAATTACTTATCACACATAGACTCATTCTCGAGAGATACACATTCATGGTCCGCTCACACAAGTCATCGGTCATACGTAACTACTCAATCTTTGCTCACACAAGTCGTCAGTATCCGCAACACATGCAGGATTACCCACCAATGGTAGAACTTATAAGACCAGCACCGCTTCACATAATCACAATCTCGGTCTACTCACGTAAGTATCGGTCATACGTAACTACTCGGTCTTTGCTCACACAAGTCGTGAGTATCCGTAACACATGCTTGGATAACTCACCCGGTAGAACGTCGGACCAAAGACCCAGATAACTTATTTCACTTAGATTTCACATAGGTTTCTAGTGAACATGTCGTCAGATCATTTTTATTCCTAAGGTTCAACCGGAAATTTCTCACTTGTCTATATTTTCTCAATTACATCAAATATTCATTTCAATTCATACCATTTATCAAAATATGAAAACGTAAGTAAAAAGCGATGCATTATTTACATACAAACTTACATAATTACATTCTCAATCTCATCACATCATCAATTTAACTTATCCTCCCAAGTTATTCTATTCAATACTTTCTTAATATTACACAAAGTCATCTTTCTAATTTGATCTTACATGTAATTTATACCAATTTTCATTAAAATGTCGAGTCAATATCGAACATTATAATTATATTGGAAAATCAATACTAAAGTATTCATAACTAAAATTTCAATTTAACATTCAAACTTGTATCATTAAATGCTTATTAAACATATGAACTTACCTCGATACCAAAACGGTCATTTTACCAACTTCCTCGATTTTCAATTTCCCTCTCGTTCTAGGTCCAAATCTCATTTTTCGGAGTCTAAAACATCACCTTTCACTTATTCAATTAATGTACTATTCAAAACAGTCCTTATCTTAACTTTTACAAAATTACAATTTTACCCCTAAACTTTTACATATTTACACTTTTGACCCAATACTCGAAAATCAAACTCCAGACCTTATTCTTATGTTTTATAACATGCTGATCATTTTTCTCTTCTATGGAAACATCAAATTCTCACTAATTCACACACTTATGACTAATTTATAACTTTTACAATTTAACCCCTTTTTACGATTTCATTGAAAATCATCTAATAAAACTCGTTTCTCTAATCATAGACATGCATAATCTACCAAAATTCATCAAAATTCACAATTATTCAACATGGGTCAATTTTTTAAAATTAAACTCTGGCTCAAAATAATGGTAGAAATAGCTAGACTAAGTTACTGGGATTTCAAAAATACGATGAACATTAAAAACAGGCTCAAAAACACTTACTATTGAGCTTTGAAAAAGCTTGAAACCCTATCCATGGCTTCTTGAGAAATTCGGCAGCATGGAGAAGAGAATGAGCAGATTTTTGGGTTTCAATTTTGTCTTTTATGCCTTAAAATACCCAAATGACAAAAATGCCCTTTTTACTAAACCTTCAATTTTTACCCTTCCATGACTAGTTTTGTCCATAATGAAATATGGTGGTTTATTTGCCATTTAAATACCTCTAATTTAAACCCCCATTTAAAACAAGTACTTATGTTCTAGAACTCATATTTTGCAATTAATGCAATTTAATCCCAATAATAAAATTGGACACTTTATCGATAAAATTACTTAACAAAATTTGCACACCATCACCCAACATATCATAGACTTCAAAACAATCATAAATTAAATATTTTACTTCGAGCTTGTGGTCTCGAAACCACTATTCCAACTAAGCCTAAAATCGGGCTATTACAACTCTCCCCCCTTAGGGATTTTCGTCCCCGAAAATCTCACCAGTTAATGGATTTAGGTCTAATTTCACAAGTCACTTTCAGCTTCTCATATAATCTCGGCATCTTCAACATCTTATTTCTTAAACTAAGATTCGAAATTGTACTCTCTTATCATGAACATAAAAACCATATTACTGATCTTCTTAAATTCTGACTGAAAATCCCACTACTAAGTAACTGGCCTTATTTTATCAATAATCTCATACTCTTCGATGAACCACAACTCACCTATCTTTACTTATCCAGATGAAAATTCCCTGTTAATGAAATACTTTCAGAAGCACTTGACACTCATCTAAGTTCAATATTCTTACCTTTCAGTTCTGTATACAATTTTTGATAATTTGTATTTGATCTCTAAAATCAATCTTCAATTACACTCTTTTTTTTTTCTAGTCTTTTAGCTCAATTTTACCCCATGAGTTCCTTTTTCCTCAATTGCTTTCAATATTTAAGGCACGATAACATACATACCTTTCTATGAATCTGGATCACTTCCTCAATATAACTATCAGTACAAAGGTGACATACAATAATATTTAACAATCTCATACTCAAGACTTACTATAGCTTTCTTCAGAAATCACAATTTATTTTTTTTTTCCAATCACAAATAATGAAAATTTGCACTTTCTATAATTTGACAGCCTCAGAATAAATAACTCCGATAACCCCTTAATAGAAAGACTCGTTCATACTAAGAAAAATGCACAAACTTCTTCAAGCAATCAATAATAACTCAGATAACATTTACTCTTTCTTTTTTTTTTTTTGCTCTCTCTTTCTCCCTTTAGTTGTATTCATTACTTATAACAATCTTTTCAATTTCCGATTACACATCGAGCATATTGCTCACACGTTACACATGTATATACCTACACATATCACTACAAAGTCACACATAATTTCACTTAATCGATTTTCCGTTGAACACTCGGAATATACACGGATACGTAGAGAATTAGCACATAAGTGCCACAATCGATATGTAGCCGGCTACCACGTAGCACCACCGTAATGTAGCCGACACTACCAAGGATCAATAACACCGAAATGTCCACGTGCCTACTCACACAAGTCGTCAGTGTCTCGCAACACATGCTAGATCACCCAAAGACCGGGACTCACTGTAACACTTTGTAACAATTGGTCTCTAGTATCCACTTCTATTCCTATGTTCAACAGGAATTTACTCTTAACATTTATTTTAAACACTTTAGCACTTGAATAATTCATGAACAATTTTCTTCCACATTCAATATTAATTCACATATCAAATATAATTCACCATTTATATAAAAATATATCACTATTATTTACACATAACTTTCATAATTACATTTTAATAATAAAAGAAATCATTTTCATCAATAGAAAATTTCCTCGATATCTCATGGTTGATACTTTGAACAATAATTTATTAACGAAACAGAAATAACAAAATTTCAGAACATGGAGCTACACAGAAAATACTCATAAGCATTGAAAATAATCTTAACAAAAGCCACACAATCTTCCTTTATTTTCATTGAGCAATGGCTAGTAAAACAAGATGCTAACATCATACTGACCTTACCGTCAACTTTCTATCTATGCATGATGCAGAAAACCAGAAAAGATAGAGTAATTTCTATCACAGTTCAAATAGACTGCAATGCTTTCATCTATCTGTAAATTTAGCTAACATTCTCATACTATAGGAATTTCATTCAAAATCTTGTAGATATATATACCTCTGAGAGTAAATGGACATATATAATAGTTGGAAGAGATTGCTGTAATTTCTCAACCATAAACACTACATTCAGTCACTAATACATCTCGATCATGATTGCACTAACTAATTCTATCTTTGCTAATCTGATATTATTCCAATTGCAAACAGAAATAAATTCAGAATAAATTCCAGCAATCACATACTTTAGGCCTCATACCTGGATGGGTTAATTAGCTGAGCCTGACCTTTCTTCAACTATGACATTTCGGAATACGAATGATCTTCATATTAATCTGACATCTTTTCTACAACTGTGTTCATTTACTAAACCATTCTCAACTCTGATCACGTTGTTAGTTAATCTACAACTCAACTATTTAGTCTTCCACTTGTAAACCTATTCGATCTGAATTTCATAAATTTTCTTTATAACATACCTTATTGGAAGGGGTGAGGTTGTAACACCTCTAACTTGCCTCTTATATACTCATGCACATGACTTAACACTTATCTATTATATATATATATATTTAAGTAACTTAACATGCATACTCATTTTACACAACCTTCCTATCATCTTATTCAAACAAGTGCACTTGTAATTTCATTCATAAATCTCGAGTAAAATTACTCATAATATTCACTTAATTTCACAGGTTATATTCATAGCATCATACAAATGCCAATCAAACATGAACACTTATCATAGTATAAACTTTCCTTTCATCTCATCTTTCATATTTCAAAAGAAATTTCTATTCACAATTTATTCATCATCACATAAACATCATAAACTATTATTTTTACTTTTCACGAATCTCAACTCATCATAAACACACTTTTTGCACTATTAAATTTAGCTCGGTTGAAGTGTGCATCTGTCTAATAAAATAATTTACATCAGGGTCGGGAGTCGTCACACTATCACAGCTCATTATGGCATGTATAGCTAGACTCTCACACTCACTATGGTAGTCCGAGAATCGACTAAACTATAGCTCTGATACCACAAATGTAACACCCCTTACCCGTATCCTATGCCGGAACCGAGTACGAGGCATTACCAGACTTAACAATACATTTTGTCAAATTAATTAACACATATACAAAATGACTTAGTCAAGTCCCTATACATGCCATAGTTTAAATCATTTATAAATAAAGATACCCATAGATAGCTTGATAGTGTGAAGCGATCTCCGACGACCTCCAACCCGAGTTTGTTTAGTAGGACTCTATAACATGGGAAAGAATAGGGGGTAAGCTTATAAAGCTTAGTAAGTTCACATGTAAAAATAATAAGCATTAGCAATGAATTTAGCTTACTACTAAGCTGTCATAACTTGCATAAATATTGCTAAGTTCTTACTTTCTCAACTTACTCATTTGTAGCCTTATCAAAGCCTCAACATGACAAATCCTCACAACAAGCTCTCAATTTGATATAAACATTAAATCACATGCTTATACCTTATTACTCATGTTCACATTAATTTGTCTGCTTGAATTGCTGTCACTAAATTATTTATTTCTTGAGCTGCAGAGCTCCGAATTTAAAACAAATAATTTTTTCCTGAAACTAGACTCATATATCTTCATACCATAAAATTTCCAGAATTTTTGGCTAATCCAATTAGTACAGTTTATTCATTAAAATTTCCCCTATTTCACTGTTCAACTATTCTGACCACTTTTCACTACAAATCAATTTTCTCCTTGTACAGAATTTAAATGATGTTATAATTTGTTTCATTTGAAACTAGACTCATTAAGGAATCTAAATATATAAATTATGTCCCAAAATGATTTTTGTACAATTTTTAATGATTTTTCCAAGTCAGAACAGGGGATCTCGAAATTACTCTGAACTAGTCTCACAAAATATAAATATATCAAAATACAGAATTTCTTTGCATTCTATATTTATTTCATATGAAAATAGACTAAATAATATTTAATTTCATATCTCACTCAACTACTAATTCCATTTCTACCATTTTTGGTGATTTTTCAAAGTTACTCTACTGCTGCTGTCCAAAACTGTTTTATTTCTAAATTTCATTCTTTCATGTTTTCTTTATAGTAACTTTCATTGGAACACTTACTCCGTATCAATCTTACCAAAGTTCGATCACATATCGAGCACATTGCTCATAAGTTTACACGCATATACTTGCACTTATTCATCACATAATCATATTCAATTACACTTAGTCGTTACATAGCCACATTGTATTTTCACTTAGTCAATTTCCAATTGAACACATCTGAATATTAACGGAGACATCGGAATATTGCACATAGTGCCACACTTGTAGCCAAAGCTACTTCAAATTACTTATCACACATAGACTCATTCTCGAGTGATACACATTCGCGGGTCTGCTCACACAAGTCGCTTCGGTCATACGTAACTACTCAATCTTGCTCACACAAGTCGTCGTATCCGCAACACATGCGGATTACCCACCATTGGTAGAACTTATAAGACCAGCACCCGTTTCACATAATCACAATCTCGGTCCGCTCACGTAAGGCTTCGGTCATACGTAACTACTCGGTCTTTGCTCACACAAGTCGTCGAGTATCCGTAACACATGCCGGATAACTCGTACCGGTAGAACGTCGGACCAACACCAGATAACTTATTTCACTTAGATTTCACATAGGTTTCTAGTGAACATGTCGTCAGTATCATTTTTATTCCTAACGTTCAACCGGAAATTTCTCACTTGTCTATATTTTCTCAATTACATCAAATATTCAAATTTCAATTCATACCATTTATCAAAATATGAAAACGTAAGTAAAAACGATGCATTATTTACATACAAACTTACATAATTACATTCTCAATCTCATCACATCATCAATTTAACTTATCCTCCCAAGTTATTCTATTCAATACTTTCTTGATATTACACAAAGCCATCTTTCTAATTTGATCTTACATGTAATTTATACCAATTTTCATTAAAATGTCGAGTCAATATCGAACATTATAATTATATTGGAAAATCAATACTAAAGTATTCATAACTAAAATTTCAATTTAACATTCAAACTTGTATCATTAAATGCTTATTAAACATATGAACTTACCTCGATACCAAAACGATCATTTTACCAACTTCCTCGATTTTCAATTTCCCTCTCGTTCTAGGCCCAAATCTCATTTTTCGGAGTCTAAAACATCACCTTTCACTTATTCAATTAATGTACTATTCAAAACAGTCCTTATCTTAACTTTTACAAAATTACAATTTTACCCCTAAACTTTTACATATTTACACTTTTGACCCAATACTCGAAAATCAAACTCCAGCCCTTATTCTTATGTTTTATAACATGCTGATCATTTTTCTCTTCTATGGAAACATCAAATTCTCACTAATTCACACACTTATGACTAATTTATAACTTTTACAATTTAACCCCTTTTTACGATTTCATTGAAAATCATCTAATAAAACTCGTTTCTCTAATCATAGACATGCATAATCTACCAAAATTCATCAAAATTCACAATTATTCAACATGGGTCAATTTTTTAAAATTAAACTCTAGCTCAAAATAATGGTAGAAATAGCTAGACTAAGTTACCGGGATTTCAAAAATACGATGAACATTAAAAACGGGCTCAAAAACACTTACTATTGAGCTTTGAAAAAGCTTGAAACCCTATCCATGGCTTCTTGAGAAATTCGACAGCATGGAGAAGAGAATGAGCAGATTTTTGGGTTTCAATTTTGTCTTTTATGCCTTAAAACACCCAAATGACAAAAATGCCCTTTTTACTAAACCTTCAATTTTTACCCTTCCATGACTAGTTTTGTCCATAATGAAATATGGTGGTTTATTTGCCATTTAAATACCTCTAATTTAAACCCCCATTTAAAACAAGTACTTATGTTCTAGAACTCATATTTTGCAATTAATGCAATTTAATCCCAATAATAAAATTGGACACTTTATCGATAAAATTACTTAACAAAATTTGCACACCATCACCCAACATATCATAGACTTCAAAACAATCATAAATTAAATATTTTACTTCGGGTTTGTGGTCTCAAAACCACTATTCTGACTAAGCCTAAAATCGGGCTGTTACAGGCTCTGCATTTGTGATATGTTGTGTGTGTATGCCATGCTCTGTGTGTGTGTGTGTGTGTGTGTTTAGAGCTTTCAGGAAGGCTTAAGGTTAAGCCTGAGCCTTGGTAGAAATTTTGTTTTTAGACTCTGCAAGGGAGAACTAGGTGAAGTGGGCCTTAAGGGTACTTGAATGGGAAAGTTAACACAAAAATCTAGTTGGTAAAGTGGCAAGGAGGTGCCACTAAGGGCATAGGAAGGTGACGCCACAAGGGATTTGAAGGGAGCAGGTTCAAATCCCATGTTAAGCAAAATGAGTTTTTTTTAATATATGTGCCTGATGAGTGAGAGGTGGTTTCGGCTGAAACTCTAAAGGAGTGAGTGTGGATTGAGTCAGAAGATAGGAAGATGAGGATAAGAGAAAAATGAGGGATAGGATAGAGGGGGAAGAGGTGGCCGAATGTGGTACTTTGTGCAATGGGGAAATCGGTTGAAGTGGCTAAGGGCATACCGAAATTCTCATTTGGTTAAGGGAGTACCGAAATTTCTTTTTTTTTCTCCGAAGCATAGTTTTCTTTCTTCTTCTTTTCTCGTTCTATTTTCGGCATTAGAGGATTTCCTCTTCTCTTCTTCTGTCAAAATCGAAACTCCTAAGTCACTGTTTGGAGTATCTTTATTTTTCTTTCGGCTTTCTCATCCAGTTCTTTTCTACCTTATTCATTGTCGAATCTACCTAGCCTCTTTTCTGTTTATTTTTTTTGGATCTTTCTTAAAAGCCGAAAACTCCTAGATCTCATTTGTGGCTTGGTTTTATTTCTTTCAACGTTTCAATCTTCTTCTTTAATTGTCGAATCTTCTTGCAAGTGGTAGCCAAATCTTATGTAGAGGTAAGTGTTGACTTGTGCTATTATTTTTGTAATCTTTTTCGGCTTTTGAGGCCAAAGCTGAATGGCTAGTTGGTTGTTAGGGCCATCTTTAGTTTAACGTTTTCTCTGACCTCGTGTTCTTTTTGGGCGACATTCCGGGATTTGAAAGAGATTTAATTGCCTAAGTTTCTAAGTCAGAAATCGGTAGTATTAGAACCATATTATTTCTTTCGGGATTTCAAGGTAAGGATTTCAATTCTCCCTAAGTTGATTAATCGGTTTCTTTTCGTTATTCGTGCCTTAACCTAATGTTTCATTAAGCAATAATCATAGTACCTTCTGACCAAGATCATTCATGGACTCGAATGTCAGAAAATCAAAGGAAGGGGTTGGATCTGTAGTCCCAGCCCCAAAGTTCAATAAATGTGCGGTGTCTGCTATTCATGATTGGCCACCAGGTTGTGGGCCGACTTCTGAGCAGAACAATAGGCAGTTAGCGGTAGTTTCGACTAGCGATAATGTCAACATAGAGAGTGTCGTCTTACGTGTTATCAGGTGTGTAAACTTTCAAACACACTATACTATAACTGTACTAGCATTTGTATGGGCTGAAAAGCTAGAAAAAGGGCTGTGTAGACAATCGTGATGCTCTTAGGGGTAAGGCTAGGATTGCAGTGCGTGGTCATGTCGTTTCTTTGCATAGCCGAATGTATGTGTGGCAGACTGATGTGTTATGAATAGCATGTTGCATTGTTAGGTTTTGTATGTAGATCATGGGTATGGGTTTGATATGAAGGGGAAGTGCTTAATTGGTCACGTAGTGATCGGTGGCTTTGCCACGATATATATACATATGTTCATACATCATTTTTGGTCACATTGTGATCGGTGGCGCTGCCACGATGTATATATATATTTATTTGGTCACATAGTGATCGGTGGCTGTGCCATGAAATATTATTTGGTCACCTAGTTATCGTGTTTAATTGGCAGCATGACTGTCGTGATGGAGTGTAACGGATGGTGGGTTGATTGTAGAAATCCCCACGGTATGATTGGTTGGTATGGGTTGGTGTGTAGCGGATGGAAAAACTAGGTTTGGGTTGGGCTTATTGCATTCATATGTGTATGATGATATGTGGGCTAAGGCCAATGTGTGATTGTGGATTGGATGCAGTATGTATAATGTGGGAGATTTTTACACACTGAGTCTTGGTGACTCACCCCTTTCCTTAACTTTTCAGGTGAGCAGTAGCTCGTGGATGCAGGAGCCAAGGTGGACTCGTGGAGGCCATAAATTTTGATTTCCTTTCTTTATAGTTCGGTAATATTATAGTTTACGTTTTTTTTTTAAAATTTGGGATTTTCGCTATGTAATAAGGCCTTTCAAGGTTGTACTTCGGTTTATTTTATTATTTTACTATTTATATCAAATGTGACACCTCGGACCGGTTAAATATTAAAGTAAAAAGTGGAGTTTTCAGTAATCTAAGCATCATTGTTTTCAAGACACCGCAGTAAGCGAAAAAGTTATCTTTCAAATCGTCGGTTCTTTCTAAAATTTAACTAGGACTTGATTTTACTTCACCCTGTGACATACCACAACTATAATATTGTATAGCCACAAGACTCTTCTAGGTATAAGCCATTTACAAGCAAAAACACATTTGTTTGGGATTGTAGCTGGATATTGATGTTGACAAGTGAACATAAAATCAAAACTTGATTTGCGCATGGGAAAATAAAACTACATGCTGAGTATGAACTCAGTAATGTTTAAGTAATCCAAATTTTAATGCATAAAATAAGGCATTCAAGTCAATGATGTGAAGATCATAAGGCGTACAAGGCATTTCATAATTTTCTAATATTACTATATCATCAAAACATTTTATCCCATTGTTGATATCTTAACAATGAAAAACCACATTTATCAGTCACTAACGAACTTATTTAACAAATAACATGGTCAATTATCACACTAATTCTTTTCACAATTTATCATTCCATTATACAATTTTTAACTCCCTATTAACTTGACTCGGATTCGGACAGATACACGAATCCAACCATCACACCAATTTGGCACCTAGTGCCTCATCGGACCAATTTGAAGTATAAGTTACGCCTTGTGCTCATCGATGTAGCCGAAGTGATTTGACATCCAGTGCCTCATTGACTCGTAGTCGAAGTAGCCCTGAATTATTCCTATCCTATGGCATGCCAATTATACCTAACACTGCCTGAACAATTAATAGGGTAACTATTTTTCAATTTCATTTATATATATCAATATCTTAATTCATAGTATAATCTTATCATCAATTCATTGGTCCATACATAAACCATATAATTCATCACTATATATATTAAAATTTTCATTTGTTTCAATATACAATAAATTTCATAAATATTCAATTTAGTCCATGCCACCATCAACCAATTCAATTCATTTTTACCAAAATAAACTCACCTTACGGTCTTACCATGCAAAACAATTCATAATGTAGCAAATCAATGTATTTTAGATTATAGAAATGCAAATCGTAAATTCTGAGCTATTCGTCAACGATTTTATCTTTTCTTTTCTTTTTCGAAGGATCTGGGTTGACGTTAGCTACGGATTAAAACAAACATAATAATTCATCAACACACAAGCAAATTTCACATTCAATTGAAATTTTATGCAAAATTTTCATTTTATTCAATTTAGTCTCTAAAACCGAGACTAACACATCTTTCACTCTAGAACTCATATTTAGAATCCATTTTCACTATAGTCACATTTGGACTTCCTATTTCTCATTCCTACCATAAATTTTGAAATCTGTTCATTTTAGTCCCTATTGAACAAAGCTATAAATTTACTTCAAAATTTAGTCTATTTTCAACTCCAAGCTTAAAATCTATCAAATTAATACCTAAATCTTCAAATATTCCTCAATGAAAACTTTCTAAATCTTTAACAGTTCCAAAAAATAATACACGGGTCAATGAGATTAAACTTTTGAGATTCCAAAAACATAAAGATTACAAAATTACACTAACCAAATTAAGATTCAAAGTCTAAAATTCAATGGCCGAAATCCCTCTTCTTCTTTCTTTAGTTTCGGCATGCAAGGAGGATTAGAGAATTTTTGTTTTCTCTTTTCACTCCACTAAGGCATTTTATTCCTTATGTTTTATTTCATTTACTTTATTATTATATTACAAATACACATATATTTCATACTCCCTTGTCATCCACTAAACTTTCTATGTGGTATTATTACCACATTGGTCTTTAAATCAAGACTTCCATTTTAAATCTTTAGTAATTTAATTTTTGTCACTCTTATAATTTAGTCCCTACACCTTAATCACTAATTCGATCGAATTATTTAATCAAAACTCAATTAGCCTATAATATAAATTTTATAAATATTTACTAATATATTCACGAATCCGGTTTACAGAGACGAAGTCTGGAAACCGCATTTTCCAACACCATTGACTTTTGGGCAGTTACAAGAATGCTAGAAGAAAGTTATGGGAAATTGTTCAATACAATTGCGTAAATAATTGTTAGATTGATTGAACAAATGTATTATTATAGAAGGATCATGATTAAAGTTTGTTAGGATTATTGTTGGAATTCCTGAAGAGATCAAAATATATTTCCCTAAAATTCTTCCTCACTCATGACTTTCAAAAGAATGGTGATCTAAACATTTACCAAATAAGTTCAAGTGATCATTTGAAAAGTTAGCATTCAAGATTCAATACGTAAAATATGAGATATTATGTGATGTCATGAGGGAGAATAAAGACACATTGTACTCTTTTTCCCTTAATCGAAGTTTTGTCCCATTCAGTTTTTATGATAAGATTTTTAATGAGGTAGTATATTGATGCGTATTATAGATATATGTACTCTTTTTTCTTTATTAAGATTTTTCTTGCAGAAGCTTTTTATCTTTATAAAGTTTTAACTATATGCATTATCTATCCATGGACATCTAAGGAAAGTGTTATAAATATTCTATTATTATAGAAGTGGATGTTCATTAGGATAAGAAGTTTGATATACATTAGAACTCTAATGTTCATTAAAAATAGAATTTTATATAATTTATAAATATAAGTTTTGAAGAAGCATTGTAACTATCCTTGTTGATGAATAAAATCCATATTTCTCTATATGTTCTCCTATTGCTAGTTCTTTTTACTTTTTGTCATTTATTTTATAACATAAATAATTTATAATGATTTTGACCAATCAATAGTTGACCAACGCCAATTAATAGTTAGTCAATGCTTGATCAACTTAGTCAACATACCATGTTTTGGTCAACATGCTTTGTCACTAATTAACTTACCATGTCATTGATGATGTAGTACATTATGATTGACCACTTTTTTAACATCGTTAACTGTTAAGTACCAAAATAGATAACTGTACAAAGTTTAAATATCAAAATAATATATATATATATATATATATATAAAGAAAGGTATAACTCAAGAGCTAAATAGCTAATAAATCCTAAAAAGAAAGTGGGAGAGTTTAGAGTGGAGACATTTAGTTTTAATGAGGGATGGACACGTGAGCAAATTGAGATTGAACGGATTTTATTTTATATTAAAATTAAATATCAAAAGCTAAAGAAGTCACGTCAAGAATTGATAGATGTTTTTCTAGTAGACCATGCATCCACCACCCAATCCAATTCCCCGACCGTGGCTTGACGCCCGACTGACACAAAATAAAGCTCGGCAGTTGCGAAGTGCAGAGGCCACCCTTGGCTGGGCTCCATCTATCTCATGCATATATGTTTTCTTGTAAGCAATGCCCTTCGGTTACCACGTGAAGTACATGCAAAAGAAGGCAGGGTACCACGTGAACCTTTTGCCCCAAATTCCAACCCTACAAACCAAACCCCATTGAAAAAAAAAAAAAAATCTATATACCAATATATATATATATATATATATATATATATATTACAACCCTCGGTTTTCTTTTCGCCACGACAGGTTTTGTAATTGTATATTTCTTTTAAGTGTCGATTTGTTCCTATTGGGCATGCTCTTGAAATCTGCAATACTGACTGTTTACATGGATATTATGGCAGACAATGCCAATGCCCAATTTCTTATCCCTTTTTCTTTGGAATTTAGATGTGCATCATGCTTTATTTGCTTAACCATTCTCCTATGTCTGCCCTACTCTCTATTAAGTTCTTTAATTGTATCTTTCTTTGGGTTAACAAGAACGCAAATTATGGAAACAAAAGTAAAATGAAAATCTGATTTATTGATAAAGTTAAAAATTTCGAAATTTTTGTGATTTCATTTAAAAAAAAGAGCAATGAAAATTCTGTCAGTAATAATCTAGGGCTTTAATTTAACTTTAAATGTAATTCATGCTTTTACGTGAGCATGGAGAAGTAAAATATGACTTTGCTGGTATATGCAATAGAATTTTTTATTTTAAAATCTCGTAATCTTAGTTTTTGCCCATAATATTGTTGCAGGTTATATATATTTCGTTCACACATATCTTAATTTTTATTATAAATTTTGATCATTTTCTTTAACATAATACTTAAAACTATCTATAATCTCTCACCAATTCATAAATAAGAGTATAACAAGCTTCAATCGAACCTACATTATCCTGCATTAATTACTAATTAATTATACTAGAATGTTATTTAAGTTAAAATCAAATCATTAATTATAATAAATAATAAAAAATTATGATTGAAAAGAAATATAAGACAAAAAGAATAGAAACATGACACAACATAAATAATAATATATAATCACTTATATAAATAATTAGATACAAACTAACTAAGAATTTTGGATCCGACGTTTGGCCTATTAGTTAAAGATTTCATTCAATTTCCATGTCGAGCATTTAATTTATAAGAATTATTTACTAGTGATGCTTGAATCGTAAAACATACAAATATTTTTAATTTTTTCTTTTTCATTTTTTTTCTCTTTCTCTTTCCTTCTCCTCTTTCTTAGTTTGAAAATCCCCAAACTAACCCATCAAATAACCCATCAAACTAAAGTACCCTTAGTCGTTCTCAAGCAAGAGATGTATCATTGAAAATTCAAGTGAAACCATTTAGTTTGCCATTACATGATATGACATGACATAATTTTTTAATATGATCTAATTACCAAATGCATAATAATAACCTAATTAACACATCATCATTATTCATTAACCTAAAATTAACCCCCAAACACATCCCTTGAACCATAGACCAATTATCCAATTGACCCCAAAAGCATGGTTAAAGGCATTGCTTAGTAGGCAATCTAGCTAGGTGAGAAATCCCAATTGAACTAACACATCATTGATCCCATCACATCCCTTGAACCATAGACCAATTACCCAATTAGTCCAAGAAAACAAGATTCATATTCTTTTCTTTGAATAATTGACTATTTTAAACTGACAAACCAACAATATTTAAACAAATCATCAAAATAAAGTTAACCAAAATCAGATATTTCTTGACATGAAAAAGGCCTAACATTGAGTTGGAGATAGCTTTTAAGGGCAATCAAATTATTTTATATCATATTTTTCCTTATCATGTAATCTACTCTTTAAAAAAATAAATTAAAATTACCTATTGAGTCTTAATTCAATTGGTATTAGTATTGTTGTTAGTGCAGGAAGACGTGAGTTCGAATACGCTAAAGCACATTATCTTCCTATTTAAGAATTAGAAAAGAGCTATAAATAATTGTGGGTTCGAGTGTGCTGAAGCACATTATTCTCTTATTTAAGAACTAAAAAAGAATTATAAATAATTTTAGGTATTATATAAAAAGAACAACGTATAAATATAATATTATTATAGTACTAGATATATATAATAAAATTTTCCATTGGTTATTTTGGTATGCGACATCTTATCTTTCTCCTCTTAAGCTACACTAACAAATCACTGACATATATGGATACCACTATAGCTCCATCCACTTCAAATTCTATCTGTCAGTAGACTGAATTTTCTTTTCTAATCAATTATTTCACAATCTATTCATGTGTGTTTGGTCCAACATCCATTCTTCATGATCGTCAATCTTGTACCATTAGAGATCAACCTAATAATTTTTTTATACTAATTTGAAAGCCTTATCAACTTTTCTATCTCTCTTTTTTTTTTCTCGGAAAATTGTCTCCCAGCCACAACATAGATTTAATAAAACCAAAGCAACATGAAAATTTTAATCTAATAATGTCAACATTCATTTCCACATGAAAGGGGATGCGGATAAGGTTGTAGGAGCATGAAAAATGTTGAATATCTTACACATACATTTCTTCATTTGGTAGGCAGTCACACTAAATAATGGTATACTTTTAACGAGGGCAAAAAATTAATATCATATCTAACTTATGCTTCTTCTTCTTCTTTTTTTTTTTTTTTGAAATTTTCATTGTCTCTATATTTTTTTTAATTTTAATATTTTAATAAAATAATTATTACAAGTATTAAACTGAAAGAAAATCCACGCATTTACATAAAGTGAGACTCAAACTTGAGATCTTAAAATTTCTAAGGTCTCAGTCTTGCATTTAGTCAATGTTTGATATAAAAGAAACTTGTTGCAATGTTATTGATTGATGCTCGTTAAAACCGTAAAAGAGATAAGCTCAATTAAGTAAATTCTAAAATTTTTTGCTCACATTTTTTAAACAAGAAAAGAGATAAGAATTGTGAGAAGGTTTTGAATACGTCTTTTGCCATTCAATCAATAATTTAAATGAGAAAAGAAGTAGAATAAAAGATTGGGATTTGAAGCAAAAGAAAACCTACTAGAAATGGGGCATAGATGTAAGTGTATACAATTGAGCAAAACATCACATTCGATTACAATTTGGTATTGAAATAAAATGCACACGTTTTCCTCTTTCAAAACAATCTTTCTATTTGTCTTGCCAGAAACGTATAAAGTAATAATGAAAAAGAGGCATCTTAATTGTTATATATCCTGTCGAATGACTTTCTAATTGCCTTATTACCAAATAATTTATTAGAGCAAAAAAAAGTCCACTGGATACACTGGTGAAAGTGACTTAACTATCGACTGATCGACCTGAAACCACAATTAATAGCATAAAATTATGTTTAAGACAATAATTAAAAGGAGCCTCTCGTGTCAAAAACTAGATCACACTTTGTTTGCTTGGTGTAGAAAGCACATTGCACAAAATCCTAGCAAGTGCAACTCTTTTAAAAACTTCAATAATTATTTCATTAAATTTTATAAGTGTTGGGATGTACCACATACCTTATGTCTTATACCATAAAAATCATTATGGAGAAATATACCACCACTTAAATTAGGGTCGACAATAATCGATAAATTTATTCATCATTTTCAATATATATATATATATATATATATAGAATAGCTTTAAAAAGTCTTTTTGGATGGTCTTTAATGGTGATGTGCCCCCCCTATATATTGAAATGATGAGAAGTTTAAGCTTCAGCCAGTAAAAGGAGAGGCCCAAACCTTGATGAAAAAATATTTGGTGGAAAGACAAGAAAATAATTGTAGATAAGATGACTGAAGTTTTCATTGAAATGCTTGCAGCAAACATTAACAGATGTCGAAAGGACTTTCCATTGGCAATGAAAGCCTCTTATATATATATATATATATATATATAAGCCTGTTCTCTGATAACTTCTTTAGACGCGTGTTCTATGCTTTAGCCATTAGTTTCTTTCAGCCAATAATATAAGTTTCTATTATATATAAGCTAGCCTGTTTCTCTGGTTGTACAGACAATGGGTTTATTATTACTTATCAGTCTTCCCTTCACAATTCCCATAAAAACCCTAGAAATTTATGTTATTTACTGCATTAATTTTTCACTTATAACTCTTCTTTTCTACCAGCTTTACCCTCTCGTTTTAGTACTTCCATTCCCTTGCATTTCAATCCCTGTATGTTTAGTTAAGTAAGGGATTCTATGCAATATATGTTTTTTGAATTCAAAGGTAAAGATTATTTATTTATTTATTTATTAAAGTTCTTCCTACATTTAGCTATATAGTGCTTATCTTCTAAGTGAGTTTCATGATATATAAACAATTCAGCATAAAAGCCCTAAACTTATTTTCCTCAGCCAATGAAACAAATCTTAGGAACCAGCTGAAAAACACATAAATCCAACAACTGAGAAAGGGTTCCATATAAAGTGGGGCAGAGAGAAAAAGACCCAAAAACAGCTTAACACAATATGACCACACCAAAGTTTAATAATTAGCTAATGAATCTACAATATGATAGTTTACTACACAATATGTCACCTAGATTGGTCATCCAGTATCAAAGGAATATTGCTTTAAGAACTGAAATATTCTTATGCTTAGAATGTATCCAGTTATCTGCTACTTTACCTTTAATCATTAATTTCCTCAACTCCAATGTTGTGAATTGCAGAAATGGTTTGTGGGGTTTTCTTCTCCTTGTAGTTGCTTATGAGCTTGCATTGTCAGAAATCTGCCAAGGGAGATAAGGTGAATACACACAAATTCATAGCTGATATCCATCAGGTAATTTAACGAGGAGAATTTGATTCCTAACTTCACTTTATTTAACTATATATGCACCTTTATATACCTATAGCTAACACAGCACATTTTGTTAAGGTCTCTCATGACCAAGTTAGGAAAAAAAAATTCTAACCACATTCAGGGAATTGTATTGGAGGAATTAAAGGATAATTCTTAACTCAACATGAATCACTACTAAGATATCTGCAGAACATGGAATCTCTTTAAATCATATGTATATGTACATGTATGACAGTAAAAGGTTAAAATGACTGCTCTGGATGGCTTTGCAAAAGCAAGATCAGCTCCAATGTTATGAGTAAATCCATATAACCATACAAGGATAACTATTGTAGCTTGGGAAATGAATACAATGTTCCCTAATTGTCATTTGGAAATTAGTTGACAAAAGGGGTCTTTCACTGTCTGTCATGAAAATGAAAACAACTCAGTAACTGCAGACATATCAAAACATATAAGAAGCAGTAAGATGTAGGACATATTGATATGTACTATATATAATATTTATATGGTTTCACAAGGACTACTGACAAATTTATAGTAAGAATAACACTTGGAAAGATTCAGTTTCTTCAATTGTTTCTAAGATCATTGAACTATAAGTAATTCATTGTAGGTATTGTGCATATCCATGTGATCATTGGACCATTTTCTGCAATTTCAAAAGTTTTTTATGAACATTTGATTTTACAATTCATATAAACAGTAGTAGTTCTTTTGATTGAGTTTTAACTACTTACTCCATTTTCATTTGTCTGAGCAGGATCGAGAAGATAGCGAGGCAATGGCAATTGAACCACCATTTTTTGAGAAATACAAGGCCATCTTGCAGAGCTCTGCAAATGAAAAGGAGAAACCTTCCACGGTTGAAGGCTTTGAAGAACTTGAACTACCTCTGATTGATCTTAGTCACTTGAATCTTGGACCACTTGAGAGACAAGAATGCATAGAAAAGATGGGTCAAGCTGCTATTGAATGGGGTTTCTTTCAGATTGTGAACCATGGGGTTCCAGATGAGCTTCTAAACAGGTTGAAGCAAGAACAAATCAAGGTATTTCAGCAGCCTTTTGACAAGAAATCTGAAAACAACTTTTTGAATTTATCAGTTCAAAGCTATCGTTGGGGGAACCCTCTTGCCACTAGCTTGAGGAACCTTTCATGGTCAGAAGCTTTGCATATATCTCTCAAAGATATTTCAAAAATGGATGAATACAATAAGCTCAGGTACTTTTTTTTAATATATTATCTATATTATACTATTTTTCCCACAATAGTCGGACTTCATTGTCTTACATGAAATATAACAAGGAACAACTTTTATAGGCTATTCAACCAAAAGAAAAAAAAAAAAAAAAGTAATATTGTTCAAAAAATTAATTGAAATTAAGCTTAAACATTTACACATATCTACAGCTAGTCATTCAACTTTGAGTTTCTCCATTTTAGTTCTCAAAGGTATTATTTTGTACACTAATTTATGCAAGAACAAGCTTGGGATTGATCAGTTTAAATGATGGTTGAATTTGGGCTAATACTATTCTTAATTATTGTCTTGTACACCTGTTTTGATACATCTAATACTTTATATATGATTATTAGCTGTGATTTAATGGTATACTGCTGGTTTATTACTTCATTTATCTTTCATAAACTTATGATATCAAATTGGGGTACCTTCAGTTTCCAATTTTAAAAATATATTAAAACCCTAGAACTGTTCCTGTTATAGAATTACTTGATATCAATTTAGGAGAAATAGCCCTATTACCTTATAGTTTAAGTTCTTTGCACTTAGCTTATCATAAGATCTCCACATTATACTAGGTTAAGTTCTTAAATAGAATTCATGATTTAGATTTCAAGGGACAGAAAGATACCTAAATTTGTATCATTTCCAAACCCCATATGGTCAATGTTACACATTGGACTCTCAAACCTCATCTTAGTCCCATATATCTTGTACGTAGTTGCTTGGTATAATGTCCTTATGCTACCACCTACCTGCCAAACACGTCGTAGGCCCTACTGGTGGCGCTATTCCGATGGCACTTAAGATCAGATGCCATCCGCCATGGCCCCCTGCTGTTGTCTTCGCCACCTGATCAGTGTCACTGTGGCTTGTCTTACCCAATGTGCTTTTAAATTTGCAAGTGACAGACAGCATGGATTGAACTTCAACCTCATAAGACAGCATGATCCGTTAATAGGCTCCAAAACCTATGATTAATATCTATGTATGCAAGATTAATGATCGAACTATTCTTTTTATTTTTTGTCAGGTCAACCATTGAAGAGTATGCAGAAAAAGCTAATTTCCTGGCTCAAAGATTGGCTGAATATTTAGCACAAAATTTGGGAATCAAAGCAAATTATTTCCAAGAGAACTGCTCACCAAGCTCTAGTTCTCTTCGAATGAACAGATATCCTCCCTGTCCATACCCTTCCATGATGTTTGGTATTATCCCTCACACTGATACTGATTTTCTAACCATTGTATCCCAAGACCAAGTTGGGGGATTGCAGTTGAAGAGAAATGGAAGATGGGTTAGTGTTAAACCCAATCCTAAAGCCCTAGTTGTCAACATTGGTGACTTTTATCAGGTAACATATATACTTTTTCCAAAATAGATATTATTTTTAATATGAAATTTTGGTTTAGTTAAAAAGGTTTAAATTCCATGTGATGGTGTGTTGCAGGCATTGAGCAATGGGGTATACAAGAGCATAACTCACCAAGTGATTGCCAACCAAGAGACAGAAAGGTACTCAGCGGCATACTTCTACTGCCCCACCTACGAAACAGTGATAGAAAGCTGCAGCAAGCCAAGTTTGTACAAAAAATTTAGTTTCAAAGAGTATAGAGAGCAAATCCAGAAGGATGTTAAAGCTACTGGGGACAAAGTAGGGCTTTCTCGGTTTCTTTTGTGAATTGGAAACTTAAAAAAAGAAAGAAAGAAAAGAAATTCGTTATTATTATTCATGAGCTTGCTTTCGTAAGTTGCTGCCATGACAGTTTAGCGATGCCATGACAGTGATGAGTCTTATAGCTAAGCTACTTCTTGACTCTTGAGTGACACTTTCTAAAATAATTGTACTTAAGTTCTTGCAGACTTCAACTACGGCTAATTTGGCTGTTGTTGCTTTGACATTTTCTGCAACAAGAATATATATAAAGCATGGTGAAATAAATTATATATTTTAGTGCTTTTAACTTATTATATATTACCAACAACCGCATTTATATGGTTAATTTAAATTTCCTGTAGGTACATGATGGAAAAATATGGATATATATCTTAAATTAAAAAGTAATTTAATTTAGCTAAAATTTATATGATTTTAATTAGTAAATAAAGTATGGGTTAAATGTGTAAATTATCTAATTAATTTTAATTATTGATGGGCGGATTAGAAATTAAGGTTAACGAGCAAAAGTTATATATTAGATTATAATCCCTAAATTACATACATAATTTGTGTGTTAATTTAGAATATCACAACCACAAGATTTTAAGATCTCAAAGATATCAATGGATTTAAGTACGCTTTCACATTTAATTTTATTTTTTATTTATTCTTAATGATTTGGCATAACAAATATTGATTTACCGTTTTAAGTTTATACCAAGGTTTTACGGTTATAACAAGGGGCATCCGAGCCTCGTCATGTCGAATAATTAAGAATGAGTTACTTTTTATTAATTTTGAACTAATTCATTCCTCGGATTTTATGTTTCAATTATACACATATTAGATCCTTTGGATTTACATTAAAAGTTTTAGGGTTTGAAATAAAAAATTGCACAAGTTTTATGGGTATATGTCGAAGCTTTAAAATTTAGGGTTTGAAATATTTGTATGATCTTGAAAATCAAAGATGGTTGAAATTCTTGTTGGATTCAATTGATTTGGTTTTGTAAGTTGATATAAACGCTACTGTGGTTTATGCTTCAATTTATATGTGCAATTCATAATTCTTTTAATACTAGAATTGAAGCTTCACGAATGAATTCAATAGGTATATTAAAGATCTTTCTGTTATTGTTTTATTCGATAATGGCTATAAGTTTTGATCTTTCAATTTAAGCTTCCAATGTCATATTTGATTTTAATATTTAATATATATCAAGTTGAGTTAAGAATAAGGTTTTGGGTTTTTTTTATTAATTGAGTCATTTAGACAATCTTATTTTAGGTTATTCGAAATTGTATTAGAAATTTCAGTTTTAATTTTATGCTGTTACGAGAATTTTAAATTTGAATATTGGTATGTTTTATATATGCATGTAATTTAAGTCATGTTCATATTGATTAGCCCAAAGGAACGTTAATATTTAACAAAATTACATATGCAACGGTGGTAATAATTATGTGACTTATTGTTCCACATTCTCTTATTACCAATATTTGATTACTACGCCAAGATATCACTTACAAATTAATATTTTATCTAAAGATGAAATATTAATGGAGCGGCCGATATCTTGATTATTCAAATTATTTTGGTTTAAATTTGAAATCTTATGTGAGCTTGTTTTGAATTGATTTAGTTACTATTATACCTATCAATATCACTGCATGCATTGAAACATTTAGGGGCTCTATGTCCGATCAGATTACCAAGGGTAAGGAATTTATGATCGACATTACAAAGGGATTTGACAAGAACAAAAAGGCTAAAATTAATACATTCTTAAAAAATCTAAATTAATTAAGTATGGTTGTTTCTTTTGTGGTGCAACAGGTGCACTTCTTAATTTTGTTTGTTCTGAGGTTAATTTGGGTTTTGTTTATTTCAATAAAAGACTTTCGGAAAATGATTTCCTGAAAAAAATTTACTTTTCTGGAAAAACAAATATTTTCTGATGTTTGGATGATTCTGTGTAAAATATTTTCTGGTGTTTGACAGATTTCCTGAAAATATTTCATAAAAGTTGTTTTCAATGAAACAAACATATATTTGAGATTTATGATAAAGAGTTTAAATGAAGTAATGAATTAATTATGAAGTGATGTTAAGGCGAAATTATAGTAAATAATAATTCTTCATGATGTTAAGGATTATGTAACACTCCACCAGATGTAGTCCTAATTGAAGGTTTGTGTGGGCGGATAGTTAGTTAGGATCAAGTTAAAGAAATGTTGTATTTGTATTGTTTGTGGCACCATGATTGGTGGACTATTTGATTAATTTGTTAAGTCTGTGATGATTTTGGTTGAACGGTTCGCCTTGGCGAAGTATAGGTTTGTGGAATTTATGTCCTCGTGTGGTTATTGAGAGGAACCTGCCAATCAGTGTTTTCTCTTGTTAAGTTTTGTGAGATAGATCTTTTGTTTGTATACGCTAGTAGTGAATGTAGGATAATGGACTTGATAGTTTCTGTTTGTGCATTTGTGTTTATCGATCCATTTTAGTTGAGTCCTTGCTAAGATTTAGTTAGAAATTAACTAGAGTTTTATGATTTTTTTTATTGTGTGATATACTAAGAATGATTATGTTGGCCACACTAGAGTATGTGTTAGCTTTGCATGTTAGCCACGTGTTAGTTCTGTGAGAGAGCTATGAGCTATAAATATTAGTGGGACTTTTGTTTTGGGGATTCTTTTTCCCTTTTATCTTGCCTTGTGATACTCTTATATTCTACTTAAGAAGAGTTCTGTGTTGGAGAGGAATCAACAAATGATTGAATAGTAAGAAAGGGTTGTGCATGGAGTAGTAGAGATAGTGTAGCAAACCTCGTTGGGATTATCTGTGAGTATCTAGTTTGTACTACTCTTTTCTATGTTTCTTTCTATCTTGGGTACACCACTACGTTTTGGTTGTTATAGCTTAGAGTTCAGGTGAGACCATTGTCATAGAACTTTGGGAATTTGATGCTTATAATCATCTAAGTGTGCATGTTGTGACAGGAAAAAGATGCGAATTCCTTGGTGTGTAGACTCGGTACCATTTATGATGAGCCACTAGTAAGGCATGTTAGTTGCAAACCAGAAAGGTAGATGTTTTAGACCATTGGTAGGACATGTTAGTTGTTAAGCTGTTTGGCGGCCACTGATAAGGTATATTAGTTACTAACTAGTTAGCGTGAGTGCTAGGTTTAGTAAGGCATGTTAGTTGCTAACCGAACTAGCGATATGGGTGCTGCCTACGGTAGGACATGTTAGTTGTTAACCATGGCAAAGAGCCTTGAACTGATGGGAACATGTGTGTGTTCAAAATGATGAGAAATGTGATATATGTTCTGATATGTGAAATGGGGGATCCGAGATTTAACCTAAGGAAGGATTTGAAAAGAGTATGTTAAAATAACTCTGCATGTGTTATATGTTATGTATTGAAAAGAGTAAGTTAAAATAACTCTGTATGTGTTATATGTTATGTATTGAAAAGAGCAAGTTAATATGACTTTGTATGTGTTATATGTTATATATAGTTGTTCATAGAAAAGAAAAGTTGAATGTTAAGTGATACATTCTAATCACTGTTTGTTGTGTGGAAATTTAAAGTAATTGTTGAGTGTTGGTAATTGGCGTATAAAATCCGCCCTAGTAAAGGTGAGTGCTAAAGGCTTGTATGAATTAGCTTGATAAGGCGTATAATATGCAAATGTAAATGTTAGTAAAGATCGTGTTTAGTGGGGAAACTTCAGTTCTGTTAATGTAAAAGTTCCGTATGGATGTAAGGAAGAAAGTATGCGCCCGATATTAGAGTTTGCTTGGAAATGCTATCCGCCATGGTTAAATATCCGCCAATTAGTATGAGAGTGTTTGCCCAAGTGTCTAGGCATGTGAGATATTGATGTATTAGTTTAAGGGAGTGTATATGCAGTTGTTGTATTATTCTTGCTTCTGTAATTTGTTGACCGACATCGCGCATGTGCGTATAAAACAACAAATTTATAAAACAATTTTTAAAGCCCGGTTTTACTACAAGCGTACAAGTTAGTTGTAATATTTATAGTGTTACAATGGAACATCAGAGTATTCCAAAGACCGAACCCAAAGGAGATGACGATTGAGTGATAACTAGCATACATGATATAGTCTAAGCGGCTACCAATATGGTTTTATAATACATCAAATTATAACGAGGAAATTTTGCAAGAAAATAAAATACGCTAATCTAAGGACTAAATTGCAAAGAAGATAAAACTAAGTATTTAACCAAATAAATGAGTAATGGTGGTTGTTTAATTTCAATGTGATTCACCAATTCTCAAAAATGACTTAAATTGCTTAAATTGCTAAGTGGCTCTATTTTATCTTTTGATCTCAATTTTACCAACTTAGATGCTTAGCTCCAATTTATCTCTCAATCTCACCGGTTAATCCAAAGCTAATGAACAGGTGCGCAACAAGATTACCTTTCGGTCTCACTTGCCTAGATATTCTATAAAATACTTGTATGTTAAATTAGAAGGTCAAAACCACAAATTTCGAGATCTCAAGATATTAATGAATTCAAGTATGCATCCGCATCTAGTTTTATTTTTTATGGTCTGACATGACAAATCTTGATTTACAATTCTAAGCTTACATCAAGTTTTATGGTTCTAACAACGGTTCTAAGCTTACACGTTAGAAGAATTCGTTGATTTTGATTGTTAGATATTCGTTCCATTGCAATTAGATGAAATTACAATTAATTATAAAATAGAGATAGACAACACAAAATTGTTTGCATAGTTCAAAAACTTCTTACATCTGCGAGGTTTGGCCAAAGAGTAATCCATTGTAAATCAACAAGAACAAGTCATGATTTAAGTACAACACAATGACCAAGTTGCAACCTCACTCTTATACTTCAAGCTAGATCGTTCTCCCTACTAAGGGTCAATTTACCATTAAGGTTGAAGAGTGATTTTGAAAAGTACTATGGATTTTTTTTTTTTGAAAAGTTTGATAATGTTTACCATTATTATCAATTTTTGAGAAGATAAAATATTTATTTTGTACTATAAATTAGAAAATTTAATAGGATAAAAAGTAATTTCAATGAAAAGTACTTCCCAAAATCCAAAAGCTAAAGATTTTGGTTTTTTTTTTTTTTTTTACTTGATTAAAATCCTAATTTAAAATCAATGTTTGGTTTGAAAAGTTGTTTGTTTATCAAATTTTTTTGGTATGAAATTATGGCTTGGGTTGAAAAATGCTTTTAATCTCAAATGTAAATAAGGCCTAAGTTTACTAACACAAATAATGCACTAAAAACAATTCCTTAATGAACATATAAATTTTAACCATGAAATCAACTATAAAAGTGAGATGAGAAAAACATTAACAACCAAAACTCATAGTACTAAAAATATCACAACTAAAATAGGGTATGCAATAAAAATATATTTTAATAATTACAAGCCTTAAATAATAACAATATTATATATCACCAAAGTATCATACAACACTTTAAAAAAAAAACTTCAAGTAAAACAAACAATAGATATCAATAGCACCAGTTTCTGGAAAAAACAATATTATCTCATCCTAAACTCATTTTTCCTTCTTTTTTTTCTCTAAAAATGCAAAGGGTTCAAATTCCTTGAGCAAATAGTTCCACCTTGTAACGATGAGCATGAGTCCTATATCAGTAGAGAAGTTTTAGTTGGAGCTCATGATATGGCCGCCTCCCAACGTATCAACGTTGAGAGTATAAATACCGCTATTAAAAATATAAAATTGAGGCGGTGTTCGCGAGTATATGGGTTAGGTTGTAATATAATTTTACAATAGAGTCTGTAAGTACTCCGAGGATCATACCCAATGGAGGTGAGTACTAAATTAATATTAACCTAAACATAAATAGATCTAATTAGTAATTTAAATAAATTATAGTGCAACGATCCATAAAAGAAAAGGAATTGGTTTTATAAGAAAACTAAATAAACATGCATAAAATAATAAAACTGGAGAATTGATATGCTAACTCAATCAAATCTAAACATGGGTGATTAAGTTGCTTTAGTGGTCATAACTAATTCCTATTTCAGTCTTCTCAATCAACCAGTCACTAACCTAGTAGGATCTCTCGATCTTCCACTAAATTAATGAATCGGTAAGGACTACTTATCTCTCGACCTTACAGTCCAAATTAGAGGTAAGGGGTTCACGGATATACAATACCAATTTTGGGTTAATTCCCACCTAGATGACTTCCAAGGGTTGTCAGGCGTAGGGTTTAATTTCTTCCTATCCCAAACAGTTGATCCGCTAAGAAATCCTACCTAGAAATTAATTAATCACACTTCCACTCACTAATTCCCCATAAGAGGATTAGTTCCTCATGGATCCCAGAAACAATATAAACTTGATAAAGCAAATAAACATAAAGAAGGGATCAAGATTAAAAGTTTAAGAAGAATTCTGAATTGTATTTGAAAGAAGTGCAAAAATCCATAAAGAGATTGCGTTGAATGCACAAATCGAATTCTTCGAAGAGCACGGACGAAAATAAACTAAAAATAAATCCTAAGTACAAAAGAATCTGAAAACTAAACTGAAAGGAAAATTCTAAGTTATAAAAAAGATGATTTCTCAAGTGTTTAATGAGCCTATTTATAATATTAGGATCGATTATCGTCCTTAGCCCTAGCTTGGCTGATGTTTTTACGTTAAAATACATTGTACGAACCAAAATGGCCTTAGCTCATTAATGCTTCACGTCTATGGCCGATGTTGTGACATCCACTGCTTATGTCGCGACATTGAAGCAATTTGCTTGGCTCAAGCTCAACTTTAAGGGTGTGTCGCGACACCAAAGGCAGTATGGCTATTTTGGCATTCTGTTCACTATGTTGCAATGTTGAACTTCTGTGTTGCAACATGGTGACTAGACTCGAGTTCTCTTGCCTCCGAATGGTGTCTTACACACTCACCAAATGTGTTACTCTTCCATTAGGCCTACTTTGTACCCTAAGGTCATAAAATCGACTCAAATCACATTTTTTATTAACTTGAAACTAAAATAGAAAAACTAAATAAAATATAATAATATTGCTTATATTCAATCTCTTTTAAGTATGAAACTGCTTTAATTTGCTACAACGAATTGCAACAGATTAGGATACTGAATATTCTTATCATGGCATTGTATTTCTTCACTCAAATGTTCTATCAATCTAGCCTGTGCAACACTTGTAATTTTGGTAGATGTTGAGCTAGTTGCAACCGAGGTAAGAACTAGTGCAAGCTCATCGCCATCTTTAGTATCATTACCAGGAACATCCACTTTAGTATCAATTATGTCATGCTTCCCCTTCTTCCACTTTAAGGAATATTTCAACTCAAATTACATCAACTCATAGACCTCATCCTTTTCAACAATTTTGACACTTTTTTCAAGAGGATTTAGAAGATCAGAGATGGGAAAGGCGAAGTTAGCCTTGTGTTCTTGGTCCTGCATGCTTGGTTATTTCATTAAAAATCAACTGCCTATGTCAAAGGGAATGAATGATACAACCTTGTGTAGTAAAGAAATAATCTTCTTTGTTATCACATTCCTCTAATTGTTAGGTAGGGAATTTTTGGTTGCTATGGCTTAAAGAGTAGTTTAAAGAGTAGTATAGGTAGGTTCAAGCTTAGATGCTCTAAAGTTTTAACCCTCAGGCCATGTGGTTCAAACATGCTTGTTAATTGAGCAGCAATATGGTCATTTTCAATAGATGTAACATTCTCATACTCGACCCGATCACTGGGTCTAGGCACTGGAATGTTACATTTTTCCGAGTAACTTCAAAGAAATTCAATTAAATAAATGACTTTATTTAAGATAACAAGATCAATTAACATTGACAATAAATTTTAAACACATATCTAAACTCAAGATGAGCTTTTAATAGCTTCACTAACAATCTACAGTTGAACAGGAACTAAATTGTAAAGTTTTCAAACTTTTGGATTGACATCGCAACGTCAGGGGTTCCATGATAAACCGTAAAAGTGACATATTTTAATCCCACATTTAGTATGCTTTTGGATGAAATTATCCTCAATTTATGTAAAAAGGTGCTCTTAATCCTTTCTTTTCATGTCTTATACTCAGGAGAACACCTAAGGATAAAAAGAACGTAAACGGCTTAAACGGATCAAATTGGGCCAACCCAAGAAGTCGACACGGCCTGGGCTTTATTCCACACGGCCGTGCCTTGCTATCCACCTAGAACATGGCTTGTCACCAATTTACACGGTCGTGTCTCGTCGACAAAAAGCCCAACACGGCTTATCCTCGATTTGCATGGTCAGGTGCCCAATCGATGAGACAAAGCACTACCGACCCTCGACTTGCAGGCGTGCTACTACCGTGCCTAAATTAATGAATAGAGACACGGTGAGCTTCAATTTACACGGACGTGCCTTAGCCGTGCCCTCGCCATGGGAAAGAGCAATTTCACTTGGAATAGGATGCTTGGAGCCCAAGAAACACAATCCTAAGTCTACTCAAACACCTAGGACGAATTATACCTGAATTATGAGTACTTAGGAGACAAGTAAAGCATCCCAAAAGTCTATAAAGACACCCCAAGGCGGCTATTCAAAGGGTCGATGATTGAGTAGAGTTTTCTGCCAAGCCTTTCTCGTTTAGGGATTGTCTCGAAGATAGCCAATTGATCCATCTCGAAGAGTCGGAGTTCTACTCAAGACGGAGGATCTCCTCTTCAATTCCTTCAGGGAGTTTTAGGGATGTCTTATGTTTTGTTTTATCTTTTCTCTTGAGATGTTTTCTTGTTTAGTTATGAACTAAACCCCTTAGATACCTGAAGGGGATGAAACCTATGATGGATTTTGTTATTTAATTCTTTCGGTTTATATGATAAATACTTAGTTTGTTCTTAATTATGTTGCTTAAATTTATTTGATGTGCTTAGGTGGAGGAGGAATAGACCCTGCCTAAGAGTAGATCTAGCATAATTAAGCGGAGTTGATCGGGTGCCTAGAGATAGGGTTACGAGATTTTGCCGGATTAAGGTGAAACCTAATATGGGAGTCCATTGATCGATTTACTGCTTCCTTAGGGGGTTATTATAAGAGAACGAGAGTTCCACTAATTAACCTAAGGTTAGACGTTATTCGCTTCGAGAGAAGGTTTAATATAGGTTAGGGAGTCTCACGGATCAAGCTAAGTAAAGAAATCATATGAATTGAAAAGGTAGATAATAAGTGAAGTCATAGGTGGATTCTTCCCGAAGGTATCGTCTTTATCAATTGAGTTTTCTTCAAAGTCTTTTCCCAAAGTTTCATTCTTTTGTCTTTGCATTTAAGTTTAAGTATTTCATTTGTTTTAGATTAATAAACCAATCACTCCATATTTTAGGCTAAATAATAGAAAGAACGTGAGTAGTAGTGCTTTTAGGTTCCTTGGGTTCGATAAGATATTCTTGCCTGAGCTATACTACTGTTCCATAGGTGCGCTTGCCTCTATCGTTGTCGCAGTCAGTCTACAGGTTCGATCACTCTTTTATAAATGTTAAAACTATACTGTTTTGCAACGATCATTCCACATCGTGACATCACTTACTGATTTGAAACTCGTCTAAACATCATCTCTCTTTTCATCTTGTTTCCATTTTTCAATCTTTTATTGCCTCAATTCATGCTTGTACTTCTCATTACAACCAATTCAATTATTATGTCATTCACATTTACCTAATTTCAATCTCAATATAACATATTGTGATATGATACTCAATTAAATATAACTAAATTTATAAAATACCAAAATGATTAAAGTTTTACAAGTGGGTCCATTTAGAGTCTCACTCTCACAAACTTGATTTGCCTTTTGTACATACCATAATTATTGCCAAATTGTACCAATTAATTTAATTCTATACAATACTTCAATGTTTCAACTAAACTTCATTAATAGTTCATATAACAATTATTCACTTAGTGTCTCAACAATTCATTTAAACTTCTTATATATATATATAAGCGATTCCGTCACTAAATTCTTATACTATTTTCCTCCCCTCCTCTTCATTCCACATCCTATAAGTGAACGATTTATACCATAATTTATGACTTTTAGTATAGCATGTTTATACGCAACATTAATTATGATTTTACTAATTACAATATATACTCTTAACAAGGCTGTCTACTTGAGTAGCAGTCACTAAATTCTTTATATCTTAGCCTACAAAATTCAAAATTTGGATTCGCTTTATCATAAAAATCTCATAATTTCCACTTAATCCAATTAATACATTATTTTTAAAACTTTTTCCCTTTTCTGTTGCTAGGCAACTTTGACCATTTTTCACTAAAAATTAATTATCTTCCAGTGCGGATTCATATAATGTTTCTATTTGTTTCCATTAAAAATAGACTCATCAATCTTTTAATCATATAAATTTCATCTCCTAAACTTTTTTTTTTTACAATTTGTAATACTTTTTCAAAGTCAGAACAGGGAACTCAAATCATTCTGACATTGTCTCACAAAAATTATTATATCTCATAATATACAATTCCATTACTTACACCATTTCTTTTATACAAAACTAGACTCAATAAAATTTAA